>CM053028.1:473563267-474028267 GCA_028564925.1 Lithobates sylvaticus
ACGCTGACTCTATCCCCCCCGTATACTGTGCTCTGTACGCTGACTCTATCCCCCCCCCCCCCGCCGTGCTCTGTACGCTGACTCTATCCCCCCCCTCCGTACTGTTCTGACCACCACCCCACCCCCCCCCGTGCTCTTCGACCTGACCGGCCCCCCCACCCCCCGTATACTGTGCTCTGTACGCTGACTCTCCCCCCCCGTATACTGTGCTCTAGTGCCTGACTCTCACCCCCCCCCCCCCCTCCCCGTATACTGTGCTCTGTGCGCTGACTCTACCCCCCCCCCCCCGTATACGGTGCTCTGTGCGCTGACTCTACCCCCCCGTATACTGTGCTCTGTACGCTGACTACCCCCCCCCCTACCCCCCCCCCACCCGCCCCCGGTAATACTGTGCTCTGTACGCGTGACTCTACCGCTCCCCCCCCCCCCCCTTATACTGTGGCTCTGTACGCTGACTCTACCCCCCCCCGTATACGGTGCTCTGAACCTGACTTCTACCGCCCCCCCCGTATACTGTGCTCATGTATCGCTGACTCTACTCCCCCCCCCTCCCCCCGCCTAGCTAACTGTGCTCCTGTGCGCTGACTCTACCCCCCCAAGTTATGACTATATTTGTTTAGCACTGTTCTACCCACCACGGCCATTGCAGCATGGTTTCAGTTACATTTTTCCTTTGTATAAAAGAGTCGTGGTTGCAATTTTTGTATGTGATATATACATGTTTTGCATACTTGTATGTTTTGAAATTTTCAATAAAATCTTTTATGGAAAAAAAAAAAAAAAAAAACAAACAAAGGGCCGCATCTGGCCCGCAGTTTGGAGAACACTGCCTTAGACCAAGCAACCCTAGAATGTGATCTAGTCTGTCTAAGTACATAATTATACAAAGAAGTCATTGTCCACTATTTTATCAAAAATCTTCTATTTAAATATTTTTTGCACAGGGGAGCTGGACAAGAAGTTGGAAGATCATGTATTATTTTAGAATTCAAAGGAAGAAAAATTATGGTAAGTGTAATTATTGGGGGGCTGTGTGTGTTTAAAAATCCTGAGGTCTAAGGCATACTATGTCTTCTTTAAAGCCCCATTGAACCTTTTAGTTTATATAGCTAAAAGCATTCCAGATGTAGCTAAACAAATGGTGTTCAATGTCTTACAATTGGTTTTCTTTCTTAAGCAGGCACCTGCCCTTGCTGTCTGTGAGGAGGCGGTGGCCTTATTTCCCCTACAGAGTCAAACCACAGAGAGTAAGGATCTTGATATAAAGAACATTGGCAAGGGAACAGTGTTTCTACTCTTTCTAAAGAAAATTACCTGTATGACTTTTCCCACCTTTTTGTTTTGATGTACCTGGAATGTATTTAGCAGTTTTAAATTGAAGGTTTATAAGGACTGCATATCCTTGGTATCCAGTTTTTGCATATGCCTAGCTAGTGTGTAGCACCGATTACTGGGATTTTGTAGCAACAGAAGCTTGTCACCAAACCCATATTCAAATCATTTCTTCCATACAATAAAACAGATTTAGAATGTATATGTCTTACATTAACTCGTTCTGTTCCGTTTTTGTATGCATATGTAGTAATTATTATCTAAATTGTAACTCCACTTTCATTAGAAAAAAAAATAGAAAAAAATATATAGCATATACAATTGAGATTGATATTGTAATTAAATGTTATTAAAAATGTCCTTTACTTTTCAATCTGCAACACTGTAATTTTCTGTGAAATGAAATATGGCTACAAGCAAATGACCACTGCCCACACCTATAGCTTGCCTTCACAGCAAGGAGCACATGGAAGGGCAACGCATGTTAAACAAAACCAGCTTGAGCTGGGAATGCAATATGGCTACCTGGAGGCGTTCTGTACACAGATGGTGTACAGAATGCCCCGCAGATTTGAAATTTCCTGCTTGTGTGATTGGCTCGCTTATTTTTCTCAGAAGTCTGCAGTATGATACAAGTCGGATTTTGGCATCCCCTGCAACAAAAATTGAATTTTCGATGAGATGGCTGTGGCTGCTGTTCCTGCTTCTCAGTGCATGGGGAATGTCAGCACCCTGGTGTACTTCAGAGCTCCATCACACATGTCGGCAGTCGGCTGTTCTCTCCCTGTTAAACAGCGTGGCTGGAGTGTGCAGGGGAAGAGAGGAAGCCGCGTGCATGAAGGGGGCGGAACTTATGCGTTCCAAGCTGGCCCACAGGAAGTACCTGGCATGGTCACTTCCGGGTCGTGTGACGTCATCAGCGGGCACCGGAGATGCTAGTTCCTGTCTCTAAACGGCGCGAACAGGGATGCTGGGAAGCTGGTGTTTTAAAGAGTGAAACCCGGTAGAGGCTGCGAGCCACTACAGGGGCGAGATGGATTCATCTGCGATACCTGCACAGGCAGCGGAAGCAGACCCTAACACAAACACTGGTCTCAGAGCCTCCACTGAGTCTTCTGAAGAGAGAAGACTTATTATCGCAGGGCCAGTGCCGCACCCACAGGTGGTTTCCTTAACTACTTTCAGACCAGACCATTTTGCTGGCTTAAGACCAGACCACTTTTTGCGATTCGGCACTGCGTCGCTTTAACTGAAAATTGCGTGGTCGTGCGACATGGCTCCCAAACAAAATGACGTCCTTTTTTTCACCCACAAATAGAGCTTTCTTTTGGTGGTATTTGATCGCCCCTGCGGTTTTTATTTTTTGCGCTATAAACGAAAAAATGAGCAACAATTTTTTTGGAAAAAAAAAAACATTATTTTTTACTTTTTGCTAGAATATCTCCCAAAAATATAGAAAAAAACTTTTTTTTTTTTTTTTCCTCAGTTTAGGCCGATACGTATTCTTCTACATATTTTTTTTTTTTTTTTATTATGGCGGACACATCGGACATTTTTGACACATTTTTGGGACCATTGTCATTTATACAGCAACCAGTGCTATTTAAATGCACCGATTCCTGTGTAAATGAAACTGGCAGTGCAGGGGTTAACCACTAGGTGGCAGTGTAGGGGTTAAGTGTTCCTAAAGGCGTGTTACTTACTGTGGGGGGCGTGGCTGTGATCTAGTGAACACTGATCTCTGCTCCAATCACAGGGAGCGTAGATCGGTGTTGCTAGGCAGAACGGGGAGATTCTGTTTACTTCCGCATCTCCCCGTTAATCTATCCCGTGAGACGATCGCGGGTATCCCCGCGGCCTCTATCGTGGACTCACGGGGGTCCCGACCGGCGCGCGATGGCACGGTGGCAATCTTAAAGGGGACGTACCTGTCCGTGCCATTCTGTCGACGTACATCGTCGTGCGCCGGTCAGGAAGTGGTTACGCTTGGCGGCCTGGTATCTGAAGAAAAGATACTAAGTGCCCAGGGGTTCTCTGACAAAGTAGTCAAGACCCTGGTAAATTTCAGAAAACCAGTCACTAGAGCCATATATTCCAAGGTTTGGAAGAAATTTAACTCATGGTTATCTGAAAATCAAAGATTCACTCATTATGTTCCTTCAATTTTGTAATTTTTTCAAGAGGGTGTCGACAAAGGTCTTTTCAGTTAGTACCTTAAAGGTGCAGGCGGCAGCTATCTGTGTTTTTTTTTTTTTCTCTCCAATTTTCTCTCTTGGAAAATCCCACTATAGCTAGATTCTTCAAATCAGTTTCTAGGTCCAGGCCAGTAGTGGCTAGAAGTTGTCCAATCTGGGACCTGTCCCTGGTGCTTCAAACTCTGTCTTGTGGCAATTACCTCAGCTCGTAGGGTGAGTTAGTTACAGGCCCCATCAATGAGGGAGCCTTTCCTCACAATTTTTGAGGATACAGTTGTTTTGAAAACTGATCCAGGATTGCTGCCTAAAGTGGCCAGTACATTCCACAGATCCCAGGACATTGTACTGCCAACTAGGGTTGTCCCGATGCCACTTTTTTTAAGACCGAGTACAAGTACCGATACTTTTTTTCAAGTACTCGCCGATACCGATTACCGATACTTTTTTTGGCACGCACTGATGGGGGGCGCGCACTGAGGGTGGGCGAGCACTGATGGGGGGCGCGCACTGATTGGCACTGATGGGCGGCACGCACTGATGGGGGGCACGCACTGATGGGGGGCACGCACTGATGGGGGGCACGCACTGATGGGGGGCACGCACTGATGGGTGGCACTGATTGATGGCTGGCTGCATGGGCACTGGCTGCATGGGCACTGGCTGCATGGGCACTTATTTATGGCTGGCAGTGGATTTAGGATTTAGTTTTGCTCTGAAAAAGCCCATCTTGGTACACCTAGCACTCAGCCTCAATAAAGCAGCAGCGGACATCTTGTTACACCCAGCCCTAACTATATGGGCTGGGTGTAACCAGATGTCCGCTGCTGCTTTATTGAGGCTGAGTGCTAGGTGTACCAAGATGGGCTTTTTCAGAGCAAAACTAAATCCTAAATCCACTGCCAGCCATAAATAAGTGCCCATGCAGCCAGTGCCCATGCTGCATGGGCACTTATTTATGGCTGGCAGTGGATTTAGGATTTAGTTTTGCTCTGAAAAAGCCCATCTTGGTACACCTAGCACTCAGCCTCAATAAAGCAGCAGCGGACATCTTGTTACACCCAGCCCTAACTATATGGGCTGGGTGTAACAAGATGTCCGCTGCTGCTTTATTGAGGCCGAGTGAGTGCAGGGTGTACCAAGATGGGCGTCGGGATAATAAACCACGTGGCGTGTAACGGCAACACGGAGCGTCACTTGCATTACTGAATGTGACGGCTCCGGTCGCCTATCTAGTTGCACGGGAACACGGAGACACGGAGTACTCACTCTGTACTCTCCGCTCGGCTCTCTGTAGTGTACTGTTCTGCCCTCCGCTCCGCCCGCTGACTCCGCCCTCCGCTCGCTGACTCCACCCGCTGCCGCTGACAAGGTATCGGCTAAGCATCGGGCGCATTTGTGCGAGTACAAGTACTCGCGCAAATGCTCGGTATCGGTCCCGATACCGATACTAGTATCGGTATCGGGACAACCCTACTGCCAACCTTTTGTAGTTCGCCAAAGGGCGACCAAGGAAGAAAATTTTGTTTTTTAGACGTGAGAAGAATTCTTCTCGTCTACCTTGTAGTCACCAAGACCTTTAGAAAAACAGACGTATTGTTTTGTCCTATTTTCAGGAGCACACAAGGGAAACAGTGCATCTAAAGCCACCTTGGCTAGATGGATAAAGCAAGCTGAAACTTACACAATTAGGGAAGTTCCTCCGCCTTTTGTCACTGCGCACCAAACAAGAGCCATGTCTGCGTCTTGGGCTGAGAGGGCTGGAGCCTCACCGGAACAAATTTGCAGGGCTGCCACATGGACCTTCATTTAACATTATCGCCTGGATCTCCTATCTTCTCAGGAGCAAGCGTTTGGTTGTAAAGTCCTTCAGGCAGTTGTCCCTCCTTAGGCTGGTAAGTTATGGCTCATCGTCTCATGGGCTGTCCTGGAAGATGCTTAGAGAAAACCTGAGTTATGCGGCGTACACACGGTCGGAATTTCCGACGTAAACAGTCCGATGGGAGCTTTTCATCGGATTTTCCGACCGTGTGTATGCCCAACGTTTTTTTCTGTCGGAATTTTCGACGGACTTTGAATTGAGAACCTGTTTTCAATTTTTCCGACGGAAAACCTTTCTATCGGATTTTCCGATCGTGTGTATGCAATTCCGACGCATGCTCGGAAGCATTAAACTTCCCTTCTATAGTGCTGTCGAACGTGTTTTATGCCGCAGTGTTATTGACCGTCGGAATTTGGTGTGATCGTGTGTAGGCAACACAGCTTGAGCGGAATTCCGTCGGAAAAGCCGTCAGTTTTTTCCGACGAGAATTCAGATTGTGTAACTCCCTTTCTGAGAGTCTTCCAGGACAGCCGGATTACCATCCGGTTTTGTCTTGAAGTTATGTGTATTATGCATATGTTTTACAGTGACGTCCTACAGTTCGAGAATACAGACATGGGGGCCTGGAGGACCGCCCTTTTATCTGGTCGGGGTTTAAGTGTTTCCTGTCCTGGTAGGAGGAGCTCTAGGTCTCATAGGCTGTCCTGGAAGACTCAGAAAGGGAGTTACCGGAAAGTCTAACTCTAATTACCGTATTTATCGGCGTATAACACGCACCCCAAGTTTAGGAGGGCATTTTAAGGAAAAAAAGTTTTAGGAGGGAAGTTTAAGGAAAAACAAAAAAACGTACATTTAAATGCCCATCAATGCAGCCTTGTCCATCATTGCAGCTTGCCCAGTGTCATTTGCAGCTTGCCCAGCGTCATTTGCAGCTTGCGCATGTTTAAATTTCCCGCAGCCGAGACTGTTATTTTTTGGCGGCGCTCGCTATTCAGCGTTGCTTGATATTTTTTTGTCAGACAGTGGGTATCGGCGTATAACACGCACCCACAACTTTTCCCCCAATTTTAAGGGGGAAAAAGTGTGTGTTATACGCCGATAAATACGGTAACTATTTTTTCAGAATAACAAAAGGTAGGAATCTGCAGCAAAGTTTTTGTTAAAATCCCTGCAATGTACATAGATCACCCAAATGGGCATGTTTGTTTTTTTTTTTTTTTTTCTCAACAAAAGTGGAGTTACTTTAATAATAATTTTAGTTATAACAATGCCATGTTGCAAAAAGATTTCTGAGAAAATAAGCCATAATTTCAACTATATAGTGCTTTTAATTTTAAGCTGCTAATTATTATTTTGTTGTTGTTTCCTATTAGCTGGACTGTGGGATTCATCCTGGCTTAGAAGGAATGGATGCCCTCCCATATATTGATTTGATTGATCCTGCAGAGATTGATTTACTTCTAATTAGTCAGTAAGTAAATATTTTAAGTATATATATTTTTTTTTTTTTTTTTGTTCTCATGAACACTTTTCTCCTCAGGATCAAAACAAAGGACAATCACCATATTTCTAAGTTAGGATATTCATAGATGAGTAGACATTGAGGGCCTAATGCACAAGCACTAAAGAATTAGAAAGTTGAACCTAGCTATCAATATACAAGTATGTTGTCATAAGTCAGTGTTTTTACACTAATTGCTCATTGTTATGGAATTTCGGTGGCAGAAGTAGGTATGTACGGGCTTTCAAGTGGCATGAATGGATATCTTGGTATGCATGTGTGGCAGGAGCAGAGCCCAGCTGGGAGAATATTAAAGAGTACTCCATAAGAAAATACTTCAAGTGTACGTACAGCAAACAACTCTAATTTATTATATAATTTATCTGTATATAGTTATACTTGCCTGCTCTGTGCACTCTTTGCACAGAGCAGCCCAGATCCTCCATCCTTCTATGGGTGCCTTCACAGCAAGCAGGTTGCTATAGGGGCACCCAAGCTGAGCTGCAGCTCCCTGTGTCCATTCAGACACAGAGCCATGGCCTGGCCCCGCGCCCTCTCTCTCCTCATTGGCTCACTGATTTTGATTGACAGCAGTGGGAGCCAATGGTGCTTTGCTGCGGTCTCAGCCAATGACGAGGGAGAATCCTAAACAGCTAAGTCTCTCGTACAACATCGCTGCATCGAGATGGACTCGGGTAAGTATTAGGGAGGCTGCTGCACACAGAAGTTTTTTTTTATCTTAATGCATAGAATGCATTAACCTGGAAAACCTTCTGCCTCTACAATCGCTTTAAATGCTGTTTGACTAGTTTTCTGTTTCACATGTAACATACACCCTTTCTAAAAGCCATTTTCCTTTGTTACACATGGAATGGTCTTAAGATTTGACAGCTTTTAAATGAGTTTCCCATTTTGCCACTTTTAAAATAAGAGTTGTATGCTGTGAGTACGCTGGAAGTATCTTCTTTTGGCATACATTAAATATAAGAATTGGAACAAATGAGCAGCAAAACCTATGCTGAATTATGAAGAGTCGCAACACAGTGGGATTTCCTGGAGCAACTTCTCTTGGCACTGGTTTATGTCTCCGTCTAAAGAAATTTCTATTGCGTTTCGTGTCAAAAACGATGCTGTGCAGCACCAAGTGTACAATACAGCGAATATCCGTGAAATATGGACAGTTAAGTTTGAGACTTGGAAGTGGTGCTGGGAGAGGGTTTTGGGTCCTGATTCAAACAAGTGAACTAAAAGTACAGTTAATATTTAATTTGTATACATAATGTTAGCGTTTCGTTAAGAAAATCATTGTTCAAATAATGGTAATGTTTATTTCTGCTCCTTGCTAGTTTCCATTTGGATCACTGTGGCGCTCTACCTTGGTTTCTCCAGAAGACCAGCTTTAAAGGCAGAACTTTTATGACGCATGCCACTAAAGCGATATACCGATGGCTTCTTTCTGATTACGTAAAAGTCAGGTAATTTACGCCATTACTGTATACTTTTTTTAAAATCTTTAGTCAAGAGTTTTTGTAGCAATACAAGGTAGGTTACAGCTTTATGTCTGTAGATGCCAGCTAAAACAGAATTATTGACAACTGAAATATCCTCATTGGGTAGCACTGACTTTTTAAGATTTACATTTGCTTACTATTTTGACCCAACAAAAAATAAATAAGGTGAATTCACACTATACACCCTCCCCACCCCTCCCTGTACTTATCTCTGTGGGTAATGAACTGTCAGTGCCCACACAGCTGCTGCAGCAGTCTTGGGATTTGAAATTCCCACTCGTCTGCATCTTCTCTCTGCATCGTTTACAGAAACAATCAGAACAATCTTTATTGATCAGCACTGGCACAGAGCATTGCTCTGATTTGTCACAGAAGCGGAGAAGAGTGGGGGTATGTATAGCAGGGAGCGGGGGGGGGGGATTAGGATGGTGTATAGTGTTAATTTAAAATGTTATATTTTTTCTGAAAAGGTAAACTAACCCTTTAAAGATAAGAAGGTGACATTAGCTCACACAGACAATGTGTTCATTGGTTCTTGTGTATTCTACCTATACAAATGTAGCCTCTCACTTGTGACCTACTATAAAGTAACATTGTTGCATTTGATTATTAGAGGAGAGGAGACTCTCCTTCATGTGGCAGACTGATGACATCTCAACCCAGAAGGGAAATGTAACTGGAATGATTGTCATTTAGTGATAACAATGATTGTTTATGAAAAATTGTACTGCTGATTTATAATGTGATGTTATTTATTCATGGAAAAGTCCATTTGCATTTTTTTTATTTATTTTTTATTATTTTTTGTCTTACAGTAATATTTCTGCAGATGACATGCTATATACAGAGACTGACTTGGAGGAAAGCATGGACAAAATTGAGACCATTAATTTCCATGAAGTGAAAGAAGTAGCTGGAATCAAATTCTGGTGTTACCATGCTGGCCATGTTTTGGGAGCTGCCATGTTTATGATAGAAATTGCAGGTGTCAAAGTGAGTAATATATTGCAGGAAAGCTATGTGTTTGGAAGACTTTTTATGATTTTTTTTTTTTTTGATTTTTTTTTTTTGTTAGTGAATATTTTGAAACCCTAGGCCATCTTGTAGCTGTAACCGCTATTTATTTATTGGAGTACTGGTGGAAGTTTTTCCTTCAAATATTCTTTGTTTGGGGTAATAGGACTATAGTCACTATACAGGGTTTTGTTATTTCTCATCCTCTTGCATCCCTGCTAAAACTTGCATATTATTCAATGAGAGATTTAATCCACAGTTTTGGGTATTAGTCTGCACCTGCAAAGGTAGTGGATAACAAAATCATGTCTCTGAAAATAGTTACTTTTAAGACTTGACAATATAGCTGTGGTTTTCCTTACTGGTTAAAAAATATGCTTTTCTGACAAGGTCAGACTGTGCCCCACACAAGACAATAATATCAGACTAGAACTAGAACTCCTTATTTGTAGCTAGCATTTGTAGATACTAAAGTGCTTAATTCAGATGGCAAATTAGCTGGTAGGAATGGATCAGGTCCTGATTTTCCATTTTATTTTAAAATTTCAAATTGTAGAGCCAACAGTCTTATGTTTATAATGTGCCCAGCTATTAGCTATCTTGTCTCCCAAAGGTAAACTATATTCTTGTGCATGTTTTACTCATTCTTCAATCTTTCATTCAGATGTAAAGGAATATAATCACAACAGTGTCTTCTATGTTCTAGTAAAATGTAATTGTTTTTAAAGTTATAATTTCTCTTATTTTCTAGTTGCTATACACTGGTGATTTCTCCAGACAAGAGGACAGACATCTAATGGCAGCTGAAATCCCAAATATCAAGCCAGATATTCTCATTATTGTATGTATTGCTTTTATTTTAATTATTAGTGGGTAAATCATAACTTGTCTAACATGTTGTTTTTGTGTAATTGGTTATTGGAAATATGATTGCTGTCATAGCTGGGACCTAGTCCTAGATAATTATTTTCAAAACAAAGTGGTCAGCCAGATTTGAGTGTCACAGTGACATTAGTTACTAATGGCATAATTAATGTGCATCTTTCATTACTTTATGGGCCTTGTACTTTTGATTGGCGGGTTTACAATTTTTGACTGTCATTTACTATACAAGAATGCTAAGACCCTTTTGTATCTGTTTGCAGGAGTCCACATATGGCACACACATACATGAAAAGCGCGAGGAGAGGGAAGCACGTTTCTGTAACACTGTGCATGATATTGTAAACCGAGGAGGAAGAGCCCTCATCCCTGTGTTTGCTCTGGGGAGAGCACAGGAGCTTCTGTTGATATTGGGTATGGCAGATATTCGATAATTTTTATATAAAAGAGGCAATATCAAATAACAAAAAATGGTCCTAAAACTCTGCCTGAGGAAAATGACGGGGGCTGCTTTTGTTGACCTTCTGAAAATGCCAGGTTCTTTACTGTTATACTGACACTCCTAGGTTTGACTTATTATTTCTCACTGACCAAGAGCAATTATGTATATGTTATGTTATTTTCTGTGTTCGCCAACAGAAAAAAGGGGAATCTGCTTGGGGGGCCAGATGCAGCCTTTTGCTTGCCCTTGGGACACTAGTTTATCCATTGAAGCCAACAATGGGGCATAATCCCCCACACTGACACCAATGAAGGGGCACAATGCCTCCGAATGACACCAAAGTTGGGGCGCAATTTCTCCCAATGACACCCAACAATGGGACCCAATGACACCAATGATGGGGCACAATTCCTCCCAATGACACCAATGATGGGGCACAATTCCTCCCAATGACACCAATGATGGGGCACAATTCCTCCCAATGACACAAGTGATGGGGCACAATTCCTCCCAATGACACAAGTGATGGGGCACAATTCCTCCCAATGACACAAGTGATGGGGCACAATTCCTCCCAATGACACAAGTGATGGGGCACATGTCCTCCCAATGACACAAGTGATGGGGCACATGTCCTCCCAATGACACAAGTGATGGGGCACAGGTCCTCCCCAATGATGGGGCATTATTTTTTCCCCACTGACGTTGGGACCATTTCTACTTCCAGTAGCCACAGTCTGACCCCCTAAAATCTGAAGGATCATAAACTGGCCCTTTGTTTAGAAAGTTTGGAGACCCCTGCCTTAGAGGGTCAAGTGATAGAAATCCTGCATTGGAGCGTTTGTATTGACACTTGTGTAACATTGTTAAGTATTGTTTTACAAAGAGCTGTCATTAGTCTCTCATATGCTATCAGCAGCATCAAACTTGAATGGGATATGCAAATAATTTTCAATTTTTTTTTATGATGGGTACTCTTTATACTATTATAAATGTTCATTTTGTGTCACTGTTGAATGGTTGTAAAGCCTTTAATGTTTTTCACCTTCATGAAAAACCTTCTCTAGTGCAGCTCCCCCCCAAGAGCCCCCCCCCTTTTTTTCTTACCTGAGCCTGATCCGATCCAGTGATGTGCATGAGCGCAGCGGCTCCAGACGATGTCGCTCTCCTCATTGAATTGATTGATAGCAGCGGGAGCAAATGGCTCCTGCGGTTATCAATCAAAAGCTGTTACGCGGGGGGCCAGGGCCGAGTCCCACTGTCTGTGTCAATGAATGCAGCAGCGGTACTTGGGAGCGAGCCCGCACAGGAGACCAACTATAAGCTCCTGTCAAGATGGTACAGGACCCCAGAACTGCTCCACAGCCCGGAATTTTGCTGGCGATGTCGAGCAGAAAAGGGAACGCTGCTTCGGTGGGGGCACCTCATGAAGAGGAAGGGCCTGGAGTGCCGGCAGGGGACCCCAGAAGTAGAGGATTGGGGCTGCTTTGTGCAAAATGATTGCACAGAGCAGGTAAGAATAGGTATGTTTGTTATTTAAAAAAAAAAAATTAGATAAATCGAACATTTACAACCACTTTAAAGTGTTAGTACTATATATGTTCTGTACTGTATTTCTATAATCACGGTTTTATGTTTTTCCTGTAGATGAATACTGGCAGAACCATCCCGAGCTCCATGACATCCCCATCTACTACGCCTCTTCTCTGGCAAAGAAATGTATGGCTGTCTACCAGACCTATGTCAATGCCATGAATGACAAAATCCGCAAACAGATCAACATCAACAATCCCTTCGTCTTTAAACACATCAGCAATCTCAAGGTTTCATATTTATAGCCATGCAATTTTTGTGTTTTTTTTTTTTTGTTTTTCTTTTAAGTGGCTTAAAGTGTATATCTTGGTGTCTGAGAAAAAAACATTCAAAAGATCTCTAATGCACATTCCCTTTTATTTGTCTCTTTTTAAAAATACTGCAAGTACAGAAATATACTATTTGAAGTGCAATTTAAACCCAAAAACAAATATGTATTATCCAAATCAGCCAACTTTATGACCACCCACCTAATATTGAGTAGGTCTCCCTGTATGCCACACAAACGGCCCTGACCCATTGAGGCATGGATGCCACTAGACCTCGGAATGTATTCTGTGGTATCTGGTGCCAAGCCGTCGGTAGCAGATCCTTTTAAAGGGTTGTTCCGGGTAAAAAAAAATTAAAAGCCAGCAGCTACACATACTGAAGCTGCTGGCTTTTAATAAATGGACACTTACCTTTCCTGCAGTCCCTCGATGTCGGCACCGCAGCTGATGTCTCCATCAGCTGTCGGGTGCTGCCGCCGCCATTGTGGGTAAGGTAACCCGGCAGTGTAGCCTTCGGGCTTCACGCCGGGAACCCTACTGAGCATGCGCGAGGCCCCGCTCCTCTCTCCTATTAGCCCGGCAGCCGAGGGAGGAGGAGGTGACGCGCCGCGGCATTCTTCCGGAAGTGGGAAAGGATTCCTGTTGTGACACCGGAAGGGGGGAGGAATCCCATGAGCGGAACTTCCACTTTAGGGTGGAGCTCCGCTTTTAAGTTTTGTAAGTTTCAAGGTGGCACTTACTGGGGAATACTGTTTATACTTGGTCAGCAATAATGTTTAGGTAGGTGATATGAGTCCAACTAGTATCCACATAAATGGTAGGACTCAAGGTTTCCCAGCAGAACATTGCCCAGTGCATCACACTGCCTAGGGTTTATGCTGTCAGCATATAGTCGGGCCTAATTTGGCCTACATATGAATGCTTGAAAAAGAAGACTAGAAGTGTTACACAAAGCAGCCAATCAGATTCCATTAAATCTGCTCAATTGAAACGATTTAAAGACTGTGGTGGCAGTATGAAAAATGGTGGGTTTTTTGTGAGGGAACACCGGCCTTTGGGGCAGCCACTAATTGTGCTGAGAAATATTTGTAATCCCTGAGAAAACCTGTAAAATACAAAATTTATTGCTACATGAGATCCTTTGAAAAGTGCTTTCGGATTTTTATTTGAAGTTTCTTAGAAATCATCAAAATTTGTATTTCCGTCTATCAATGTGTATGTTGCATTTCTTCTTTTTTTTTTTTTTTAGAGCATGGATCATTTTGATGACATCGGGCCCAGTGTGGTCATGGCCTCCCCTGGTATGATGCAGAGTGGTTTGTCTCGCGAGCTGTTTGAGAGTTGGTGTACAGACAAGAGAAATGGAGTCATTATCGCCGGATACTGTGTAGAAGGCACCCTGGCAAAAGTGAGTACAATTAACCATGCACTCTGCATGCCTGCCATTACGTTTAGCATTTTATTAATCCAGCTAGAGGATGATTATCTCAGAATTGTGCTGGAACTTCATATTTCCTAATTAATTGAAGTTTGGAATAGATCCCCCTTTGAAGAACATATTGCCGACGTAACCCCTTTCTGTCATTTTGAGAGCATTGCCTTTCTCTATAAAGACACTGAGGTGCATTTACTATTATATATAATATTATATTAGTAAATAAGAATACACAGATCACAGGTACACCTCTCTTTCTTTAGTAAATCACCCCCGTTGCTTGACGTGGATATTTTTAATAATCTTTTGACTGCTAAGAGCGGGCCATATAACATATTTAATTAATTTTTAACATTCAAAGCAAACTCCTTCATGCTTTATTTTGGTGAGAAATCACTTTGACAAACACCCCCATAGCATTTCTGTCTCTTAAGTAAGCGCAGATTCATGTTGCATTTTACTCCTGGAATCCATCTGCCCTTAGCTAAAGCATGCAGATAGGAGGGTGTGCTCCGCTGGGAAAACCCCTCCTCCTCTCCTGCAGACTCCTGGGATGCATGACATCATTTGCCTGGTCATAGAAAGCAGGAGGTAACTGAAGAAATGTTAAAAATATTTAAAACAAGTAAATATTATATACTTTCCTATCTATTTCATAATGCTAGCAGTATAAGGATTACAAATCAGTGTTGACTGAGAGAGTGAAGCTTCGCTTTTAATAGTTTTTTGTTTATTTATGTACACTGCTTGCTTATACCACGAACAGCAGAAAGGTGTTCCACATCTTTACCATATAGATATATCTATCTCTATAATATATTTAAAGTGTGTGTGTACACACACACACGTACGTATATAATATATATTTATTATGCATGTATATTTTTCACTGAAAATATATTTATAGGCATTTGTGGATACCACCTTTTTAAATGTTCAATCTGTATTTAAGCAGGTGTATGTGAAATATTAAATATATAAACATTGTTATTGTAATATCTTTCCTCAGCATATCATGTCTGAACCTGAGGAAGTCACCACCATGTCTGGACAGAAACTGCCTCTAAAGATGTCTGTAGATTACATCTCATTCTCAGCACATACAGACTACCAGCAGACCAGTGAGTTCATCAGGGCCCTCAAACCTCCCCATGTGGTAAGTGAATCCCCATGCTAGTATATACATCCCGTGCCTTGGCAGCATAATCTTTTTAAACAAGTTAAAAATGATGGTAAACCCATACAAGGGGGAAATCCAGTCATCAATACTTTTCTACTCGAAGTTGCAATTTTGTGAGTTGCAAGCTATATACTATTTCCAGGGCAGTCACCTGACCTGGTAACTCTGAACTGGTTTTTCATTACTCCATAATGAGTATAAAGCTTTTCAAATAGGACTTTACTTCAATTACAGATTCCCCTTAGTACAACTTATTTTATTGGTGGCACATAATATGTAGCATCCAATGGAATCCCTTGTTTTGCAGATCTTGGTACATGGGGAACAGAATGAAATGGCCCGTCTTAAAGCTGCAATTATCCGGGAATATGAGGACAATGAGGAAGTTGATATTGAGGTTCACAACCCCAGAAATACAGAGGCAGTGTCTCTAAACTTCAGAGGAGAGAAGCTAGCTAAGGTAAGCTATGATACATGGTGGGCTAAAGTACCACACAGTACTTTAAGTGATGGTAATGGTGTCCTGTAGAGCTAATTAACTGGCATGGTTTGTTTCATGTCTCCTAGGATGGTTGTCTCCTCAACTCATTAGATCTATTAGGATATGGGTTGCCCATAACAAGAGGTTCACACGAGTCTGAGTCTTCTCACATGTTGGGAAATTAGATGGGGAAAATCTACAGATTTCATAAAAAAAAAGTTTGATACATGCAAAAACAGAATACCCATTGTTTCTACTAATTTACAGCTGTTCTGTACACTGTGCTGTGTTTTTCTTAAGCAGTGTTGTCAGCTCAGTGTGTTCACCAAGGTCTGTGCTCTGTTCCTACTTTCCCTGAATATTCCTGTTTATAGAGTACCTGGGTGACTTACTTCAGAGGAAGAAATCTGCTTTTCTTTTGGAAACCAAGATGTCCTGAACTTGCAGAAGTCGGGCCTAATCCGAACATGCGAGAATGATTCCCCCCCCCCCCCCCCTCCAAACAAATATCTTTATCAAGACTCTGACAACATGGTAACCTCTTTTGAGGCAGTGCCCTTTTCCCAGTTTCATTTCAGGCCCTTCCAACAGAACAATTTAGTGGCATGAGGGCAGGTAGACAGTCATTGGATTCTCAGATGCCGTTACACCCCAGCATATGAGACCCCGGACTGGTGAATCTCCTCACAGAAGCTGGAGATAGGGAGGTCTCTCCAGAACACCTTTGTTCTTGAGGGACCTGACAACAGATGTTAGCCTGGCAGGCTGAAATGAAATTATGGACGTTCCCTTGGTCCATGGGAAGTGGTCCCCACAGGAAAGGTCATTGCCCATCAATATTCTGGAATTGAGGGGGATTCGTTTTGCTCTGCTGCATTGGTCATTGCTGCTTGAAGGGCCTTCCTGAAAGGTTTCAGTAAGGCAACACCACGACGGTGACATGCATACATCGTTAGGAAGCACCAGAAGTCGTGCTGCTAAAGAGGAAGTGGATCTCCTTCAGCCTTGGGTGGATTATTGTGCTCCTGCACTATGTCCACAATTTAGGGGTAGAAATTTTGCAGGAGGATTTTCTTAGCCAACAACTGCCTTCCAGGGTGCGGACTCTTCACTCAGAGGTGTTGAAGGAACCCTGACAATGGGAGGGATTCCTAGATGTGGATATTCTGGCATTTAGGTTCAATCAGAAGCTCGACAGGTTCGTCTCCAGGGCCAGGGATCCTTGCGTGTTCAGGGTGGATGCTCTGTTGACACCGTGGGACCAGGTCTCCCTAATTTATGCCTTCCCACCATTACAGCATCTACCTCTTCTGCTTTGCTGAATTCAAGTGGAAGGAATTCTGTTGATTCTGATCACCTGGCCCAGGAGAACATGGTACTCTGACATTGTGAACATGTAGCGGACAACCCTTGGACCCTTCCTATTCAACCCAACTTCCTTTTGCAAGGGCTGCTCTTTGATCCTTCTTTGCATTCTGCTTTAATGGCATGCCTGTAGAAACTAGGATCCTGAGAGACGGGGGGAGTCTCTGTTTCAGTCATTCCTACCCTGCTGAGAGCTGGGAAGGCGATTTTTCCACAGGACTTGGAAGTCTTAGTTTGCTTGGTGTAAATCTTGGGGTTTTCATCCTCATAAAAATGTTGTGGGCAGAACCATGGATTTTGACATATGTCACCCTTCCATGTGCTCTTTGCTGCAAAAGCCAGTTATAAGTGGGGGCAGTGGAATACTGGTGAGGGGACGTACTGGACACCTTTTCTGTCATTGTGTCTGTAAGGAGGGGTGGGCTCTCTCCAGGCTTACCTGCCCTCTATCCATTACAATGCATGTGCTTCTACTGTGGAGGCTGTCAAAATTTAGCTTTGGGACTGCAGAAAATACTGGGGTGCTTTGAAGTGGCTCTGCAGCTTACGCATGTATTTGCAAATGTGTGCAAACTAAACCACTATTTATTTTTTATTTTTTTTTCCAATACTTTATTTTTTGCAAAAGAAGAGACACGGTATAGTACAGAGAGGGAACCCAGACAGTGGGATCAAAACACTTACACAACAGTGCAACAGAGGTTATCATTACAACAGAGCTGATGTGCATAAAATCTTAATTTTTTTTCCCAGAGATGCAAACGCTCGATGTCTGAGTCAAGGCGTCTCCGCACCCTGTGTGCCGCATCTCCCCCCCCCCCCCCTTTTTTTTTTTTTTCCTGCGAAAGAGTTCGCATTATACAATATTAATAATCAGGGCTAGCCCAAAGAGGAAGAAAGGAGGAGAAAGTGGGAAGGAAGAGAGGGAGAGAAGAAAAAAGAGAAAAAAAAAAGGGGGGGGGGCTGGGTCCAGCCGTCTAACTCGCTACCCAGGCAAACGAGTTCACCGAATGTGTCCACTCTTCATGGGGCATTTAGAGCTAGTCCTCAGAGTACATGAATTTGTGCCAGTAGAACCTTTTCTTGGTATATTTCTCATGCAGGTCTTTTTTTCAGTAGCTACCAAGTCTTCCATCGCACTTATATCAGCCATCTTTTTCAACCAGGTGTCAATCGACAGAGGCTGCGTCTGTTTTCAGTATAGTGGGATGCATCCCCTGGCAGCTGTGATCAGGAAGAGGAGGATAGACTTTCTTTACACCTTACTGGGGATGTTGTGGTGATGCAGGAGGAAGAAGGCTGGGTCCCTCGGAACTTCCCTGTCGGTAAACTTTTGGATGATTCTATGGACTTCAGTCCAATAGGGTTACAAGAGATAGCATGAGCAAAAGATGTGGAGGAGGGAACCGGTCTCCTCCCCACACCTCCAGCATAAGTCCGAGCATTGGGGAAACATTTTATGGATCTGGTGTGATGGTGTGATACCACTGGGTTAGGACCTTGAACCCCGCCTCTTGGTGTTTAGCGCAGATCGAAGTCTTATAGGAGAACAGGTAGAGTCTGTCCACCTGTTCTTCAGTCAGTTCTAGCCCCAACTCCCTCTCTCATCCTGCGATGTATGGGGGTTTGTGTTCTGCTGGCGGTGATGTCAACAGTTGATAAAATAGAGAAACTACGTGGGGGAGTGTAGATTGATCCAGGCAGAGCTGTTCAAAATTAGTGAGAGACCTCAGGAACAAAGGGGAGACAAAGATCTAAGAAAGTGTGATAGTTGGACTCTGCCAGAAAGATAATCCCGACAAGCCTGGGTCGGTCATAATTTGTTTAGTCATCCAACGCCCCCCTGAGATGTAATTTCGAGCCTGTGACCACTCTGTTTTCAAGTCCAGAAATCTGGGGTTGTGGAGTCCTGGGGTAAAAGCTGGATTCCCCACTATGGGCAAGAGTGGCGATGGGAGGGGCGCCTTTAGGCTTAACCTCTTAGTTTCCCCCACCGTGGGGTGGTCCAAGATCTGCTGGGGTAAGTCTGTAAACCACTATTTTTTTTAATCATACTGTTGGACAGGACAATTCGGTTTGTTGCAGGCTGGTCGGTAAAGTTGAGCTGAGAATTTTCTTTCGTTTTGTTTGACATGCCTCGCCCTTCCGTCTGGAGGCAATGGTCATTGGTACGTTTTTTTGCAGAGCCTATAAAGATGCAACCATGGGAACACGTGCATGTATTGCAAAGATGTACTGTACTTTTTTCTTTTTACCAAATGTTTATTTATTTTTTTAAAGGTTATGGGCTCTCTCGCAGATAAGAAACCAGAACAGTGTCAAAGGATTTCGGGAATCCTTGTTAAGAGAAACTTTAACTATCACATCCTTTCTCCAAATGACCTTGCCAGTAAGTACATATGCAGAATTCTAGAAAGAGTGCAGCGCTGGATAATAAACAGTGAGTAAACAAAACTCTCAAAATAGTGCAGTAAATGTGAATGTAATCATTCACAATAAACTAAACAATATGTCCTTAAAGTGAAATACAGTCCTAAAGTGATAGGATAGCTGTATTTAACAGCAAACGTGCTATACAACATAAAAGTTCATGAATAAAACATCCAAACAGTTCATGTGTGAAACATCAAAGAAGTATCCAGAGTGCAGTGATCGTAGGTATATACGTTTTCACCACTTGTGTCGCCATACAGTAAACAATGGAGGCTTACCAGAAAGCCAGCGACCGCCCTTATTCAGTGGGGTCAAACTAGGCTTAGATGAACAGCAGGATTGCTGTTATATCTCACAAGCTCTCTCTCCGGTGACCAGCCTGCCTCCAGGGAAAACTCCTTTCAGGGCCCACTTTTCCTCTGCTGCTTCCAGTAATGTCTCCTAGGTCTCCCATCTTCAATGCGGCAGGAAATAGGAGACATTACCGGAAGCAGCAGAGGAGAAGTGGGCCCTAGAAAGAGTTTTCCCTGGAGGCAGGCTGGTCACCGGAGAGAGAGCTTGTGAGATATAACAGCAATCCTGCTGTTCATCTAAGCCTAGTTTGACCCCACTGAATAAGGGCGGTCGCTGGCTTTCTGGTAAGCCTCCATTGTTTACTGTATGGTGACGGGCAACACAAGTGGTGAAAACGTATATACCTATGATCACTGCACTCTGGATACTTCTTGGATGTTTCACACATGAACTGTTTGGATGTTTTATTCATGAACTTTTATGTTGTATAGCATGTTTGCTGTTATATACAGCTATCCTATCACTGTAGGACTGTATTTCCGTTTATTATGGACATATTGTTTAATTTATTTTGAATGTTCACATTTACTGCACTATTTTGAGAGTTTTGTTTACTCAGTGTGTATTAACAAAAGCCTTTTTTTTTTTTTTTCCCCTACAGGTTATACTGACTTGGCCATGAGCACTGTCACCCAAACACAAGCCATTCCATATACCGGTCCCTTTAATCTGTTATCTTACCAGCTACAACAGCTCACAGGTGAGTTCAGTATGCAGCTATATTTCTCTGAATGTTCTTAGGGGGACAGAGCAGTCCTCTAGGCTATAAGTCCTGCACCTAGGAGGATCGACAGTATGTGCAAAAGCAGAAAGGATATTACTTCTCCCCTCTCTATAGGAAGAGAGATTAGTTCTTAGGAGGTAAAATATTCTAAACTAAAACTGATCTCTGACTTAGAGAATGTTTCCTTCTAAAAAAAAAAAAATTGTTGAAGATACGAATAAGTATATTTCTACAATGGTGTGTGTGAGTTTAATACGTAGTAGAAGTAGCCATATTTGTCCAAAAGTTGGTTATGTCTGTAATTTTAGCTATGAACAGACAGTGTATTCTTTTTCAAGAGTCCACCAAAAATTTTATTTTTGTGGTCTGTGTGTTATCCAATGTTTCTCTTCTACTTTATCTATTCATTAACCTCATTATATAGACTCCAATTTTATTTTTGCAAACTTTTTTTGTTGATGTACAAAAAAATTCTTGTTCATTTTGCTCTATTCAGGAGAAGTGGATGAGATGGAAGGTAATGAGAAGGACTGTTTAAGAGTCTTTAAAGCAATCACTGTGGTAAAGGAACACGGCATGGTGATGCTGGAGGTAAGGACCATGTACTCAATCTTATTTAAAGAAAACCTGTGCTGAGAATAATAGGAGGCTGCCATTTCTCACCTCTCCTTCTGAAAATGCTGGTTGCATTACAGACATGCAGATCCATGGAGTTCAAGTCACTACTCCAAATAAGTTTGTAGGTCAGTAGTTCTGACTTCACTTTCTGCAGCTTCTGTTGCAGGTCAGTGATACATTAAAATAATAGCCGACCAACTGTCATTTTCAGAAAACATTTCTCTCAGCCCAAGTTTACATTAAAACAATCACATTATAAAAACAATATTTCGTAATCTGTTTGACACTTCTTCCTGTTTAGTGGGTGGCCAATCCAGCGAATGACATGTATGCTGACACTGTTGCCAGTGTCATCCTGGAACTGCAGTCCAACCCCCGGACACATAAAGGTATTACTGTCTTTCTTTTGTTGTTTCTTGCACTTCTTTTACTGGGCTTACCCCCAGGCAGTATTTTATTTTTTATTTTTTTTGTAACAAACAATATGAATAGAGACATATTTGAAATAGAAGGTGAGGGAGTATATTGAAAAGTTCAATTATTAGGACAATGCAACTTTGAGATCCCTGAAATGTTTGGACCAGTCTAGATGAAGTTGAGGGTTGTGCATAGAAATTGCTGGAGGATCCATACAACAAGTCGTGGAAGAGTGCAATGATAAAGAGTATGCCTATCGTTCCATGAGACCGGCACATTAAACCTTTAGGATACGTTTTTTTTATTTTATCTTAACGCTTCCCTTTTTCAGGAATCTTCAGCTCACTCGTGGGCTGCTACTGGGTCCTCTTCCTTAGGCTGGGAGGTCCTCAGTAATACAGAGAACTGTGCTGATGTGATGACATTAGCACTGCTTTCTGCATCATTACACTGTGAGTGCAAGGTGCCCAGGTGATGCCCCCTAATTTTTGTGCTGGGTTTAGCAACACTTTGATTTTTATGTTACTCAGAGATGGAAGAAAACTATCCTGATTTTGAACTGCATGTGGCTTTGTAACAAGTGTACTGCTTCAGATTAGGTCAATCAACTTTGTGCTAGTATACTGGTAAAAAGTTGCTTGGCATATGAATGCCATCTCCCGGCATGGTTCTCTGGCAGAATGTACCTCAAGTGATCAGTATGGCAAACTCTGCAAATTTGGTTAGGCAATTGGTAATTTATGTATGGGAATTAAATATGAATTAAAAATGGATTGGCCTGTGTCTCTGAAAGATGATTGTTGTTACAGCTGTATCTCACAGATCCAGTAAAGAAGTTGACAAGGAAGCCTACTACAAAAGACTGGAGATCATGCTGCAGTGAGTATGAATAAAAGCTAGCTTAATTTTTCATTCAAAGAACAATGTTGAGCAAACCACTAAATGCATGGCATGGCAACTCTTTTTGCCTGCCGAAGGATTTGTTAGTCTGTGCAATCGGTCTTATGATTCACACACTCTTGCCACACTGCATAGCCAGACCGGTAACAACCCTGATTCTTGGTTCTGTTTGGCAGTTTGCCATACTTTTCTGTCTAGTGAATGGGCACGATCAACTTTGCGTTTCACCATGGAAGAGAAATCTAGAACGGGAAACACTGAAGTGTATTTTCTAGCTATGCAGTGTGACCGAAGTATGTGCAGCACAAAGCTGGCTAGTATAGTGGACTGCAACTGCAAATCAGCTTTACAGGTATAATCTCTTCAAATGCAGACATTTCATTATTAGATGTTTGACTTTCTCCTTAATGACAACATAGATCAACTTGTGTCCTTGGATTTTGTTTCTTACTGCTGAGAATAGATGTATCTGTATAATTCCCAAAGAGAAGCCTACTGTATGTAACAGCACTGAGCAGCCCCATGGATTAGGTAGAGGCTTAAAGCAGACTGTATACAAACAAAATGTAGGTGTTTACGCTACCCCTCTACTTCACCCTCTCTTACCTAGACCAGTGCCAAAGCTGCTGCTATGATTATTTCAGGCTTCTTCAACTTGCCACATGACAGGTGTGGGATCAGTTTACAGGTAAAGGCTCTAATTGGCTGCCCCACGTAGCTCCCACTACCTACATGGCTCCATTCTGGAAAAAATGGTTGCCCTGGATGAAGCCCTAACCTACCTAAAGGTAAGTATAGAAGACCCTTTGCTACTAGGCTGGGTTAGGGATCAGTGAGGGAGTGGAAAAAAAAAAATATATATAATAATCAGGTCTATAACAGTTTCACTAGTTTTCGGAAGAACTCTTTTATATTCTTGATAAGTGATACATTATACCACAATTGGGGTTTAACAAACATATTAGACATAGTTTGAAAAAACTGTATACGGCTATTTTTGTATTTATGTTGTAATTTTATTTAATCTCTAATGACATTTTATGCTGTTTTCTTTTATATTATAAGATTCATAGTTTTGGACTTTCATAGACCTCATTTTAAAAGTATCTTTCTTCTGCTCTTGCTATCAGGGATATGTTTGGTGAGGAGTGTGTGAGTAATACCAATGACGCCACTATCACCGTGACTGTGGATGGTAAGACAGCCGTCTTGTCTCTGGAAACAAGGGTAGGTGACTTTTTTTATAACCAATAATATATCTTCTCTCATAAAACAACATTACTCCTTTGGGATTGGACTTTAGTGTCATTTCTGTTAAGGTGGATTTTACTAAAATTACAGATTCCCCCAATACCCTACTCCCTTAAACATATAAATGTTAAAACAATCACTGAAATACTTTTTGCAGAAGCTGGTGTTCTGGCTTCTCTCTCCAGTGCTGGACTCTTTTACTGATTGTAAATTTTAAGGGTTACGAAGAAATTGTCAGGGTTGGGAGGCTGTGATTTTACTAAGGTAGAAAAATACATGTATGGGCTTATTCCTCAACTGGTCCCAAAGAAAAAGTTTATATATATTTGTGTGTGTGTGTGTGTGTGTCACCAGTGTTCAGAAACTCATAGCAGCCAATCGGATTTCATTACGCTTCCACTGTAGCAGACCATTCATAAACAATGGGGCAGTGGGGAGCAGGTGTTGAAATATCTTGGTGCATTCTGTATGGATTAAGAGTATAATGTTTCATTAAACATTCTCATTTGATAGCTTTTTGGAATTATTTGTATGTTTTTATGAAGTTTTATTACTACATTCTGTGTCATTCCCACTGTGGATGCCAATGATCTTCCAGTGCAGTGTATTACTCAGACAGCTCTCTGTCCACAGCTGGATGTTTCTTAGGTGGGAGGCTTGCCAGGAAAGCCATAGGAAACAATGGACAACTGCAGTGTCCCACCCCAATTGTCATGTATGATCTGGGCCAATAGACTATATACACATTTTAAAACAAGTAGGTTTATAGTCACTTGGAAGAGATCAGCGGACAAGAAAAGCAAATGTTATGCAATAAATTTGAGTCCTTGCATGATTTTGTGCTTATTAATGAAAAATGTTAATATGTCACTGCTGTTTCTTCCCATAGACTGTAGAATGTGAGGAAGGACTGGATGAAGATGAGACGCTGCGGGAATTGGTACAGTTGGCAGCACAGAGATTATATGATGCCCTTTGCCCAGCAAACCTTTAATGTCATATGATCTGTTTTGATTTTGACATTTTTTTTAAATGAACTAAAATTGCTTTTCTTGCATATTTTTGTATATATGTGAGTTTATGAACCATCCTGTAAATCATCAAAACAAATGATATCACATGTTTTAGTGATGTCAGAAACTTCTACGTAGGCTGAATTCTAATGAATAGTTGTTCCACCCACAAAGTGTCTATCTCCTTGGAATGGAATGGTATACTGGCATTTTATAGTTCTTCAGTATGCAAAGGTTACTACTATTCCTAGTGTATATACTATTTGTCATTGAGCCCATTTACATTGAGTTAAAGCAAATGTGTCCTGGGGGGGGGCAAAAAAAAACCCTCACCCCACCCTTTACTAGGTACCTTGTGGTGCTTATACTTCACTCTATCTCCACTCTGATCCCAATCGCCACTCAGAAAAATACTGGTAGATACGAATTTGGGGGAGAACAGTACACGCTGTGTGCTTTCAGAATGCAGAGCTTAGGGCATGAACATAATGCACATTAATAAAGTAGTTCCACAAATACAATACAGTGTCTTGTAGTATTTCAGATTGAATATGTTAGATTTGGCTTTACATATAATGGGATTGTAAACCTATTCTCTCAGAAAGGAAAGAAGGGGGAAGTGGGGGTTGTTGGATTATTCTATATTGTATTATTTACGCTCTAGATTTAAACTGATCTTTGCCTTACCAGTTTTAGACTGACTGTCTACCAGGTATGCTTACTGACTAGAGTAAGAACTAGCCAGACACAAAACGGTAAGAAAGTGATCTCTGAAAAGGAAGTTTTAGAGACTGGTGTCAGGGGATGACTTTATGGTGTCTTTGGGAAGAAATTTCTCCATTTCCATAAGACAACCAAGGTGGTTTTCATTTTTGTTACTGAAATGTTTGTTAAAGACAAGTCCTGTTTCTTCCAGCCTGGTGTGCATTCAAATAATTACTGCTCTGCTTGCTGAAAACACACCATCAAACCCACATGGGATTTCTTAAAAAAAAAATCTTTCATGCTGTAAATTTCTTATTATGAATGCCTGATCTGTGAATACTTATCAGAAAAACATTAAATATTTTATACACCAAGTCTAATTTTTGTGTTTTTTTTTTTTTTTTTTATTTCTGCCCTGTTTTCTTTATTTTATTATCCTGATATATTATTAATAAAAAAAAATTATATGAGGGGTGTCAAATGGATGCACTCATAGATGTGTGCTGTAAACATGACGATGTTTGGACAATCTGTGGGAAGTCATTGATGTCGCTTTACTATAACAAATAGTGGTTCATTTTGCATTTGAAATGTAAAATCTGATTTGTTCTAGGAATCTCTGCATTTTTAATACTCTGTCCATTTGCCTCTCTGGCTTAGGGTCTTTGATTCATAAATACAAAGGGGGGGGGGGTATATTTTGGGACTTTAAGATTAGGGATGGAGGTACATTCCCCCCCCCCCCCCCCCCCCCCTGTGCACCTCATGTAACCACTTACCGACCGCTCACTGTGTATATATACGTCATTTTTTTTGAAGAGGGATATCTCGGTAACGGCAGCAGCTGCTGCCACAACCGAGGTATCCCTCTTCACAGTGAGCGGTCCCCTTTCCGATAATGGTGGTCATCGCGGCGGATTCGCCGCGAGATCACCGTTGGCGGCGGGAGAGGTGCTCCCGCCGCTCTCCCGTGCCTTCCGCCGCTTACCGGAGCCGTCGGCAGCGGCGGAGGCGATCGGGTCCTTTCCCTGCCTGTGTATAGAGATGAGTGAGGCTAAGATGGCCCCCACTCACCTCTATACCATAGGAGGGCGGAAGCGACGTCAAAATGTCACTTCCGCCCATACGTCTTAAAGGGGAATTTACAAATGTCATTTTTTTAAATTACTTTTTTTTTTTTTTTTTTTTTTTCTCATTGAAGTCCAAATATGAGATCTGAGGACTTTTTGACCCCAGATCTCATATTTAAGAGGACCTGTCATGCTTTTTTCTATTACAAGGGATGTTTACATTCCTTGTAATAGGAATAAAAGTGATCCATTTTTTTATTTTTATTTTATTTTTTAAAAACAGTGCAAAAAATAATACAATTAAGTAAAATAAATAAGAAAAACCCCCAATTTTTTTTTTTTTTTTTTTAAACACCCCGTCCCGACGAGCTTGCGCGCAGAAGCGAACGCATACGAAAACGGTAGTCAAACCACACATGTGATGTATCGCCCCGATCGGTAGAGTGAGAGCAATAATTCTAGCCATAGACCTCCTCTGTGAGTCAAAAAATGCAACCTGTAGAATTTTTTAAATGTCGCTTATGGAGATTTTTGAGGGTAAAAGTTTGTCGCCATTCCACGAGCGGCCGCAATTTTGAAGCGTGACATGCTAGGTATCAATTTACTCGGCGTAACATTATCTTTCACAATCCAAAAAAAAATTGGGCTAATTTTACTGTTGTCTTATTTTTTTATTCAAAAAAGTTACTTTTTTCCAAAAAAAGTGCGCTTGTAAGACCGCTGCGCAAATACGGTGTGAAATAAGGTATTGCAATGACCGCCATGTTATTCTCTAGGGTGTTAGGAAAAAAAAAAAAAAAACAATATATAATGTTTGGGGGTTCTAAGTCATTTTCTAGCAAGTAAACATGTAAACACCAAAACGAGGCTGGTCTGGAAGTGGTTAAAGATGAAATCTGAGATTTGGGACGTTAAATGAGGCAAGTAATAAGAGAAAATAAAAATAATATTGGCATAGGCAATGAAGACCCATAGCAATGAGTAAATACATATATGGTGGTAATCCTTTACATACAAAACACATCATGAATATTACCTAAAAACAAAATAACACATAACATTGGACCATAATGTAAGACATATTGTATCATGTCATAAAATCAATTCTACAATGTACAGGAGTAATCTAGTGAAACCGTATAATGAGATGGAACTTTTGATGTAATTATAGCCATGTATGGAATGAGGGCTGCATCCCATAAAGCTTGACGCATTTTGTGGATTAAATCAGACTCATCAGGAGCGGATGCTAAAAATATCTACTAATGTTGAAAGAACATTATGGTCTAGATTGGATAAATAAAAAAGCGTGCATCCACTACTATTTAATTTAAGAAAAGTGAATAAATGAAAAAAATAAGAAAGTGATACCAGAAAGGTGTTTGAAGTGTTTTATATCTCAAAGAAAGACATTCATATAAAATGCCAATGAACAAGAAAATACATATAACAAGATTAGTAAACTGATTAATATAAAAAAGTGATCAAAGAAACTTTTGCATATGCTCAAAAATAATAGTCCATATAAGTAATGACCGTGCTATAAGGCACCGTATATTTTCCAATATTCTGAAGTCAGGAAATAATATTACCAGATTCGTAGGATCTCAAATTATAGGGATCAAAGACGCCTGTGCACAAGCCGGCCGGCGGGAATATGATCCTCCTGTGGCTCTTTTCAGGGGAAAATACTCCTTCTGTTGCAGTGGGATATTCAATTTTAAAGAAGAGCCTTCAAGACGATCATCCTATATTTTCATATAGTCCTGGGTGGTCTCATTAATGGAGGATAGAAGAAAGGAATTCATGGTGTATTATATCCAAAGTGAATTTATTGTAAAAATGTAGTAATATTTACATCCAAGAACACGGTAAGAAGATTTTAAAAATGTCAAGACAGCCTCCGTTCCCAGTCGATGCCTTGTATGGGGGAACGCGTCGGGTGGAGCACTAGTCCTTGACGCCATCACGCAAACAGTCAGCTGGCTTGAGCCACAGCTGTTTTTGAAATCTTCTTACCGTGTTCTTGGATGTAAGCGTTGCTACATTTTTACAACAAATTCACTTTGGATATACTACACCATGAAGTCCTTTCATTTATCCTCTATTAACCACTTCAGCCCCGGGAGAATTTACCCCCTTCCTGACCAGAGCACTTTTTGCGATTCGGCACTGCGTCGCTTTAACTGACAATTGCACACGTTGCACCCAAACAAATTTGACATCCTTTTTTCCCCCACAAATGGAGCTTTTTTTTGTTGGTATTTGATCACCTCTGCAGTTTTTTTATTTTTTTTGCGCTATAAACAAAAAAAAGAGCGACAATTTTTGAAGAAAAAAAAAGCAATATTTTTTACTTTTTTGCTATAATAAACATCCCAAAAAAAAAAGAATTTCTTTCTCCGTTTAAACCAATACGTATTCTACATATTTTTGGTAAAAATCGCAATCGTGATTTATGGCATTTTTATTATTTTTTAGTTAGTAATGGCGGCGATCTGCAATTTTTATCGTGACTGCAACATTATGGCGGACACATCGGACACTTTTGACACCATTTTGGGACCATTGTCATTTATACAGCAATCAGTGGTATAAAAATGCACTGATTGCTGTGTAAATTACACTGGCAGGAAAGGGTTTAAACACTAGGGGGCAATCAAGGGGCTAAGTGTGTCCTAGGGAGTGATTCTAACTGGGGGGGGGGGGGGTGGGCTCACAACAACATGACCGAGATCACTGCTCCCGATGACAGGAAGCAGTAGATCCCTGTCATGTTGCTAGGCAGAACAGGGAAATGCCTTGTTTACATGGGTATCTCCCCATTCTGACGCTCTAGGACACTGGCGGGCATTGAGTCCACGGCCTGCGGGCACGTGCTCACAATGCCATGTCTTAAGGGGACATACAGGTTCACCCATTTGCGCAGTCGTGCCATTGTGCCGACGTACATCGTCGTTCGTTGGTTGACCACCCAGGACTATCTGACAATATAGACAGATTTTCGTCTTGAAGCCTCTTCTTTAACCACTTGCCGCCCGCCCACCCTCAAATGACTGCAGGGCGGTGCGGCTCTCATTCTGGGTGGATGTTATATGACGGCGTGTGGCCGTCATGCCGTGTTGCTAGGACACGGTGCGACTCCGATCTCTGTAAAGAGCCGCGGCTCTTTAACCATTTGATCGGCTGTGTCTAATCACAGCCAGTCACATGTAAACACGGAGACACGGAGAGTGTGAGGAGAGGAGAGCCGATCAGTGACATCAATGCCCTGATTACAAAAAAGTGCCCACCAGTGCCAGCAAACAGTGCCCACAAGTGCCTGCAATCAGTACCCATTAGTGATGCCAGTCAGCGCTGGCTATCAGTGCCGCCTATCAGTTTACAGTGTAGCATGACCGCGCAATTGTCATTCAAAGTGTGACAGCGCAGAAAGCTTAAAAATGGCTTGGGCAGGAAGGGGGTGCAAGTTCCCTGTATTGAAGTAGTTAAAATTGGATATCCCGCTGCAACAGGAGGATTTTCCCATGGAAAGAGCCACAGGAGGATCGTATTCCCACCGACCGATTGTGCACAGGCGTCTTTGATCTCTATAATTTGAGATCCTACGAATCTGGTAAGCGAATATTGGAAGATATACAGTGTCTCATATTGCGGTCATTACACTTATATGGACTATTATTTTTGAGCATATGCAAAAGTTTCTTTGATTACTTTTTTATATTGATCAGTTTACTAATCTTGTTATATGTATTTTCTTATTCATTGGCATTTTATATGAATGTCTTTCTATGAGATATAACACTTCAAACACCTTTCTGGTATCACTTTCTTATTTTTTTCATTTATCCGCTTTTCTTAATTGAATAGTAGTGGATGCGCGCTTGTTTTTTTATTTATCCATACATTTTTAGCTTCATTATTTAGGCTATTTGCGAGCTGCAGCGCCCTGTTCTTGTATAGGTTAGTGCAGATATTTACACCATTATACTTATGGTCTAGATTGCAGATATGGTCTAGGAAATGATCCAACCCAAGGTGACTTGTATCCAATAACGAGTTCAACCTGTGCGTTACTGGTAAGAAAGAGTCACCATGGATGTATATCCCGGGAGCTGAAGTATAGGGATCTGCAGAAACACTGGGCGCACATAAGACTATCCCCAGAAGGATGGAGGTCAGTTGTGCCAATTGCTACTTGCTTGTACAGTACAGTACAAAATTTTCATTTGTATTCTGTACTTATGCAAATTAAAACAACATAATTGAACTGGAGTTTTGTGTTTTGAACTTTTTTTTTCACAATACAGTACAGTAGTTAAGAATGCTTAAAATATTGATTACTTGTGGCTCCTCGTTTAACGACCTGGTCGTTAAGTGAGGAGTGAGTGCCGGTTCACACAGGGGCGACACGACTTCCAGCGCGACTTTTGGAGGCAACTTGGACACGACTTGAGGAGCTACTTTAACACGACTTACAACACGACTTTAAGTCGCCCCAGGCCAGGCGACTTTGGCCGTGGCCAATCAGAGAATAATCAGCTCTGGAGGGAGAACTCCACGCCAAATTAATAAAAAAAACGGCATGGGTTCCCCCTCCAGGAGCATACCAGGTCCTTAGGTCTGGTATGGATTTTGGGGGGACCCCCACGCCGTTTTTTCGGCGTAGGGGGTTGCCCTTAAAATCCATACCAGACCTAAGGGCCTGGTATGCTGGTATGCTTCTGGAGGGGGAACCCATGCCGTTTTTTTATTTAAAATTTGGCATGGAGTTCCTCCTCAAGGAGACACTGTCACGTCCATATAGATGGAGATCCGACTTGGAGGCGACTTCCATTGAAATCAATGGGTACAAGTCGGATTGAAGTAGTACAGGAACCTTTTCTGAAGTTGGAGCGACTTCAGTAGCGTTCATTAAGACGACTCTCATTCACTTGCATGTCATTTCTGATGTCAAGTGACTTGGGGCGACTTGCGGTCTGACAAGTCGCCCCCCAAGTCGCGGTAGTGTGAACGGGCTCTACCTGTATATAGCAAATTAGATGGTACTGCCACAGAGTAATGTGAGAAGACCAATGTCCATAGATAGTGCAGAGAAACCCGAAAGAACAGGGTGAAGGGGAATTGCTGACTTATTGCGAGGTAAGAGTGAAGCATTGCATAAATAGTTACTATAAGAAAGATAGGGACTAGAATAGAAAAAAGTGTGAGAACCATAGTAGGTCAAAAAACCCTTTTCCTGATGGGTTAGCTTCAGGTCCAAGTGTAATGTGCGAAATAACTGGGCAGTACAACTGGATCTCTCAAACTGCTCCAAACGGGTATGCCTGGATGAGTCCGATATATCCCAAAAATGCCCACCAGTGTCACGCTGGTGTGATATGTAGCAGGAGGCGTCCACCGCCAAAACGCTCCCCGCCGCTAGTCATCAGCCAAGATGGAAAAGACCACCGTCTTTGAGTCATTAAATTTCCATTCCAGGGTTAAGCTGGCCATACACTAGTAGATTTTTGAACAAATGTTCATATGAATATTAGTGCAAAAATACTTGATACATTCAATGACTTGATGAATGTTGTTCGAAAGTAGGATCAAAATGTCCTTTGCTTGCAACATTCATTTTTAGAATGAAATGTAATTTCCCAAACAAAAAAACACATTCGCTGTTAGAAATTAATTTGTTGGAGAAAAATTTTCAACTCTGCGCCTTCAATTTTCTATTCACTCAAGAATACACAGGCATTGCTTCAAGTCGTGGCAAAATCACGTGACTTTGGGGACGCAATAGTGGAAACATAGCCTTATACACATACATGCGTATGAATACACAGATGCAAACATGGGACAATGAAAGGAGAAAAGGAAGGGAACACATGTGCATGTGTCCCCCCCCCCCCCTCTTTTTTTGTGTATGGATCCCCCCCCCCCTTCCTTTTCTCCTTTCATTGTTTGCATTTGTGTATTCATATGCATGTATGTGTATTATATGTTTTATGTCAAATATATATATATATATATATATAACGTCTGTCAGTACTTTCAGTGGGGCGGAAGTGACATCAGCCGCAACCGGAAGTGGCGAGTGGAACGGAAATCCACTCGCACTTCCTGGTTGAGGTGCAGCGTGCGTCCCACACAAATGGATGTCACACCACTTACTCAAACTCAATCTTTCTAAAACTGAGCTTGTTATATTTCCTCCTTCCTGGTCCCCTCCCCATGACTTTACCATTAAGATCATTGGCACAACCATTGATCCCTCCACACATGCCAGGGTGCTGGGTGTAATCCTAGACTCTGACCTCTCCTTCAGCCCCCCACATCCAATCACTGGCTACATCTTGCCACCCTAACCTCCGCAACATCTCCAGAATTTCACCTCTTCCTGACTAACAACTTATTCACTCCTTGGTTATTTCCCGCCTCGACTACTGCAACTCTCTCCTTAATGGCCTACCCTTACATAGTCTATCCCCCCTTAAGTCTATTATGAACACTGCTGCTAGACTAATACATCTCATTAACCGATCTGTGACTGATGCCCCTCTCTGACAATCCCTTCACTGGCTTCCACTTACCACACCATATAAAATTAAAAATACTAACCACAACATACAAGGCCATCCACAATATTGCCCCCAGCTACATCACCAACCTCATCTGCAGATATCTCCGAAATCGTCCCCTCCTCTTCTCCCAGGACCCCCTGCTCTCTAGCTCCCTTGATACCTCCTCCCATGTGCGCCTCCATGACTTCACTAGAGTCTAGGGTTGCCACTTTTTCTTCAAGTCAAACCCGAACACTTTAGTGGCGCACAGCAATTCTTTTTTTTGTTTAGTATACACTATAGGATTGTAACAGATCTGGGACACCTTTGGGCACTCCAAAGAGCATAGTAATGTGGCAGACATAGTGCCCCATCACCCTCCTGTCAAGCCCTGCTCCAGCTCGGATGTGGTATGGCGGCCCACTGCACGGTCCCACTGCCTAAAGCACAGCTCCTCATCCCAGCACAAATACCCTACCCCAACATCCCCCCCCCCCCAAGCATAAAACCCCCTCCCAGTACAAATTCTCTCCCCCAAACCCCCCCTTCCAGCACAACATGCTCCCCATCCTATAACAATTCCTCTCTCCTCATCCTCTCCAGTGCAAATCCTCTTTCCTCCAAGCCCCTCCTACACAAGTCCTCTCCCCATTTCCATCACATATCTTCCCACCTAAATCCCCCCTGCCAGTACAAACTTCCCCCCCACAAACACAAATCCTTTCCCCCCTTCTAATGCAAATCCAAACCTCCCAACTGTCCCAGTTTTAATGGGCCTTTCCTGAGATTTGAACAAAGTCCCAGCCTCCCATGAATCCAAGCTGAGTCCTGGAGCCCAGTGCTGGAACAAGTTCTGGAACTTGGCTCCACTAACTTGCCAAGCAGGAGCTAGTGTGGTCATCCAGGGCAAATGTCCTCCATCTCTCATGATCATCCCCTCTGTGAGAAGTTGGATATGTGCTGGGGACACTTTGGGAGGGAGATGGCTAGTGCTGGAAGGGTGGGGGTTGGATTTGTGCTGGGAGGGCACTCTGGGAGGGAGAGGGCTAGTGCTGGAAGGGGGGTTGGATATGTGCTGGGGGGCACTCTGTGATGGAAAGGGCTAGTGCTGGAACGGGGGGTTGGATATGTGCTGGGGGCACTCTGGGAGGAAGAGGGCTAGTGCTGGAAGGGGGGTTGAATATGTTCTGGGGGGGGCACTCTGGGAGAGAGAGGGCTAGTGCTGGAAGGGGGGGTGGATATGTGCTGGGGGGCTAGTGCTGGAAGGGGGGGTTGGATATGTGCTGGGGGGCACTCTGGGAGGGAGAGGGCTAGTGCTGGAAGGGGGGTTGGATTTGTGCTGGGGAGCATGCTAGGAGGGAGAGTGCTAGTGCTGGGAGAGGGGGTTGGATATGTGCTGGGGGGCACTCTGTGAGGGGGAGGGCTAGTGCTGGAAGGGGGGATTGGATATGTGCTGGGGGGCACTCTGGGAGGGAGAGGGCTAGTTGGATATGTGCTGGAGGCACTCAAGGGGGAGAGGGCTAGTACTGCAAGGGGGGTTGGATATGTGCTGGGGGGCACTCTGGGAGGGAGAGGACAAGTGCTGGAAGGGGGGTTGGATATGTGCTGGGGGCACTCTGGGAGGGAGAGGGCTAGTTGGATATGTGGTGGGGGCACTCTAGGAGGGAGAGGGCTGCAAGGGGGGGTTGGATATGTGCTGGGGGGCACAGGACAAGTGCTAGAAGGGGGGTTGGATATGGGCTGGGGGGTACTCTGGGAGGGAGAGGGCTAGTGCTGGAAGGGGGGTTGGATATGTGCTGGGGGGGGGGCACTCAGGGAGGGATAAGGCTAGTGCTGGAAGGGGGGGGGGGGGTTGGATATGTATTGGGGGGACACTCTAGGAGGGAGAGGGCTAGTGCTGCAAGGGGGGGTTGGATATGTGCTGGGGGGCACTCTGGGAGGGAGAGGGCTATTGCCGAAAGGGGCTGTCAGGTTTCAAATTCATCCCACACTTCTGGCATATGTCCTTTCTCATACCACCCCCCCCCCCCACATATCCCCCTAACCCCCCAATCACTCCACCAAGTGCACATCCTCTTATTTCTCTCCTTCTCAGCCACTCCCTCCCCCTCCTCCCTGTCCATCTACAAAGCATAGAAAACTTTGTACAGACCTAAAATCAACGGGAGAAAACTGTACAGGTACCAACACTATGTTAATTGCATATTTTACTTGTTTCCTGAATACTGAAATTTGCACTTAAACCTGTAATTTTGTAACTTTTGGAAACGCCAGTAAAAACTTGGCTGTGCCAGTAAATTTCAATCTGGCAGGTTGGCAACACTGATGCAGTTTAAAATTCCAAACATGCAGAGCACATGTACCGTGTATAGACCTGTGTATACCCCAATGACACCACCAGATGGCGCTGTTCCTGGCTGCCCTGGCATGTATGGATTGCTGGACTGCTATGGAGGAGTGGTTTGTAGAGGGATCTGATCTCATGACTTCTTCCTCCCCTCCCCCTGTCTGGTGTTATAGACGGGCTGCCTGCTTCCCTGTGTCACTGTGAGTGTGTGTGTTTGTCTGCCTTTCCAATGAAAGCACATTTGCTGATATCAGTGATTGGGCTGTATGTGTGTAGGAGCCATAGAGGTCCAGGAGCTCACTGTCAGCAGATCACTTCCACTGCTGATCTACATAGCAATCCTCCCAGCTCTTTGTATTGTAGGGGGGGGGGGGGGAGCTGTACACATGTCACACTCAGGAATGTCTCTCTTCCTTCTTCTAAGGTATAACTAAAGGCAAAACTTTTTATTTTTTTAGTTTTGGATAGAGTAGAGAGGGATTAGAACACCTGTCAGGTTTTTATTGCTGCCTGTGTCCCCGTTGGGAAGATTCACCCTCTCTATTTGTCCTGGTTAACTTTGTTGCCAAAAGTGAAAGTAAAAGAAAATCCCAAATGATTGGTTGTCACCAGAACAGGAATAGGGGGGAAATCTTCCACTAGTTCTGGTGACACCATGGGATTCCCTCACTTTGGAAAGATTTGCTCTCACTTCCTGCTTTGGCAATTAAACAGGAAGTGAAGGAAAATCCCCCCAATAGGACATAGATGCCAAAAATAAAACTGACAGAGGTTATAACTCTCCCTTCCTCTATCTAAAATGAAAAAAAAAAGAATCACTTTTAGTTCTAATTTAAGCCTCGGTTCACACTAGATGCGATGTGAATTTGTTGCTGATTCACACTGCATCAAAATCGCAACCTGTTCATGCAAATCGATTGTGGAGTGTATGTTAACAACACCCCGAAATTAGTTTGCAGAATCGGATCGCATGGGTTTCACATAATGGGTGCGATACGATTCTGGTGTGGACAAAAAAAAGGTTTGGTGCGAATGCAGTGCGATTTGAGCTATACAAATCCATGGCTCAAATCGCACCCAGAGACAACGCATGTAATTCGCACAGGAATCGTTTGAGTGTGTCTGTGGGATTGTTTGGCCATTCTTCCAGAAGCGCATTTGTGAGGTCAGGCACTGATGTTAGACGAGAAGGGCTGACTCGCATTCTCCGCTCTAATTCACCCCAAAAGTGTTCTATTGGGTTGAGGTCAGGACTCTGTGCAGGCCAGTCCAGTTCCTCCACCCCAAACTCGCACATCCATGTCCTTAAGGACCTTGTTTGTGCACTGGTGTGCAGTCATGTTTGGAACAGGAAGGGGCCATCCCCAAACTGTTCCCACAAAGTTGGGAGCATGAAATTGTCCAAAATGTCTTGGTATGCTGACGCCTGAAGCGTTCCCTTCACTGGAACTAAGGGGCCAATCCCAAGCCCTGAAAAACAACAACACACCATAATCCCCCCTCCATCAAATGATTTGGACCAGTGCACAAAGCAAGGTCCATAAAAGACATTGATGAGCGAGTTTGGGGTGGAGGAACTTGACTGGCCTGCACAGAGTCCTGGCCTCAAGCCAATAGAACACCTTTGGGATGAATTAGAGCGGAGATTACGAGCCAGGCCTTCTGCAGGCCTGTACTTCTGGAAGAATGGCCAAACATTCCCATAGACACACTCCTAAACCTTGTGGACAGCCATCCCAGAAGAGTTGAAGCTGTTATAGCTGCAAAGGGAGGGCCAACTCAATACTGAACCCTACGGACTAAGACTGGGATGCCATTAAAGTTCATGTGCGTGTAAAGGTAGGTGTCCCAATACTTTTGGTAATATAGTGTGCGGGCCAGCTGCAATGCAATTCAAAAAAGAGTCCCGTGTGATTTCAGTCCGGTTCAGGTGTGATTTGTAATTTCATACACTACAATTCGCATTGGAAAAGCACCTGGACCGCTGAAGGAAATTGCGCGACAAAGCGGCCGGCACATATGTGAACCGAGTCTGAAAGTATCGGTTTTAGTATCGGAGAATTTGTATGAGGACAAGTAGTTGTGCAAATGCTTAGTATCAGCACCAGAATGGGTGCAACGTTAGTGTGACCCAGGTATGAGAGCCTCCATTGTAGTGATGCAGCCTGACAAGACAACTCAGAGGTATGCGGTGTACATTAGTCCAGTTAGTACTGGTTGCAGCCTATAAGTACAGTATACTGTAGGTGTTAATAGAGTATTAAAGTCTTACTAAACCCAGTAATATGAAAATAGTTCATCTGCCCGCCCACAGCTTATAAATACTTCTTTTTACATTAACATATTGCCGTTATATACCTTTTTGGCTGATCTGTATACCACGGTCAGTGATAAACTGCAGTTTCTCCAGTGCTGAGAGTTCAGGTAGGAGGAGATTTCCACTTCAGTCTGTATACACGCCCACATGTGTGATGTCAATATCATGTGACCTGGCTAGCTCTGATCAATAAGTAAATGTTCTCTCCAGCATAAAAGTCACAACTGAGCATGTGCAGTTCGGCTACCCTGCCTGTGTTAGCTGGCCTTCCCCAGATAGACGGTGCAGGAGGGGGAGGATCTGTGCATACAGGATAAAACAGCATTTTTACACAATGCAGTTTAACCCCTTACGTTCCAGAGTGAGTATAACAAGCATGCTATGCTGCATCTACAGACTAATTTTTCTGTTGTGCGTTTAGTAAAACTTTAAGCTATGGATGCACCGATACTTTTTTTTTTAGTACTCGCCGATACCAATTACCGATACCTACCGCAACTGTTTTGTTTTCACTTCGGCTGTCAGCAATGGTACAAAGCATTGAAAAGTTATTTACAAACAAAATGTTTTTTTATTTTTAATTTTGTGCTTTTTCAATGTGAAATGTGTAAATATATGTTAATATATATGTGTAAAAATATTCACTAACAAAACAAACAAAAAAAGTTTTCATTGTTTATCATTTATAAAATAGACGTGAACAAAAAAAAAAGAAAAAGCAAGAAAATAATTAAATGGAGGAGAATAGGGAGTTAATTAAGGCTGATTAGAGTAAATTAAGGGTTAATAGGGGGTTAAACTGAGGGACATTTGTTCATCACTTTGATTTGCAGATGAAGAAACAGAAAGATACAAAAAGAAACAATGTTTATTTTTGATAGCTCCAATTAGGACTTCTTTAACACTTCAACTGTCAACAGGGGAGACCCACAGACAGCTCAAAGAACCGAGCCTGAAAGCAGAGGCGGCTCTCTAATTAGGCAAATTAGGCGGTCGCCAAAGGCCTCGCACTCACAGGGGCATCGCGGCCTCCTAATTTGCCTGTGCTTAATCACTGATTCTCCCCCCCCCCCCTCTTTTCTGTGTGCTTGTATTTTTTTTCCTATTATGGGCATGAGTGGGGCCTCATGTGTAATTTTCGCCTAAGGCCTCACAAAGCCTAGAGCCGCCTCTGCCTGAAAGCATCGGTTTCAGGTATCGGTGAATTTGCACGAGTACCTATACTTGTGCAAATAATCAGTATCGGTGCAACCCTACTTTAAGCCCACCACATGTTACAATCTACCAACAAGTAAGGCAGGCCATACATTATGCAATTTTGTTTCCTTCAACCACGGGTTGATTCCCTCATCAACATAGACAGTGTTAATGGGGAATCCCTCCTGCAGCGCTATTGTGTTCTGCCTGTGGGGAGCCTTCCCCATTGCTGCTGGCGGCCACAACTGCTGGCAGCCATCAAAAGAAAAAAAACACAACAGGCTGGTTGTCCAGAAGTTGATCAATAGGTCAACTTCCGGACAACCAGCCTGCCCATAGACAGGGTTCAAAACTTCAGTCTGTCTATGGGTGGCTTAAGTGATACAGGGGCCGACCTGATTGAATACAGATAGATTAGGTCCTCATAGGACAAAGTTGTGGTAGATCTGAAGTTGATTGTATAGAGATTGTAATGTGTATGGCAACCTTAACACAGATGAGGGTAGACAAGTTTTCTGGTTGGTTAGAAATTCTAGAGCTCCTGTCACACAGTTAACCATGTCCAGTTAAAGATAAAGTGTATTCTGACAGCAGAGGAGTCCCCCCCCCCCCCCCCCACTCTCAGAATACAACAGCAGGAAGTATTCCTCCATCCACATAGAGTGTGTGCATTGGGGAATCAGTCCAGTTTTTATCGTTCAGGCTGCTGGCTGAAAGAAACAACTGAAGAGGGCATGGGCAGCTTAAAGGGTAACTAATTTCATGAAAAAAAATAATAATAATATAGCGTATTGCAACACAAGTCATATTGTAATTGAATGTTATTAAAAATGTCCATTCCTTTTTGATCTGCAGCCGCTGTAATTTTTCCCTAACGCCGCGTACACACGATCGGAAATCCCACCAGCAAACGTCCGATGTGAGTTTTTGGTTGGAAAATGCGACCGTGTGTATGCTCCATCGGATTTTTGCTGGTGGAATTCCCGCCAGCAAAAGATTGAGAGCAGGTTCTCTATTTTCGGTCGGAAAAAGTTCCGATCGGAAGTTCCGATCGTCTGTAGCAATTCCGACGCTCAAAATTCCAACTCAAGCTCGGAAACAATTTGACGCATGCTCGGAAGCATTGAACCTCATTTTCTCGGCTCGCCGTAGTGTTGTATGTCACTGCGTTCTTGACGGTCGAAAGTTCAGAGAACTTTTGTGTGACCGTGTGTATGCAAGACAAGCTTGAGCGGAATTCTGTCGGAAAAACCATCCAAGATTTTTCCGACGGAAATTCAGCTCGTGTGTATGCGGCATTAAATGCAATGCAATTTGGCTACCTGGAGTTGTTCTGTATACAGAATGTATATAGAACGCCCACCAGAAACATTTCCTGCTTTTGTGATTGGCTTACTGATTTTCCCAGGAGTCTGCTGTAAGATACATGTCAGATTTCTGGAATATCATTTTTGGTGAGATACTTCCAAGGGGAAATCACATCTAAAGAGATGCAGACCCTGCCACTTTCCTCATTAGAGCCCTGCAGGTACAGAAGCTGATTGATAATTATAAAACCACTCCCATACAGATTCACTGTGCACATGGGCACAGACAAACAAACAGCTATTCCTTCAGAATAACAAAAGTTAGGAATTTGCAACAAAGTTTAAGATCCTTGTAATGTACATAGATCACCCAGAAGGGAAGGTTTACTTCTCGACAAAAGTGGAGTTACTCTTTAAGAAATGCATGTGATTTGTCCTGCAGTTTCTGTAATCGCATATAACCTGTGTTTTTAGACCTCCACTGTAAAATCTGCTATGATTTCCTGGCCTCGTGTGGTTTTGTTTGGAGATTCCATCACTCAGGTAAGTTGATGTTTCTTATTACTCTATTAGGCCCCATGTACATGGGACGCTGCTAAACGTACGTTCAGTGGCAGTTGGATGCCTCTGAACTCATTCAATGTTATCCTATGTGACCATGTAGCGCTATACAAATTATTCTTTCATTCATTCATGTACACAGTCTCATTTATTGCCGTTTTTAGGCAGTTGCGTTTTACAGCGTTTATTAGAAAGCAAAAAAATGGGTTCAGACGCCAAATGCCGTAACCCGCGTTTCGTTTATAGGCGTTTTAAAAAAAATATATATATTTTTAGATATATATATATATATATATATATATATATATATATATATATATATATATATATATATATAAAATACATTTTTAAATGCAGCAAAACAGACATTTTAAATGTGGATTTTTCTTGTTAAATGTGGATTACTATCTGTCAAGTTAAATCGTTCAGGAGAGGTTGTAAAAACGTCCCGTGTACATGAGGCCTTAGGCCCCATGTACACGGGGCGCTGTTAAACGTGCGTTCAGGGGCAGTTGGACGATTTTTTCAACTGCCACTGAACTCATTCAATGTTATCCTATGTGACACAGTCTTGTTTATTGCTGTTTTTTTGCAGTTGCGCTTAACAGCGTTTCTTTGGAAGCCAAAAAATGGGGGGTTCAGACGCAGAAGATTTCCACGTTTCAGACGCCAAACGCGGTACCCGCGTTTTCGTTTATAAGCGTTTTTAAAGGTACCCTATATTTTAGACCTGAAAAGACAAAAATATGATGGAAAACAATGAAAAAACATAAAAAAATATAGTTAAAAATGTTTGAATTACTTGCAATGATTCATAGACCATATATAGCCCTTGGTTCAATGCAATACACCACTGGCATTGCTGTATCCAAATTTTAATTGGAATTACCTGATCGTCACCAACAGACGTTCCTTTGGTGACACACTGTTCCTCAAGTTGGTGTCCATGCGTGTCAGAATGGGTCGTACTTTTTCAAGTAGAAGGTCAAACGTGGCAATGGACATGCGTGTGAAATTAAAAAATGTGTTGGGGTAGGTACGCAGCTGTACGTACATGTTTACAAAATATCCTGCCGATATTCGCTGCACAATTAATGGATGGGTCCAGTAGCGACGAACTCTGACTCTGGACCTCTCACGCAATTTTCTACATCGTTCTAACCTCATCAAGAGCAATGTCAGGAGCATTTCCTCACATATGCTCATTATGGGATCCATTGCAAAAAACAAGCACAGAAATAGAGGCAAATACAAGTAGACAACGGCTCTCTCTGCTGCTGCTACTCACTCTGGTCAAAATGGCTGAAATAGTTAACGACAATGTTTTTTGAGCTTGGAGAGGGTCTTAAATGAGGTAATCTTAATAAACGCTTCTAGACGCAAATCGCGGTTAAACGCGGCATGCAAACTCGGCTAAACGGGCGTTTTAAAACGCAGGTTTCAAGGTGTCAAAAAAATTTGTTCAGAGGACTTTGCCTCAGCGTCCCGTGTACATGGGGCCTTAGTGTTCACACTTGAAGTAAATCAGTCACATACCTGGGCAATGCATGTCATTGTAAAATGCATACACAGAGGTTACCTTTAGTGGTAAGTGTGTATCAAAGAGATCCAGATGCATAGACAGCTGAGGGTAAGTAGATATCATGATTAGAAAAATCTACCTTTGCAGTAGGCCCCTCTGCAGTGGGGTGCAGTTCTGTAGTCCAGCAATGACAACCTTAGGCAAAGCTGGCAACTGCTTGATATTTTAGTGCAGCAGAAAAAGCATTGTTAGTACATAACAGGAAGTTAGGAACCAAGTGGATTTCTGGCAGGATCACAGGGTACTTTTCTGTATTTACAGAATTTATAAAGGGACCTTTGCACAACCCTTGCACCTGTATTGCAGGGGTGTACTGTATATGATTATTTTTTATTTTGTCTCAGCATTAACCTTATTTAAAAATAAAAAAATTGCTGTGCGTAGCATTTGCTCAGCCAACCTGAATAATCCTGGTAATGTGTGTAAATATATCTATTTCTAATGATTATCAGCTACATCTAGTGGCTATAATGCTGTGTTTTCCTGAAATACCTCAATCAGCAAATACTGAATTAAGGCCACTAGATGGAGCTGATGATCATAGGAAATAAACACATTCAACACATTACAGGGATTTTTTATAAATAGACTCCAGGTGTCCAGTAGGGAAGATCAAGAATCAATAATGCCGCATACACACGATCGGACTTTCCAGCAGACAATCTGACGGACTTTGCAGCTGAGGTCTGCCAAACTTTCAAACGAACGGACTTGGCCACACGATCACTCCAAAAGTCCGCCGGATTTGAACGTGATGATGTAGAATAAGGAAGTTCATAGCCAGTAGCCAATAGCTGCCCTAGCGTCGGGTTTAGTCCGCTGGACTAGCACACAGACGAACGGATTGTCCGCTAGAAAGCCAAGTCTGGATAAATTTGAAGCCAGTCTTATTTCTAGGTCCGCCGGACTTTTGGGAAGAAAAAGTCCGCTGGAGCCCACACACGATCGAAAAAGTCTGATCGTGTGAACGCGGCATAAGGATCCGGCTGAAACATTGAGATAAGTATACAACTTTAACTGCCCGTTTTTCTGGATCTGTTAGACATGCCAAGGAAAGAAATTTGTGCCGTCTATGGCCTGGCTGACCATACAGCTCAGATTTTGGCCGATTCCTGCGAATTGGCCAAAACGGAAGCTGTGGGTGGCCCTGCTGACACCATCTCGTTTAACAAACTTCGACTGAGAAATTGAAGGAGGTGGGTGGATCATATTGGCCAAACAGCAACTGCAGCCAATCAGCTGGGTTGGGATATTCTGACCAGTTGGGGGTGCTTGCTGTCAAAATACAATAGCTGGCAACATGAAAGGGGGGAATGTGGATTTCTCCCATTTAGCCCAGTTGTTACATGTATGGCCAGCTTTAGTATCTCTGAAGCAAAAGCAGGTAAAAGTTTGATCTATTGTTTGCTAACACCCTTTCTATAGAATCCCTCTCTACTGACCCGGTAAAGGGTTGTTTTGTCGCCCCAAAACTGGCATTTCGCTTTAATCCTCTAGAAATTGGCAGCATGCTGTAAATCGGACTGCACCCTTAGTATACAGTAGGTTATAGTTCATTATGAATGGTTGTGTTGCCGTCCATTGGCCAGCTCTTGTTTGATGGTCAGGCCCATAGAGGTGACCCTTCCCTGTGCAGGTACCTGTCACCATGTACCTTCTGTTACATGTAGCTTCAGACAACATCTGTAAAATCTAATCATTTGATCATTTTCTCCTTTAGTTTGCTTTTGAAGCGAATGGATGGGGAGCGACCCTGGCTAATAAACTTGTAAGGTGAGTTGGATCATCCATGAATTTGCAGGCTTTTCTCCACAAAGTTCAAGTGAACTAGTTCTCCCTCCGTGCAAGGCACAGTATCAGGTGTGGTTCAAGGGTATCTAAACCCTAACAATGATCTTCTGTTATCTGGTCTCTTATCAGCTGCTAAATATACAATTGATTGTGTTTTGTTATGTCTGTTTGATAAGTGCAAAAAAAAAAAAACAGTTGATCCTGTGAGCTGATAACTTCCTCTGATGACTGTTAACAATTACATTATTCTCAGCTGTCTCCAAGGGTTACAGAGCCCCTCCCTACTATGTTCTGGAGAATAGAAGAGGGTTAGGCTGGCTTCACACTGGGGCGGTGCGGGGTGGCGACGGTAAAGCAGCGCTATATTTAGCGCTGCTTTACCATCGTTTTACCCGCGGTATGCGGCCGCTAGCGGGGTGGTTTTAACCCCCGCTAGCGGCCGCAAAAGGGTTAAAAACCTCCGCAAAGCGCCGCTGCAGCGGCGGTTTTGCGGGCGGTATCCCTGCGGTTTCCCATTGATTTCAATGGGAAGGAGCGGTATAGGAGCGGTGAACACACCGCTCCTTCACCGCTCCAAAGATGCTGCTAGCAGGACTTTTGTTGCGGTCCTGCTAGCGCACCGCTCCAGTGTGAAAGCCCGCCGGCTTTCACACTGGAGTGAATGGGGCCGGTTTTTTCAGGCGGTATACAGGCGCTATTTTTAGCGCCGTACCGCCTGAAAACCGCCCCAGTGTGAAAGGGGCCTTAGAGTTTCATAGCGCTGATACAGTATGGTGAGTGAGAGTTGTCACCCTAGGATAGAAAGTGTCTTATTTCCAGGTGGAAATAAAGAGGGAAAAAGCTTGACAAAAAGAAAACTAATTTAGCCACCACATCTAAGGACTGACAATCTATCATTTATTTCACTCTTGTTATTGGGCTTTGGTGTGGGGAGGGCTTTAACCACTAGGCGTCCGCGCTATAGCAAAAAGACGGCTACAGCGTGGCACTCAATTGCCCGGAGGGCGTCCCTGAATGTCCTCCTGTTTACTTCCTACCTGCGCGGCGCGCGCGCATCGGGGGAAATCTGTGTTGGCCGTGTCCCTTGGCTACTCGGCTACTCCTAGCTGATAACTTTCAATGCACCCCATGTGACAGCTCTGAGCCAATAACCAAGCACCAGCACTGTCACATACCCAGAAGTACTAGGCTTTTCGCTTAGTTTCTAGTAGCAAACGGAGCTGCAGGGGAGATGAGTATAAAATGATGTGGGAGACTGCTCTGAAGTGAGCCTTTGGTTTTCTCTGCATTGAGAAAGCACAGGTTCACTTTAAAGCAGAACTCTTGTAAATTGTATATAAATACAGGTGCTTCCATACCAATTAATTGCCAGTGGTATTGTACTTAGTCCTGTTGTCAGTGAGAAATCCAGCATTCTTTACTGCATGAAAGGCTCTCTATCCCCTTTATATCCTGTTTACAAGACCGGTGGCTGAGATGACCTTCCCCCCCCCCCCCCCCCCAGCCACCGGTCTTGTACATTCCCCCTTGTAGTCCCTTGAAAGCAAGCATTGCTGTTCACTGCAGTGGGCAGACTTGCGAGTCTCAGACTGCCCAGTCTGATCTGCCAACTGCCCAGCCTGATCCACCTCTGCCCGCTCTGTCCTGCCTCCAGGGCAGCCATCAGAAATTTTTGGGCCCCTTACACAGCTTTAGATCTGCCCCCACGAGCCTGACGACCAGCATTCCGCCAGGCTTGCCTATGGGCAATCCTACCGAATCCGCACACCCGCCACCTCACCTGTACACGCACTCAGCCCCCCCTCAATCCTGTATATATGTCAGCCCCCTCACACACCTGTATATATGTCAGCCCCGTCACACACCTGTATATATGTCAGCCCCCCTCCACACCTGTATATATGTCCCCCCTCACACACCTGTATATATGTCAGCCCCCCTCACACACCTGTATATATGTATATATGTCAGCCCCGTCACACACCTGTATATATGTCAGCCCCCCTCACACACCTGTATATATGGCAGCCCCCTCACACACCTGTATATTTGTCAGCCCCCCCACTCACACACCTGTATATATGTCAGCCCCCCCCACACACCTCTGTATATATGGCAGCCCCCCTCACATACCTGTATATATGTCTGCCCCCCCCCCAAACCTGTATATATGTCACACCCCCCCCCCACACACCTGTATATATGGCACCCCCCCATACACACACACACATCTGTTTATATATGACAGCCTCCCCATACACACACACACACACACACACACACACACACACACACACACACACACACACACACACACACACACACACACACACCTGTATATATGGCAGCCCCCCCCCCCCCAAACACACCTGTATATATGGCAGCCCCCCCATACACACCTGTATATATGGCAGCCCCCCCCCCCCCCCATACACACCTGTATATATGGCAGCCTCCCACACACACACCTGTATATATGGCAGCCTCCCCACACACACCTGTATATATGGCAGCCTCCCCCACACACACCTGTATATATGGCAGCCTCCCCCACACACACCTGTATATATGGCAGCCTCCCACACACACACCTGTATATATGGCAGCCTCCCACACACACACCTGTATATATGGCAGCCCCCCCCCACACACCTGAATATATGGCAGCCCCCCCCCCCCCCACACACACACACCTGTATATATGACAGCCCCCCCCCACACACACACACACACACACACCTGTATATATGGCAGCCACCCCCACACACACCTGTATATATGTCAGCACCCCCCACACACACACACACACATGTATATATGTCAGCGCCCTCCCCACACACAAACCTGTATATATGTCAGCCCCCCCACACACACACACTGTATATATGTCAGCGCCCCCCCCCCCACACACACACACCTGTATATATGGCAGCCCCCCCACACACACACCTGTATATATGTCAGCCCCCCCCCACACACACCTGTATATATGTCACCCCCTGTATATATGTCAGCGCCCCCCCCCACACACACACACCTGTATATATGGCAGCGCCCCCCCCACACACACCTGTATATATGTCAGCACACACACACACACACACGCACACCTGTATATATGCCACCGCCCCCATACACACACACATCTGTGTATATATGACAGCCCCCCTCCCCATACACACTCACACCTGTATATATGGCAGCTTCCCCCACTCACACCTGTATATATGGCAGCCCCCCCCATACACACCTGTATATATGGCAGCCCCCCATATACACACACCTGTATATATGTTAGCACCCCCCACACACACACCTGTATATATGTCAGCAGCCCCCCCCCCCCCCCCACACCTGTATATATGTCAGCCACCTCTCCACACACCTGTATATATGTCAGCCACTCCCCCACACACACCTGTATATATGTCAGCGCCCCCCCCCCCCACACACAAACCTGTATATATGTCAGTGCCCCCCCCACACACCTGTGTATTTATATGTCAGTGCCCCCCACACACCTGTATATATGTCAGCACCCCCCACACACACACCTGTATATATGGCAGCCCCCACACACACCTGTATATATGGCAGCCCCCCCCCCCACATACACACGTATATATGGCAGCCCCACATACACAAATCTGTACACACACAAGCCTCTGGCCCCTCCCTGTACATAAACAGCCCCCCTCCCTTTTCTTCACAGCCCCTACTTGTAACTTCCTATCTGGTCCCAGCTTGTTTTTACAAAGCTGACATGTTGCTGAGAAGCATAGTACAGGCAGATCACATGAGGGGTGCACATGCACATAGTAGCCAGAGGTGGCAGTAAAGAGCTCGATGTCTAAAATCAATGACACGAGAACCGCAGAAACTTTGAAATAATTTCTATGCTGCACAGCATGGATCCCCTCCACCTGTCCTGCCTTCTTCTGGCATGGGCGGGGCCCTTACAGTTGTAACGGCTGTACCCCCCTGATGGCGGCCCTGCCTTCCTCCTACGACAGAAGAGTGTGCAGCCATGTGGGCGGGCAGTGTCAGTGTCCTAGTTGTAGAACATTACTTATCTCCTGCACATACACCCATAGTCCCGCCCACTTGAGACTCCCAGGGCATTATGGGAATTGTAGTCTCAGTGAGTGGCGACGAACAGTAACAGGAAGTGGCGTCGCCGCTTTTGAGATCCCTCCTCCCAGAGCCCAGGAATTCAAGAGGAAGCTGGGGGAAAAATGACATCACCACTTTCTTAAACAGTGAGTTTTCTACAAAGTTTACATTTATATTGAAAGTTACATTTGTGGTTCTGCTTACCTATGTATGGCTTTTGTACAGATTTTGACCCCATCCTGGAGTTCTTCTTTAAATATATCAGGGATACAGCAGAACTTTCTACAGACAATTTGGACCTTGAATTGTATCTATTTTCGCTATGGTTTCTACAACCCCAGGCATATCATTACTAAATTTGTTGTTTTGTGTTTAATACAAAATGTAATTCTGTTGTCATGTGCAGCTCCAGGATGTCAGAGGTGTGTCTTTCTTGGGCAGCAAGAGGCACTGTAACATACAGAATAAAGAGAACCTGTCAGCACATGTAGCAGCATTACTTGATGGTGCAGGCACCAAGGCAGTAGAAATGAGAAAATAAATATTTATTTTCTCTGCTTCACTACAAAATGAGTAACTGGATAACAATGACAGTTGTGTCAGTTCCCATGTTGTTATCCTCACAGGTTTCTTTTAAAGTGCTTAAGAGCAGGTACCAAAAAAACAGCCCCTTCTGTGCTCCTCTCTGATTTAGCTTCACTTTCCTGGGCCCAACATTGCTAGACTCCACCATCTGCCATCCCCTTTTCCAATGAGACTGCTTCATTAGGCAGTGATGGTGCTTTGATTGCACAGGTAATAGTATTTGGTGGAGCAAAGCCAAGAAGTCAGTCCTGACTAACAAAGTGAAACTTTAAAGCAGAACTAAACTCTTCTATCCCTTAGGGTGCTTTCACACTGGGGCGTTTTTCAGGAGCTACAGCGCTAAAAATAGCGCCTGTGTAGCTCCTGAAAAAAGCGGGTCCTTTCACTCCAGTAGCGGGGGTTAAAACCACCCCGCTAGCGGCCGCATACCTTTGGTAAAACGACGGTAAAGCAGCGCTAAATATAGCGCTGCTTTACCGTCGCCGCCCCGCACCGCCCCAGTGTGAAGCCTGCCTTACAGCCAAGGAAGCTGGCATCTTAGCCTTTGCTTGATCCACAGTTGCCATGACGCTGTACTTGTCATCAATTAGGATCCCAGCCATTTGATGGCTTGACAGTTTAGTTGAGAGAACAAGCGACTCTGATCAGTCCCCTTTTGGGAAACCGTTAAATCGATGGATTTAGTTCTGCTTTAAAGCAGAACTATACTTCCCTCCTCTCCAGCAATGTGACTTCCACAAGCTCCTTTGCTGGTGCCAACATCTACACTCGATCTTCTGGGTCCAGGATCTTCAGGCAACTTGATCGACCAGGCTTTGAGGTGCTCAGTGTATATATTCAGGAACACTCCACACAAGCAGGTAAGAATACTTTATTGCAGAAAAGACATGGTACATCTCTACTGCAATAAATAACCTACCTGTTTGTACATTTATAGATGTTCCACTTAATCAGAGAGGAGAACATCTTTGTTTTGGATGGTATCTTACGGTATCTGCTGATAGGCAGGACTTTTAGTTGAATTACATGCTTACTTCAGATGTGATACTGTATCTAGAGTATGAAAAATTTGGGTGGGTTACTTCAAATGTTCTTCCGGTTCTCAAAGTAGAGATCAGTGTCACGGTGGACTCCCAATATTCCACCAATATCCAATAGAAAAAACGGCGGGACACGTTCTCCAATGCAAAATGGATTTATATCAAATGCTCTTCAAGGCATACCATTCTTACATGCATTTCTATTGTATCTAGAATATGGTTACATTTTATTTATGTTATTTGTAAAATATATATTAAAAACACTACTTAATGTAACCTCAATGTAAATCCATGTTTTTGTTCAAATAAACAGTCCTTACAGTATGAGGTTTTACCAGTGATATGGAAGAATTTAAAAGAACAGAAGATGTGTGGTCGCTCTGCCGTCTGTTGGGGGTGGGCACAGACATGGCATAGATCCCTCTGGGCTCCTTGTGGGAGGAGCACAGACTTGTTAGTTTAGTGCAGCCAACCAGGGTTCCTGCAGAGGTAGCTTGTGGTTCTTTGAGCTGTGAGTGATTGACCTCCTATCTGATGGTACCTGCATAGTTTGGGGTCTAGACACACACAGAGCCAGCAGCATAGCACCAATGATATTTTTTTGCTGTACAGTCTGGCTTTCAGACCTCCACTGTAAAGGAGACATTTTTCCCACTGACCACCAATGTAAGGGGCATTCTTTCCACTGACCCCTGAATAATTAATTTTAGTAAGGGTACCGTGGGACCTGCAAATTATTTCAAGGGTTTTTACCCCTTGAGTGAAAAGTTGAGAAAGTCTCGTTTAGTGGTTGGTTTAGCAGATCAGCTAATTTGCATATAGTCATCAGATGCTGGCTGTCCTTGGATTGCTTTAACTAACAGGACTTGTCCTCTATTTCTGGATGTGGAAGGGATTGCTATTTATACTGACATATTCTCCTGCCCCTACAGGAAGTGTGACGTCCTCAACCGTGGTCTGTCCGGCTACAACACCAGATGGGCAAAGCACATTCTTCCAAAGCTGATCGCCAAAAGCGATTCTGAAACCACTGCTGCAGTCGCCATTTTCTTTGGTGCTAATGACAGCTCCCTGAAAGGTAAACTAAACTGGCCCAGTGGATGTGTAAGTGTAATAATCTTTTATGATACATTATTTATACTCTGAATTTGGTACATAGATGTTTATTCTAACACAAAAATATTCACAATATTCAATATTTTGGTTAAAGGAATCCTGTACTGCAACAAATATGGAGGTTGCCAATATGGACCTCCTCCTGAAAATGCTAGTTTCCTTGCTGTCTGTCTTTAGTACTTTGAGTCGCACACCTGGAATAAGCAAAGCCATCATCAAGTCAGAGCACCTAATTTCCATCCTTGTGGCATCCAAGTCAGTGACTCACAAAGTACTGAAGACACTGGATTAGCATGAAAAACAGTAAAACAATAGCTATAGAAGAACAAGTTGGTTAGGGCAGTTTCCATATATCATCAGTACAAGTTTATCTTAAACACAGGTAACAAACAGATCACACTATCCAGCAAAAACTGCAGCTGTGTCAGGTCAGAAAGTCTATTTTAGCTTTAATCTGAGTTATATATACTGTGTATATATAATATAGGTATATACAGTACCTTGCAAAAGTATTCACCCCCTTGGCTTTTTACCTATTTTGTTACAATACAGCCTTTAGTTAAATGTTTTTTTTTTTTTTAATCTGAATTATATGTGATGGATCAGAACACAATAGTCTAAGTTGGTGAGGTAAAATTAGAATAATGTATACATAAAACTATTTTTCAGAAATAGAAAAACTGATAATTGGCACGTGCGTATGTATTCACCCCCTTTGTTATGAAGCCCATAAAAAGCTCTGGTGCAACCAATTACCTTCAGAAGTCACAGAATTAGTGAAATGATGTCCACCTGTGTGCAATCTAAGTGTCACATGATCTGTCATTACCTATACACACCTTTTTGAAAGGCCCCAGAGGCTGCAACACCTAAGCAAGAGGCACCACTAACCAAACACTGCCATGGAGACCAAGGAACTCTCCAAACAAGTAAGGGACAATGTTGTTGAGAAGTACAAGTCAGGGTTATGTTATAAAAAAATATCCAAATCTTTGATGATCCCTAGAAGCACCATCAAATCTTTCATAACCAAATGGAAAGAACATGGCACAACAGCAGACCTGCCAAGAGATGGCCGCACACCAAAACTCACAGACCGGGCAAGGAGGGCATTAATCAGAGAGGCAGCACAGAGACCTAAGGTAACCCTGAAGGAGCTGCAGAGTTCCACAGCAGAGACTGGAGTATCTGCACATAGGACGCCAATAAGCCGTACGCTCCATACAGTTGGGCTTTATGGCAGAGTGGCGAGAAGAAAGCCATTACTTTCAGCAAAAAACAAAATGGAACGTTTTGAGTTTGCGAAAAGGCATGTGGGAGACTCCCAAAATGTAAGGTGCTCTGGTCTGATGAGACTGAAATTGAACTTTTTGGCCATCAAAGAAAACGTTATGTCTGGCGCAAACCCAACACATCACATCACCCAAAGAACACCATCCCCACAGTGAAACGTAGTGGCAGCATCATGCTGTGGGGATGTTTTTCAGCAGTCAGGACTGTGAAACTAGTCAGGGTTGAGGGAAAAATGGATGGTGCTAAATACAGGGATATTCTTGAACAAAACCTGTACTGTGTGTGATTTGAGGCTAGGACAGAGGTTCACCTTCCAGCAGGACAATGACCCCAAACACACTGCTAAAGCAACACTTGAGTGGTTTAAAGTGGAAGACCCACAAATTTTTTTTTTTTTAAAGTCGGCAGCTACAAATACTGCAGCTGCTGACTTTTAAAATAAGGACACTTACCTGTCACAGGGTCCAGCGATGTCGGCACCCTAGGCCAAACCGTCCCTCGGTCCTCGGATGCTGCCGCCGCCATCTTCGGTATGGGACTCAGGAAATGAAGCCTTGCGGCTTCACTTCCCGGGTTCCCTACTACGCATTCGCGAGTCGTGCAGCGCAACCTAAATGGTCCATGCTGTCTCTGGGACCCGTGTGTGTCCCAGCAGACAGCGCGGCAGGACGGGTAGAGGCGTAGACTCCCGTGGGAGTCTATGCCCGGAAGTGGGTGCAAATACCTGTCTTAGAACGATATCAGCACCCCCCTGAAAGGTGCCAAATGTGACACTGTAGGGGGGGGGGGGGTTCCGCAAAGCAGAGGTTCAATTTTTGTGTGAACCTCCGCTTTAAGGGGAAAACGTGTAAATATGTTGGAATGGCCTAGTCAAAGCCCAGACCTCAATCCAATAGAAAATCTGTGGTCAGACTTAAATATTACTGTTCACAAGTGAAAAACCAACTTGAAGGAGCTGGAGCAATTTTGCAAGGAGAAATGGGCAAAAATCTCAGTGGTAAGATGTGGCAAGCTCATAGAGACTTATCCAAAGTGACTTGGAGCTGTGATAGCCGCAAACGGTGGCTCTACAAAGTATTGATTTTAGCGGGGTGAATAGTTATGCACATTGACTTTTTATGTTATTTTTGTTCTATTTGTTGTTTGCTTCACAATAAAAAAATAAAATAAGTTGTGGGCATGTTCTGTAAATTAAATGATGCAAACTCTCAAACAATCCATGTTAATTCCAGGTTGTGAGGCAACAAAACATTAAAAATGCCAAGGGGGGTGAATAGTTTTGCAAGGCACTGTGTATATATGTGTGTGTGTGTGTGTGTGTGTGTGTGTTGTGTGTGTGTGTGTGTGTGTGTGTATGTATGTGTATGTATGTGTATATATATATATATATATATATATATATATATATATATATATATATATATATATATATAGTTACATAGTTAGCTAGGTTGAAAAAAGACACAAGTCCATCGAGTTCCACCACAAATAAAAAAAATAATAATATCATATAATCCCATATACCCCATTCTATACCCACAGTTGATCCAGAGGAAGGCAAAAAACCCCAGCAGCGCATGATCCAATTTGCTAAAGCAGGGGAAAAAATTCCTTCCTGATCCCCCCGAGAGGCAATCGGATTTTCCCCGGATCAACTTTACCTATAAGTGTTGGTACCCAGTTATGTTGTGTACATTTAGGAAAGTATCCAGGCCTTTCATAAAGCAATCTACTGAGCTGACCAGAACCACCTCTGCAGGGAGTCTATTCCACATTTTCACAGCTCTTACTGCGAAGAAACCTTTCCGTATTTGGAGATGAAATCTCTTTTCCTCTAGACGTAAAGAGTGCCCCCTTTGTCCTCTTTGTTGACTGTAAAGTGAATAACTCAACACCAAGTTCACTATATGGACCCCTTATATATTTGTACATGTTGATCATATCCCCCCCTTAATCTCCTCTTATCAAGAGAGAATAAATTCAGTTCCTCTAATCTTTCCTCATAGCTGAGCTCCTCCATACCTCTTATCAGTTTGGTTGCCCTTCTCTGCACTTTCTCCAGTTCCCTGATATCCTTTTTTGAGAACTGCTGCCCAAAACTGTACTGCATATTCCAGATGAGGTCTTACTAATGATTTGAACAGGGGCAAAATGATATCTCTCTCTCTGGAGTCCATACCTCTCTTAATACTAGAAAGGACTTTGCTCGCTTTGGAAACCGCAGCTTGGCATTGCATGCCAATATTGAGCTTATGATCTACCAAAACCCCCAGATCCTTCTCCACTACGGATTCCCCCAGTTATACTCCCCCTAGTATGTATGATGCATGCATATTCTTAGCCCCCAAGTGCATAACTTTACATTTATCAACATTAAACCTCATCTGCCACATAGTCGCCTAATTAGACAGAGCACTGATGTCGGCTTGTAAATTGGAGACATCCTGTAAGGACGTTATTCCACTGCATAGCTTGGTGTCATCTGCAAAGACAGAAATGTTACTTTTGATCCCAGACCCATTATCATTTATAAAGATATTAAAAAGTAAGGGTCCCAGCACTGAACCTTGGGGTACACCACTGATAACCTTAGACCATTCAGAGTAAGAACCATTAACCACGACTCTCTGAATTCTGTCTTTTAGCCAGTTTTCTATCCATTTACAAACCGATATTTCCAAACCTGTAGCCTTTACCTTACACATGAGCCGTGTGTGGGGAACTGTATCGAACGCTTTTGCAAAATCCAAGTATACCACGTCCACCGCCACCCCTCTGTCCAAGGTTTTACTTACCACCTCATAAAAAGAAATTAGGTTTGTCTGACAAATTCTGTATTTCATGAACCCATGCTGTCTGTTGCTTAAAATATTTGTTTCCTGCAAGAACTCGTCTATGTGGTCTTTTATTAATCTCTCCAGTATCTTCCCAACTATAGAAGTTAAACTAACAGGTCTATAGTTACTTGGTAAAGACTTTGTTCCCTTTTTTAAATATAGGCACCACATTGGCCCTGCACCAATCCAGTAGTACTATTCCCATCATTAATGAGTCCCTAAAAATTAGATACAATGGCTTTGAAATTACAGAGCTCAATTCTTTTAGGATCCGTCGGTGGATGCCATCTGGTCCAGGTGCTTTATCCACCTTTATTCTGTCTAAATATTTCTGGACCATATCACTTTTGAGCCATTGTGTGTGTGTGTATGTGTGTATATGTGATATATATATATATATATATATATATATATATATATATATATATATATATATACATATATATATATATATAAAGTGGTGTGAAAAAGTGTTTGCCCCCTTCCTCATTTCCTGTTCCTTTGCATGTTTGTCACACTTAAGTGTTTTGGAACATCAAACCAATTTAAACAATAGTCAAGGACAACACAAGTAAACACAAAATTCAATTTGTAAATGAAGGTGTTTATTATTAAAGGTGAAAAAAAATCCAAACCATCATGGCCCTGTGTGAAAAAGTGATTGCCCCCTAAACCTAATAACTGATTGGGCCACCCTTAGCAGCAACAACTGCAACCAAGCGTTTGCGATAACGTGCAATGAGGCTTTTACAGAGTCCTGGAGGAACTTTGGCCCACTCATCTTTGCAGAATTGTCCTAATTCAGTTACATTAGAGGGTTTTCGAGCATGAACGGCCTTTTTAAGGTCATACCACAACATCTCAATAGGATTCAGGTCAGGACTTTGGCTAGGCCACTCCAAAGTCTTCATTTTGTTTTTCTTCAGCCATTCGGTGGTGGACTTGCTGGTGTGTTTAGGATCATTGTCCTGCTGCAGAACCCAAGTTCGTTTCAGCTTGAGTACACGAACAGATGGTCGGACATTCTCCTTCAGGATCTCTTGGTAGACAGCAGAATTCATAGTTCCTTTTATCACGGCAAGTCTTCCAGGTCCTGAAGCAGCAAAACAGCCCCAGACCATCACACTACCACCACCATATTTTACTGTTGGTATAATGTTCTTTTTCTGAAATGCAGTGTTCCTTCTACGCCAGATATACTTGGACACACACCTTCCAAAGAGTTCCACTTTTGTCTCATCGGTCCACAGAATGTTGTCCCAAAAGTCTTGGGGATCATCAAGATGTGTTGTGGAGAAATTAAGACGAGCTTTGATGTTCTTTTTGCTCAGCAGTGGTTTTCTCCTTGGAACTCTGCCATGCAGGCCATTTTTGCCCAGTCTTTTCCTGATGGTGGAGGCATGAACGCTGACCTTAACTGAGGCAAGTGAGGCCTGCAGTTCCTTGGACGTTGTTGTGGGGTCTTTTGTGACCTCTTGGATTAGTCGTCGCTGCGCTCTTTGGGGTAATTTTGGGCGGCCGGCCACTCCTGGGAAGGTTCACCACTGTTCCATGTCTTCGCCATTTGTGGATAATGGCTCTCACTGTGGTTCGCTGGATTCCCAAAGCTTTGGAAATGGCTTTATAACCCTTTCCAGACTGATAGATCTCAATTACTTTCTTTCTCAATTGTTCCTGAATTTCTTTGGGTCTCGGCATGATGTGTAGCTTTTAAGGATCTTCTGGTGGACCTTACTGTGTCAAGCAGCTCCTATTTAAGTGATGCCTTGATTGTGAACAGGTGTGGCAATAATCAGGCCTGGGTGTGGCTAGAGAAATTGAACTCAGGTGTGGACAACCACAGTTATAGTATGTTTTAACAAGGGGGGCAATCACTTTTTCACACAGGGCCATGATGGTTTGGATTTTTTTTCACCTTTAATAATAAACACCTTCATTTACAATTTGCATTTTGTGTTTACTTGTGTTGTCCTTAACTATTGTTTAAATTGGTTTGATGTTCCGAAACACTTAAGTGTGACAAACATGCAAAGGAACAGGAAATGAGGAAGGGGGCAAACACTTTTTCACACCACTGTATATATATATATATATATATATATATATATATATATATATATGTATATATATATATATATATATACAGTATATATATATATCAGATACCGTTTCTTTTTTTATCAGTGAGTACCAGTACTGTTACTTTCGTTCAAGTACTCACCAATACCAACTACAGATACTTTGCAGTGGGATTTGCGTCAATGCAACAAAAATTCATGCAATTTCCCCCGAAAAAAAAATGTTGGAACTCACAGTGCATATCTGGCCACATGCAAAATAATCTACATACGTGTCCCGGTCCGCCGATGATAGCTAATCAGGGCTGCTGGAGGAGAAGTTCTGTGACCCATGGGTCAGAAGTGATGTCAGCTTAGGGGTGGACTGCCTCTACATCTCCTCCAGCCCTGTGAGAAACTCCAGTAGCTGTGATTTGCTATCATCGGCGGACTGGGACACCTATGTAGATTATTTTGCATGTGGCCAGATATGTACTGTGAGTTGTAACATTTTTTTAAAACGCCCACTAGATGGCGCTTTTCCCTTTCTTTTCACACATACAGGAGCGGTGGGGGGAATCGCATTGCATTCCTGTTCAAATCACACACGATTCTTTGTAGTGCGATTAGCACCCATTCACACCACAACGTTTCGGTATCAGGAGCATTCCGCAAATGCTTGGTATCGGCAAATCCCTAATTGCACCCAGAATCGTCAGACTGTATATTATCTTATACTATAATTAATAAGTAACTATTTCTACAAGGACTGCAACCTTCTGTCACACAATTCTGGACAGCGCAGCCTCCATCTCATACCCCAAAATGAGTGGGTGGAGGCAGAGCTAGAACCAGGGAACACACATGAAAGATAGACCCAGGCAACTATAGGGAATTGGCCAGCTGGTCAGCCAGCCAGTGCACTTGAATGGCAATATGTAAATGAAAACTATCCATCAGGTGGCAGTAACCCAGTCACCATGAATGTAAACATGTTTGACGAACTGGAATGTACCTTTAAGGTACCCATACAATGCCAGAAATCTTTGCAGTGTGATGTACAATATCAGTGTGTACAGTCACAGCAGATAGCTTCAGGAGATTTGTGTTGCTTGAAGTTCTCATCCAGAAGCCTGAATATCTGTTGTGCATCTCCTCTAGGCTGTATTGATGCAGTGCAGAGATAAACTGGTGCAATGGCCCCCAAGCTATACAGAGTCCATACAGAATATACTTGAATATACTTGCTAAGGGCCCTTTAAGGGTGAACGTTTACCTCCCTGTGGAGAACAACTCGCAGCTCTCCCTCTTTTCTATAGAATTGGGTGATATTTACTCTAATCAGGAGATGTGAGGCAGAAAATTTAAATGGCTGGTAAGTGACAGTTGGGGGTGATGCAGAGGAACAAGGAGGAGCAGCCATATTTCCTTATAGAAGATCATCAGGAGAACATAATCATTAAAGCGGCGTCCCACCCAAAAGTGGAACTTCCGCTCATCTGATTCCCCCCCCTGTTTCAAGACATCTGTTGCAGGTGAGGGATACCAGATGTGGATCTTCCTGTCTCTAGATTAAACAGCAAACTGTTCATGTTTGTCTCCAGGTCCAGTGATTCTCTAGCATTCTCAGTGGATGTTCGGCTGACTCTGTTGGGTCAGTTCATCCTGATCTACAGTAGGTCTTTCCTAATTTGCAGCTTCTTCCTCGCCTGCTCCACATCTTCAAGGTGAAGGGCACTCCCGTGATTCCTTTTGAACCAAACTGGTCCAGACAAACGTGATGCTTGGACCTCTTCAGACTCTCCGTGGGCCTGTCCAGATCTTCTATCCTTTAGACAAGCTTACCATTCTGCTTCAGTTGCTGGCTTTATTGGCCTGGCTGTTGAAGTCCAGATTCTGAAGGATAGGGACCTACTCAATTCTGTTACCCCTGTACATCTCAAGCTAATCCTCTTCCTGGAGAATCTACCATTGCACCTGGAAAATATGTTTTTGAATCACTGCTGACTCCATTTACCCTCATGAGACAAATTTTTGGTCCTGACGATTCTCTTTCAAAGACCGCTCTCCTCTCACTTCTAAGACACCTTTCACGCGGATCTGCCTATTCGTTTCAGGCGGATCCAATCGGGCCACCCATTGACTTCTATGGGCAGGCGGTTGTCAGCGGAGATGTGTCCGCTGACACCTGCCTGCCATCTGATCCGCTCAAGACAGACTTATGGCAATACGTTCAGCCATCCGGATCGGACCGAATGAGATCTGATGAAAATGAACATGCTGTCCATTTTCGTCTGATCTCCCCATAGGAATCAGGAGTGCTCTGACAGGTCCCTCCCTGCTCAGTGAGCAGAGACGGACCTGTCGTCCGCCGGCTCAGCGGAGATCAACGGAGTGATATCCTGCTGAGCTAGCGGACTCCCGCTGAGCGGATTCACCCTGTGTGAAAGGGGCCTTAGTGAAGGCCTTTGTTTAAGATATTGCTCATGTCATTCCCCCACACGTACCTCAGTGACATCATGGGATCTTAGCCTGGTCGGTTCCTCAGAAATCACCCCTTTTAACCTATCCAAGATTTTGCTTTTTCTATGCTTAATTGCAAGGTGGCCTTATTCATAGCCATCATCTCTGCAAGGCAAGTTTCTAAGTTGGAGGCTTTATCCTGTAGGAAGCTCATTTGTGTACTGCACAAAGAGAAGGTTGTGTTGCAGCCCAAGGCTACATTTGTATGGGCAACCAGCCCTCGTGCAAATGGCCGCAGCAGTAGTTGCTGATTTTGTCACCTGTCAGTGGCTAGCTGCGGCCACTGAGCCTTACAGAACACTTACACATAAGCGTACACTTCACTGACAGGTCACCAGCAGCTGCAGCTATTTGTGGCTATCTTCACAGCCAGTGATTACCGCAGGTAATCACTGCTGGATGCACTTTGAAGTCTGGAGTTTTCCTGGAGTTTTTCCTTCAAGGAAAATAAGTCAAATGCCCTTATTGGTCAGAACATCACCAGGTGGGGGCCCAAGGTGGAGTGACCCTACCAACCATACACTACAAATTATTGTAGCAGTCAGGTTTTATGTCTAATGAAAATGGAACCATGTATAGGCAAGCTTTATAGAACAGTTCCAGCTGTTGGTACGATTGGTTGCATTGTTTGTCCATCTAAATATATTCTGCAGTTGGAATGTAATTCACTGATAATGAGAGGACTCCCACTGGGATAAAAGCTGGGTAGCTGAGGGCCAGAACATTATACGTATGTAATTATCATTACTCTCTCTATCCTTCCACAGAGGAAAACCCTCAGCAGCATGTTTCTCTGGACGAGTATGCAGACAATCTAAGGACTATGATCCGCTATCTGCAGTCTTTGGACATCACACCAGACAGACTCATCCTGATTGCTCCACCACCCATCTATGAGCCGTCCTGGGAGAAGCAGTGTTTTACTAAAGGTAATAAATTACTTCATATTGTACATCAAGACCATTATGTGACTGGGGTACCTGGGAGCATTTTGTGAAACAGGGTGTCCCAGGTTTTTTATGTTCTTTGCAGTGCCTCTGAGGAGAGCAGAAAATTCCACTTACAGTAGGAGAGGCTTAATGGATTGCTGTTAAATAAAGCCTGGTCCTACTCTGCTCTGGGTAAGGAGTGTGAAATTCATAAATGTTCATAATGCAACGAGTGCAGAGTTCAGGAGTTCATAACACACAGTCCAGAAGTCAAGACTTTGTAACCCCTACCCCTATAGTACTCCTGTTCCCACTGTCAGGAACACATGCTGGGGGTGGAGTAAATGACAGCCCAGACATCATCCCTGTCACTCTGCACAGGTATGCAGTGGCAAATTTTAAAAACAAAATGGCAGGCGCTGCAGCCTTTGGAACCAGGGCACCCAGGAGGAGAGGCAGGGCACATGCCCCAGATGGCCGGTGCTAGCGACACTCTGGTGTAAAATGATCACCATACAGTTTAATAAAGATAACAAAAAAGCATTGATTTAAGGGAATCAGTATATAAACTGAAGTCATTAAAGAGTAGCTAAACCCAGAGCATTTTTAAACCATAACAAAAATGTTATATATTGCAGCTTACCAGTCCTTACATGTGATGGCTGCATTAGTTGTGGCACCCATACCTGGACCCTACTGTGTTGGATGTGTGGAACCAGTCTGGAATGTGCCCTTAAGACATTGAACTCTGCATTGTGGTGCTTTCTAGTTAGCCACAGAGCTCTATCTTTCCTGGTCCAGAGCTGTGACACAACCACAGGTGTAACCCTGTCTCTGAAGACCCAGTAAGTAGGGCTAGCTGAGCTCAAGTCGCAAAAGCGCCCTCACTATTTCCCTGTTAAAATAAATAAATAAATAATGTTGTTTTTTTTTAATTTAGTAAACTAGCAAAGTAAATTAAATATTAAAGGTGTAGATAAAGTAGAAATAAAACAAAATCGGCACAAAATTAAAAGCTTTAGGGAGAAGGCGTAGAAGGCACAATGGTACATTGTATTTTTTTGTCTCCCATTTGATCAAAAGGTCTGTTTTTTGACAGCAGCTGCTGTATTTACACAGCAACTCCCGGCTGTTCGATATGGTGCTGGTAATTTGGCACCAAACTTTTATAGTATAGGTTTGCATTTGCTTTGCTTTTTTTAAATTATATTATCACCATGGCTATGGTTGTAGCAGTTTTTATTATTGTGATAGTATATTATTCTCTATAGTGATCGAAACACTGTCCATGAAAGAAACAAAATACAAACACGTAATCTTGAGGTGTTGGGTTCAGGTTATACGGTTTGGAGGTGAGGCTGTGGTTATGGCTTAGTGACTATAATTCTGCTTTGGTATGTTCTCTACTTATAAATCACAGTTTAGTGACTGTTGCTTTTTGGATGTGATAATTGTACAATAAAATAGGACATGTTGGCATTGTGGCAGATGTTAGTCTTTTAAGATAGGCCTCTTCATTGTGCTCTTGAAGACATCTGCCTGTATGTGACCAACCTAACTTTGTCTCGGGATATTTCAAACTCTGAGCCACAAACAATCTCTAGTGTACATGGTGTGATCACATATGTGTGTGTCCTTATTAATCTTTGCTGTCATTATCCAGGGTATAAACTGAATCGTTTGAACTCTAAAGTCGGGGAGTATGCCAAAGCCTGCGTTCGTGTTGGCCAAGATTGCGGCACTGAGGTTCTGGACTTGTGGACATTAATGCAGGAGGGGGATCAGGTGAGGATTTCATTATCTTTCACATAAATGCTACATGACTGTAGAGAATAAACAATTTTGAATACATGTACAGCATAAGGTGATAAGCACCCTCATTTCAATATATTTCTAGCTTTACATTTTTTACTGGCTATAAATAACATGTAACATCACCGTCTACTGGCAGGTTCTAAATATTTCACAATACAGAAAGTACAACTTTTCTTTTAGGCAGAACTATACTACAATATGGACCTGTTAAGAGAGAAACCAGGGGCTGCTGTTAGTGACCGATTTTGGACAATGCTACTTGCCTGCCTGTCATGCTGGTTCTTTTGATTCAGTTCATTGTCACTTACAGAAGAGGTCAGTGACTGGAAGATGGAGATTATGGTGTCCTGACACCTGGTGTGCACACAGTGTCCCAGGCCATTGACTTGGCAATTGGTAAAGATAAGGATAAGAATGACAGCCCCAGCGCTTGCACTGTAGCAGAAGCAGCTTCCATATGCCTTCTGCGAGGGGTTATTTACATAAACCCAATATAAGCCTCAGTTTTATAGCAAGCAATAAGGAGGGCATCATATTAAGCAGAGGGGAGGGACCCGTGTCTTGTAATATACTCCAATAAAATTATTTTACAGGTAAGTCAGAAATCCTGTTTCTTCTTCTTTCCATCATTACCAGACACAGGATCACACCATGGAAAATCCAACAGCAGTCTAACTGAGGGGTGGCAAACACAAACAGGCAAACGTAACAACAGGTCAAAAGAAGGGCTCAATAGGACGTGGCTTGAAGCACCTTACAACAGAAACTGACATCAGATGAGGTCTGAACACCCACCTGGTAGAACCTAACAAACGAAAATAGAAGACCAAGTGGCAGCCTTGCAAAACCGATGCATGATGCTGAAAAGCCCATAAAGCATATTGACAGGGGATGGTGAAACCCTATTTATATAATAAAGTGCAGCGCTATGGTGATATCAGTGAGATGAACCCCCACCAAACAACCATATACTCAGTACAAGAACCTCCTAAGTATATAAAAAAAATCATATAAAACTATGTTTTAAGGTATAATCTCAATACTTATAGGTTGGTTAAAACATAGTAAACGAATATTGTTGTGAAACAAAAATTGAGTGTAATAATATATAAGGTAAATGTGCAATCATAGGTGCGTATAAAAGTCCATGAACAGGTGATCACAATAATGAAGTGACTTCAAAATAAATGCTTAGTGTGGACAGTTTGCCAGTAGATAATTCACCACCAACAGGTAAAAGGCTTACCGGAAAAATTGAACCCAAATAGGCATACGCCTAATGAGTCAGAAAAGCTTGTGGTGTAATACACCCAGGGGAACCATACATACACACAGCTTCTGGTTAGGGATATAGACTCCAAAGGTCTGTCACAGTGTATTTTCCAATAGAAGTGGTGACCAGAGGTTGGATCAAAAAGCGTTCTCCCAATGGTGCATTTATAAGGAGAAGAATAAATAGGCCACATAGTGTGATTCCATTTCAATACAAGACATTTATTGATATATAAAAAATGAACACTCACATTTTAGGAAGATAAAAAGCACTTGCGATAAAATAAGGATAGTGACGCAGTGGCATCAGCGGAGCCATCCCGACGCGTTTTGTCTGAGACATCATCTGGGGTGCTTGTCCACTGCGGCCACTGCGTATTTATACAGTATGTTGTCCCCCTTTAATGAGCATCAGCTCCCTGTATAAAAAGAAATAAAGAACATCATAACAATGTGTATAAAGATGACATGATTGCTTTAATATATATATATATATATATATATATTTACACTATTGTATGTAAAAAAAAATCTAAAATCATATATATATTTATTGAAAAATAGAGTATTTTAAATCAAAAATTTAAAGGATCAATGACACCCTCAATATAATAGTATCTAAGCACCCAGAATATGTAAATGCCCCAATGGACTATATTTCATATACAGTTAATCTATGCTTTATTTTAAAAATGAATTAATGTCCCATTCTACATTAATGCCAAGAGGATGGTGAGTTTGTAGCTCATATATCCAGTACGTTTCAACACGTGAGACTCCTCTTGTCATTGCACCACCTCTCCAAGGAGGGGTCAATGACCAATTCTGTGCCTTTAGGGTCACAATTGTGATGTTCTCTATAGTGTCTTGGTACAGTATGTTTAGTGTCACCAATCTTTATTTTTGCGATATGTTCTCCCACTCTAGTTGAGAAAGTACGAATAGTACGTCCTACATATTGTTTGCCACAAGGGCACATTCTCAAATAGACAACGTGTCTATTGGCACATGTATGAAATCCTTTGATTGGATATACACATTTTTTACAGGGGTAATAACCCTCTAAGTTGTGTAAAAAGGAAGAGCGGGTAGGTGGATTAATAATATTCAGAGCAATTTTGCTCTGTAAAGAGGGAACTCCCTTAAACTTGACCTTAACTTGTTCAGGTAGCAGAGGGCCCGGGACTTTGTCCGTCTTGAGAACATCCCAATGTTTGTTCAATATGGTTTTAATATCCCTGTGTTGTACTTAATATGAAGTTAGAATTGACCACCTAAAAGAGTCATCAGATACTCGAGGGGGTCGATGGACCAACGAGGAACCTCTATCTACTTTTAGAATGTCTTTCACCACTTGCCTCCTGGGCACTTAAACCCCCCTCCTGTCCAGACCAGTTTTCAGCCTTTAGCGCTGATGCACTTTGAATGACAATTGCGCGGTCATAAAACACTGTACCAAAATAAAATTTTTATAATTTTTTCCCCACAAATAGAGCTTTCTTTTGGTGGTATTTGATCACCTCTGCGGTTTTTCTTTTTTGTTAAAAAAAAATTAAAAATATCGAATTTAAAAAAAAAAACATTTCTTTTTTATTTTTTGTCATAAAATTTTGCAAACAGGTAATTTTTTCTTCTTCATTGATGTACGCTGATGAGGCGGCAGTGATGGGCACAGATAGGTGGCAGTGATGGGCACTGATGGGTGGCAATAATGAGCACTGATTGCTTACACTGATAGGTGGCACTGCTTGGCACCACTGGTGAGCATTGATTGGTGGCACTTGTGGGCATTGATTGGTGGCACTTGTGGGCATTGATTGGTGGCACTTGTGGGCATTGATTGGTGGCACCGTGGGCACTGGCAGGTGGCAATAACAGGTGGCATTTATATCTATAAATTTCTTGGTAAGAATAGAGGCTTGATTTTTGAAAATCTCAGTATCAGTACAATTCCTGCGTTGTCGCAGGAATTGACCTCGAACTGACCGGAGCCATGAATGGTGGTGACAACTGTCTAAGGGAATGAAACCATTACGGTCAGTTGGTTTAAAATAGGTATGAAATTTGAACTGACGTGAGCTGATCTCAATCTCTAAGTCTAGAAAATGGACTTTGGTATAGCTAAATTCATAGGTCAGAGAAATACCTTGATCATTGGCTTTTAACCACTTCAATACAGGGCTTTTAAACACCCTTCCTTACCAGAGCACTTTTTGCGATTCGGCACTGCATCGCTTTAACTAACAATTGCGCGGTCGTGCGACGTTACACCCAAACAAAATTGACGTCCTTTTTTTCCCACAAATAGAGCTTTCTTTTGGTGGTAGTTGATCGCCCCTGCGGTTTTTATTTTTTTGCGCTATGAACAAAAGAAGAGCGACAATTTTGAAAAAAAACACAATATTTTTTACTTTTTGCTATAATAAATATCCCATTTTTTTAAAAAAAAAAAAAACTATTTTTTTTCCTCAGTTTAGGCCGATACGTATTCTTCTACATATTTTTGGTAAAAAAAATCGCAATAAGCGTATATTGATCGGTTTGCGCAAAAGTTATAGCGTCTACAAAATAGGGGATAGATTTATTGAATTTTTTTTTTTTACTAGTAATGGCGGGGATCTGCGATTTTTTTTTCTTCGTGACTGCGACATTGCGGCGGACACTTTTGACACATTTTTGGAACCATTCACATTTACACAGCGATCGTTGCTATAAAATTGCAATGATTACTGTGTAAATGTGACTGGCAGGGAAGGGGTTAACACTAGAGGGCACTGAAGGGGTTAATGTGTTCCCTAATAGACGTGATTCTAACTGTAGGGGGAGGGGACTTAAGGGGAGGAGACCGATCATGTGTTCCTCCGTACTGGGATCACATGATCGGTCTCCTCTGCACTGACAGGACGTGGAGCTGTGTGTTTACACACACAGCTCCACGTTCCCGCCCGGTCCCGTTGTTTTAACGGGCAATCGCGGGTGCCCGGCGGACATCGCGGCCGCCGGGCACTCGCACCGGGTCCCGAGCGATGCCGCGGGCGCGCGCCCCCCAGGCGGCCGGGAATCCGAGGACGTCATATGACGCCCACCCAGGATGGTAGATCCACCTTGTGGGCGTCATATGACGGCGGGCGGTATTGAAGCGGTTAAAACTGAAAAAAATGACTTCAAGGAGTCTGGACTGCCATCCCATAGGAGGAGGATGTCGTCTATATATCTGGCCCATAGGACCAGGGATGGTCCGCCCTCAGAATAGACGACATCCTCCTCCCACTTGGCCATTAATGGGACAAGCAAATTGCCCTACATCCCAGTATACTGATGACCAAGTCCCCTGTACCAAAAGGGTGGTATCCAGAACTCTTCCCCAGCTTGACATCCATCATGAGCATCTTCCAAGCCATTGGAGGAAGGATTTTTCAGATTCAAGCGCCAGATCGCCAATCCACCACACCAGGGCATCAAATTCTGCTCTGGAGCTGAAAGTTATCCTGCAGAAGCTTTTGGCCTCCTTAGGCCAAAAAGGTTACTTTTACCCCATGACTTCCTTCGTGTAAGTGTCCAAGGAGTCACCAAAAAGGCATTGCCTGTCGAAGGCATTCTAACAAGGTGCTTGCATGGAAATTCACTCAGACCAGCACTTGTGTCAAAGGATCATTCAAGGCCACTGGCTTCCTTGTAACCACTGGCTGGTCTGCAGCCCCAGCTGAATGTTGTGCACCCATTATGTAAACAAAGGGACAAGGATGTCAGCTGATGTCATCCAAATATGGCAATGACCATATTTAGACAATGACAGGGATCTCCAGGCTGGCAGCTGAATGAGCAAGGCATGAATGGTTGTTATGACACTGTCAGTTGTATAGTTGACAGCGCCCTAGCAACCAATGATGCTAGGGCACACTGACAGTTGGCTGGAGAGGAAGGTTAGTAATGCTGAACCTGTGATTTTATTAGGCTCAGCGTTGTGGAGCTGCACCGAGAATGGAGGGCCCAGTATGGACACTCTGGCCTTAGTGTCGGCCGCCTCCTATGACAGATTTACGTACCTGTTCCCAACAAGTACATGAATCTGTGGCACACACTGACATCTATGGTGTGATGGAATTCTAAAATGTTTCTAAAATACTGACTGTTCTTGAGGAAATCTTTAACCTCAAACATAATTAAAGGGTATGTAAACACTAACAATGAACTTCTCCTATTTGCTCCCATTTGGCCCGCTAAGTATACAATTGAAAGAATTTTGTTATATTGTTTCAATAAGTGCAGGAATACCTATTGATCCCACCAGAAATGCTTTCAATATTTAACTTCCTGTAGTGAGCTTACAATGCTACACTGAAATTCAAGCAATGTTACCCTGCCTGCCCAAGCATAGACTACAGTACCGACTCCCAGGGAGATGAAGATGGAGGGAGGCCTTCTGTAGTTCAGATAAGTAATGAACAGCCTATTGACACTGTACAGTAAGTATTGTCATACTAGGATAAAATCACCAGGTAAAATAAAACCATTAATGCAGCCACCACGTCTAAGGAACAGTAAGCTGCAATATATTACATTTTTGTACTTTGGTTTAAATATGCTTTAATTAACCTTTTTGCAAATGACTTAATAAAATATTGCCATGTATACTGATATTTTACTTCATGTATTCTCAGGACTATACAGTTTATCTGTCAGATGGGCTTCATTTATCTGACAAAGGTAATGAGTTTCTGGAGTCTAAATTGTGGCCAATCTTGGAGCAGAAGCTGAGTGCTTTACCCTTCCTTTTTCCCTATTGGATGGATGTGGACAACAAAAACCCAGAGCTCTCCCTGTTCCCCAACTGCACAGAGAAGAAGGAAGAGAAGAGCTAACCAGATAGCCATACGACCACTGTGAATGTAGACTGACAAATTCTGCACCCAGTGTCCTGCTTGCAGCTCTGATACCATCTCTCTGTTTACCAATCCTTGCTGTTTTCACACTCCCACTGAATTTGGTACCCAAAACTTGCCAGTTGTATCAGGCCTGCAGTAAGGTGGTGGGAGAGAATCTGTCAGCATTGGAACTTTGCAAAGAAAAGGGTGGAATTCTGTGCATTAATCCTACAAACGTCTCTTGGTGCGTTGGGTTTTCCAAGAAAATAAAGTGGGCCTCCAGCCATTTTGTTTTTTGTTAATATGACTAAAGTTTCTAATATTTGGATCCAGTACTCAGTCCTGTTCTTCCCTCACTTCCTATTCTGATCAGGGTATTAAAGAAGATCTTAAGTATCGAGTTTTAATGGATTAATGTCTATTATGTTTTAACTTAAATTGTTTAATTTTCAGTCTCTTTAAAGCTGCAGCTTTCATAAAAAAAAAACAACTCAAAGCATAACAAACTTACTAGTGTTCAAGCAGTTATACTTTTCATTGCCTCAAAGGACACCCCTCCATCATGCAGGCTTTCTTCTACATTAGGCAAATGTTCATTTGCGTGCTGTGGAGGGGAAGAAGTACAGACCTTGCTGTACGTCTTGGTTGCTCTGGTGTATGCTTTTCGGACCTCCTACAGTCTTGCCTCCTCCTCCTAACAATTTACAAAACTAAGCCAGAGCTGTGTGTTTATAGAATGGCCAAGAGGACAGTGAGGCGGAGACACGACCGTAGTGTTGGGGTTTATGAGACTCATTGCACTTAACCTAGGTAATCACGGGCTGAAAATAAGTCAATAACAGTCAGTTTGGTAGTTAACGGCCAACTTTCAGCCTGTGTGTACAGCTCCCTGTCTGACAGAAGCTGTTTTTACAACCGGCTTCTGTCAAACGAGTATACTTAAAAACCCACCAGCTGATCGGAATCCGGTCAGTTCTTGCAGCCAATGCCTGCGAACACTGACCAATATGTTCTGGCAGTGAGGCAGCCCCCTTGTCAAAACACAATAGCACAGTGGCTTTATTTCACTAACTTGACACTAAGATTTGAGCGGGCTAAGTTGACATTCCTCCTGAAGGTCCTTCCTTCAAGTAGCGGGAGGCTGATCCCCAACCCCCCTCCAGCCGGTACAGCATAAGGACCCAAAGATGAAGGCGGTACCCTACCCAGAGATCTCATCAACAGCTATGGGTCAGCAGAGAAATCTCCAGACTCGTGGCCTGGCCAATCAAGTTTCCCCCTTCACACACTGAATAACATCTATCCAACATCACCCTAAACATCAGTCAGCCTTCTTACTTTCCAGATTTCTTTACCAAGCTGTACAGTACTATTATTATAGATTTCTAAAGCAGCAACAGTTTATGCAGAACTTTAAAAGGAGACAGTACATTTACAATACAATTCAAGATGACTCAATACAATTTACTGATCCCCCAGTGCAGATGGATGCACATACATTTGTCCCTTACTAGCCTACCTTTTAAAAGGCAGTGTATCTTCGTTCACTCACCAAGATGTATACACAGGCAAGCTAACTTGTACATCATAGTAATCAGCTCAGCATGAAAGCTACAACAATTAATATACTACCAACATGCAAGCCAAACGTAATATATATAATATATACCTGTAACTGTCTGTATCTTTTTGTTTATATACATATATAGATAGATAGATATATTCTATCTATCTATCTATTTTTATTTTCTTTCTGTAATAAATCTAAGAGTCTTTTAGTTGAATCAAGTGGTCAAAAGTGAAACTGTCTAGAGAATTGATTCTTTCTACTGTTTTTGTCAATTTTAACCAAAAGATTACAAGCCTGCCCACCACGACAAGGTAGACTCTTTTAGGGCAGGACCTACACTAAACTGCACTATACTAACCTATTCGATGCTAGTCATCATATCTTTAGTGTTGGATACCTGTTTGAATTAGGCCCTATCCTATAACCTGCCTTCTTGCTTTACAAATTTGTTTACTAAAATCTACATAAGAGCAATCCTTTTCTTACACAAAATAGACATCAGATTTAAAATGGCTGATACTGTTACAATATGGCGGGTGATGTGGTGGTCAGCAATGATCATCTTAATTTCCTTACACATTTTCCCTTTCTTTGATCATTGTTGAGCACTCTTCCATATAAATTCATCCACATTAGCCTGAAATAACGCAGGTAAAGTGTACAAGATGGGAAGAGTCCCCAAGATGTGTCTATTACCTGATTAGATCTGTAGAGACACTAGGGGTATTGCCACCGATCTTCCACACATATTCTCACCTACTGATCCTCGAATGCAGATGGATGCACATACATTTGTCCCTTACTAGCCTATCAATTAAAAGGCAGTGTCCTTTCCTGTCTTCACACAAACCTAGACAGGTAAGTTCTCATAGAGTTCGGAGACATGAGGAATGAACCAGGAATGAAAAAGAATAGTACAAAGCCTTTAAACAATCATCCAGCTTTACAAAAGCTCACACTCTAACTAAATATGAAATAAGGTGAATTCAGTGCTTCTTATTCTGGCCCAACTGGTGGCGTCCAGCTCCGGGTGGGTTCCAGGTGCAAACCAACATCCAGCTGCAAACTCCAGGTTTCTTTCATTAACCTGACACTGAGATTTGAGCGGGTTAAGTTGACATTCCTCCTGAAGGTCCCTCCTTCAAGTAGCGGGAGGCCGATCCCCCAACCCCCCTCCAGCCGGTACAGCATAAGGACCCAAAGATGAAGGCGGTACCCTACCCAGAGATCTCATCAACAGCTATGGGTCAGCAGAGAAATCTCCAGACTCGTGGCCTGGCCAATCAAGTTGCCCCCTTCACACACTGAATAACATCTATCCAACATCACCCTAAACATCAGTCAACCTTCTTACTTTCCAGATTTCTTTACCAAGCAGTACAGTACAATTATTATAGATTTCTAAATCAACAACAGTTAATGCAGAACTTTAAAAGTAGACAGTACATTTACAATAAAATTCAAGATGACTCAATACAATTTACTGATCCCCCAGTGCAGATGGATGCACATACATTTGTCCCTTACTATCCTACCTTTTAAAAGGCAGTGTATCTTCGTTCACTCACCAAGATGTATACACAGGCAAGCTAACTTGTACATCATAGTAATCTTCTCAACATGAAAGCTACAACAATTAAAATACTACCAACATGCAAACCAAACGTAATATATATAATATATACCTGTAACTGTCTGTATCTTTTTGTTTATCTATATATATATATATAGATAGATATATTTCTATCTATATATGTTTTTTTATTTTCTGTCTGTAATAAATCTAAGAGTCTTTTAGTTGAATCAAATGGTGTCACACGGTATTTGTGCAGCGGTGTTTTAAGCGCAACTTTTTGGGAAAAAGATTCTTTCATGAATTAAAAAAAAAACGAAACAGTAAAGTTAGCCCAATTTTTTTGTATAATGTGAAAGATGATGTTACACCGAGTAAACATATACCAAACATGTCACGCTTTATAATTGCACGCACTCGTGGAATGGCGCCAAACTACGGTACCTAAAAATCTCCATAGGCGATGCTTTAAAAATGTTTTACGGTTACCAGGTTAGAGTTACGGAGGAGGTCTAGTGCTAGAATTATTGCTCTCGCTCTGACGATCGCGGCGATACCTCACATGTGTGATTTGACCCCAAATCCCTCCTTTGCACTTCAAAGTATTCAGATCACCGAAAATGGTGTATCTGAATACTGTGTACTTTTTTAATTCCGTGTTTACATACAGGAGACTGGAACCAAGCCGTTTCCGGCTTGGTTCCAGTCTGTCTCTAGCCGCCGGAAGCGGCGGTTGTTCCATCAGGTCTCCCGATGGAACGGGAGGCCCGGTAAGAGCGGCGCGAGGCAGCGGGAGGGGGGACGTCCCCTCCCGCTCCTCCGGTATAACAGCCGAGCGGCTTTTAGCCGCATCGTTTGTTATACCTGGATAGCCAATCGCCCGCTCTAAACAACGGTACCGGGATGATGCCTACAACTGCGGGCATCATCCCGGTATAACCCTCGAAAGCCGAGTACACATATCTGCGTACGCTCGGCGGGAAAGGGTTAATCCATATATATGATGGCAAAAATAATTGTTCTATGGGCATCCCATTGCTCCTTTCCCCCAACCAAGTTATATTCCCCCCAATAAACAAAAACAAAGCAAAAGACTTTTCATTGTCTACAAGTGTGACATATGGATGTCTGGCAGCAGGGTGAATTTGCGTGGATGTTAGTAACTAGTGGCAACACACCACTACACTTAACCACTTCATCCCCGGAAGATTTGGCTGTTGAATGACCGGGCTATTTTTTTGCGATTCGGCACTGCGTCGCTTTAACTGACAATTGCGCGGTTGTGCAACGCTGCACCCAAACAAACTTGTTGACCTTTTTTCCCACAAATAGAGCTTTCTTTTGGTGGTAATAATGAGTTTGAATGCAGCGCTTACCAAACAGAAGTAATAAAATCGAATGAGCCTTTGGAAGTAACACAAAAAGAGTAGGTCCAAAGGGATTAATATCGTTCTTAGATTAATATCTCATCAATATTGTAAAGCCAGCGATTAATAAGTCACTGCCTATACCGATAAATGAGAATCCTCCCTCCAAACACTCACACAGCAGGGGAAAAGAAGGGCTGGGATAAAGGCACACAGGATAATTCCTCCTAATAGCCACGCGTAAATAACCAGTTAATGAGTAAATAAATAATTCAATCAATAAATCCTAAATAATATGTTAAATAATCCTCAATAAGTGTATAAAGATAATTGATTAATCCTAGATAAGTATAAAAATGTATTATGACATCCAATGAAAACTAGTTGTTCAATGTGAACTAGATCCAAGATACATGAACATAATAATCAAAATAAATAATATCAAAGTGCAATCATCTTTGCAAAATAGGCAAATGGCAAAAAAAACGCAACTGTTCAAAAATGAGTAAATAAATATATATATATTTAAAATGGTAATTTTGCAAAAATAAATAAATTCCAAAAAGTAGAACCAGACAACCGAAATTAGCTCAACAAGTGCAAGATTAAAGCAATCAGTGCAGTATTGGCCAGGACCAGCAACAATAGCGTGCTTCACAACATAAATTAAATGTGCATTAGCATCCAAATGTGCAAATTATTCTGTGCAAAATTGGCAAACCTAACAGAAAAAAAATATATATAAGAATATAAAGTGCCAAAATAAATTATTTGATGTGCAAAACAGCAAAAATGTGCAAAAATATAAGGCGTGCAATAATGCAGAGATCTAAAGATAGCCTGGAAAAGTTCCAATAAAGTGAAAAAATAGTCATTCAATAGTGAAAAGCCAGATCAATCAATTGTGCAGACAAGGTCCCAGTGCGATCTGTTTGTGACAATTTTCTTCAATATAGTTTGCAATTCATCTAGGTAATTCAGTGCCCCCGTGCAGCCAGTCTCCAGTGTTCGTAAAGAATAGTTCCCCCAGCCTCTCACCTTGCATAAGGCAAAAGGCAGCCTTGATGACCGTTCCACACTGGCCGATCCGCTCCACGTCCCTCTTAGTAAGACCGCCTTGCCCACTCAGCCAGATCAGCCACCCGGACGCCCAGCAACTCTCAGCCAGATAGCATCAAGCAAATTGGGAGAAGGAAAGGAAGCACTCCATAGTGTAGCATTCAAATAAAATAAGTTTAATGTAGTAAAAGAATTAAGATAATAACGGACAGCGATTCACATGTACTAGTTCCGACCTCGGCCGCGATCGGAAAACACGTCACCCGACTCTCCTCTCTGACGCGTTGCGTCACTGTTCACATGACTTTCTCAAATGGTCTTTTGGTGGTATTTGATCGCCTCTGAAGTTTTTATTTTTTGTGCTACAAAACAAAAAAAGAGCAACAATTTTGAAAAAAACACAATATTTTGTACTTTTTGCTGTAATAAATTTCCCCATTTTTTTTTCAAAAAAGCGAATTTTTCCACAGTTTAGGCCGATATGTATTCTTCTACATATTTTTGGGGAAAAAAAATCGTAATAAGTGTATATTGATTGGTTTGCGCAAAAGTTATGGTGTCTACAAAATAGGGGATAGATTTATAGCATTTTTATTATTATTTTTTTTTTTAACTAGTAATGGCGGCCATCTGAGATTTTTATCATGACTGCAACATTATGGCGGACACATCGGACAATTTTGACACATTTTGTGCTATAAAAATGCATTGATTCCTGTAAAAATGTCACTGGCAGGGAAGGGGTTAACACTAGGGGGCGATCAAGGGGTTAATTGTGTTCCCTGGGAGGTGATTCTAACTGAAGGGGGAGTGGACTGACTAGAGGAAGTGACGGATTGTAGTTCCTAGCTAATAGGAACACACAATCTGTCATTCATCTAAGAGCAGAACTTCCGTGTTCTGTCCCTCGTGCTCACGATCGCTCGTGGCCGGCAGTCATTGCGACCGTCAACCACGAGCATTGGCACCCCTGCTGTGCAGTGGGTGTGGGCCTGCTATCCCGATCCTGCAAGCAGACGTATAGCTACGGCGGTTTGCGCGATCGTGCCGACCTGACGCAGTATAATGACGGCGGCTGGTCAGCAAGCAGTTAAATCAGGTGTCGGAATGTCACACAATTATTTCCGGGATTTCTTCTCCTCCTCCTCCATCACACAACAGGTCCGTCCTCTCTCGGTGTTTTGTCGGATAGTGCCTGCTATTGAGAAGTGCCCAGGATATACTGCACATGCGCCTTACGGAATAGCACAACATCTGAGTTTACGATCAGATGTTATGTCCGCGAGACTGCGCCTGCGCACAACAGCCGAAGGAAGAAATCTTTCTGTCAGATTGTGCATGCCGCTGGCGAGGCATGTTCATGTCGGTGAGGGGCGGATTAGTACATGATGGGGGTGGATTTTTAAATGATGGGCAGTGCTGCAAAACACATTTTTCAGATAGAAAAATGCACTCTTCAGTTGACTAAACACAGCAAGCATCCAGGAAAAAATAGCAGAAAAATATGTGTTTTGCAACACTGCCCATCATTGAATAATGCGCCCCCATCTTGTACTAATCCGCCCCTCACCGTCATGAACACGCCTCGCCAGCGCTAGGTACAATCTGACAGGAAAATTTCTTCCGTCGGCTATTCTGCGCAGGCGCCATCTGGAGTCCGTGGGACCAGCGATGGAGTCCGTGGGACCAGCGATCACACTCACGGAGCTCGCGGCGGGAGTGCAAACCGCTTCTTAAAGGGCAACGTACAGGTACATTAATATTAACATTAATGCCTGTACGTCCAAGACAGGTATTTTCACCCACTTCAGGGTAGAGCTGCACGATTCTGGGCAAAATGAGAATCGTGATTCCTTTGCTTATACTAAAGCTTGCTTGCTTGCTTATACTTGCTTATACTACTTCTCTCACGATTCTTTAAAATGGCAATTTTAAAAAGAAAAATCAGCTGTAGATGGCGCATGCGCAATCAACACGCCGCTCGCTCCCCAGCAATCGGTTAAAGATGTATGCCAATCAGTGCCCACAATGGATGCCAATCAGTGCCCACAATGGGCATCACTGATTGGCATGCATTATGGTTTGGCACTGATTGGCATCCACCAGTACAAAACAATGCTGCCTATCAGTGCCTATCTGTGCCACCTATCAGTGCCCATCCATGCTCATCTGTGCTGCCTATCCATGCCCATCTGTGCCGCCTATCCATGCCCATCCGTGCTGCCTATCCACGCCAATCCGTGCCAGCTATCAGTGCCAATGTGTGCCACCTATCAGTGCCCATCCGTGTCGCCCATCAGTGCCGCCTATCAGTGCCCATAAATGCCACATCAGTGCCACTTCATTGGTGCCATCTCATCGGTGCCCATCAGTGCCGCCTTATCAGTGCCCATCAGTGCAGCCCCATCAGTGCCCATCAGTGAAGGAGAAAACTTACTTATTTACAACATTTTGAAACTTAAACAAAAAAAAAACATTTTTTTTCAAAATTTTCGGTCTTTTTTTATTTGTTTAGCAAAAAATAAAAACTGCAGAGGTGATCAAATACCACCAAAAGAAAGCTCTATTTGTGGGGAAAAAATTATAAAAATTTGAATACAGTGTAGCATGACCGCGCAATTGTCATTCAAGGTGTGAGAGCGCTGAAAGCTCAAAATTGGTCTGGGCTTGAAGGTGTTTAAGTGCCCAGTATTGAAGTGGTTAAAACTGAATTTATGGAAAAAAATTGATATACATACAAACTACCATCTTGTTTCTTTTGAGATCTACTATGGGTTGCTCATAGACATTAGAGGGCAGTTGGACATAGGCACAATCACAAGCTTACCAGTACATTTCAACATAAACAAAGGTTTTGGGCGATAGTCATCATTTAGACCAGGGGTCTCCAAAGTGCAGCCTCAGGGCCAGATGTGGCCCTTTGCTAGCCTTTGTCCGGCCCTTGGGGCAGTATTCCTTTTAATGGCACCAACAGTGAGGCATAGGTCCTGCCATTGGCACCAATGATGGGGCACTATTCCTCCCACTGACACCGAAGATGAGGCACTATTCCTCTCACTGACACCAACAATGGGGTACTATTTCTTCCACCGATACCAATCATGGGATAAGTTTCCTCCCACTAATAGGGGCACTACCCCTCCTCCTATTGACCACCAACCCTGAGGCCATATTTATTCTCACGGATCCTGGGCCCGGGACATTTTATGCCCCAGCTGGCCACAATCCAGCCCATATGCTTTATATAGATGAGTTACACACAGTGATAGATTTATTTTAATGTTGATGATTATGGCTTACATCTAGTGAAAATCCAAAATTCAGTATCTCAAAAAAATAGAATATTACATACCAATAAAAAAAAAAGGATTTTTAATACAGAAATGTTGGCTTACTGAAAAGTCTGTACATGTACAGTATAGTATGCACTCAATACTTGGTCGGGGCTCCTTTTGCATGAATTACTGCATCAATGCGGCGTGGCATGGAGGACAATCAGCCTTTAGCACTGCTGAGGTGTTATGGAAGCCCAGGATGCTTTGGTAGCAGCGTTCAGCTCATCTGCATTATTGAGTCTGGTGTCTCATCTTCCTCTTGACAATACCCCACAGATTCTCTATGGGGTTTAGGTCAGGAGAGTTTGCTGGCCAATCAAGCACTGTGATACCATGATCATTAAAACTAGAATTTAAAAACCTATAATTCAGTATCTCAGAAAATATGAATAGTACACAAGACCAATTAAAAAAAAAAGAGCATTTTTTAATACAGAAATGTTGGCTTACTGAAAAGTATGTTTATGGAAGGTATAATATGCACTATAACAATACTTGGTCTGGGCTTCTTTTGCATGAATTACTGTATCAATGGGGCATGGCATCTCCATAAAGCTGGTCAGCAGAGGGAAGCATGAAGTGCTCTAGAATTTCCTGATAGAGGGCTGTGCTTACTTTGGACTTGATAAAACACAGTGAACCAACACCAACAGATGACATGGCTCCCCAAATTATCACTGACTGTAGAAACTTCACACTGGACCTCAAGCAACTTGGATTCTGTGCCTCTTAACTCTTCCTCTAGGACCTTAATTTACAAATGACATGCAAAATTTCCCAGTCCGTGATGATTTGGGGAGCCCTCTATCAGGAAATTCTACAGCACTTCATGCTTCCCTCTGCTGATCAGCTTTATGGAGATGCTGATTTAATTTTCCAGCAGGACTTGGCATCTGCTGGCGGCAGGAGGCTCAGATATGGGAGCTGAGTGCTGAACCACCGGGGGACACCATCAGGGGACAGCCTGACACTAACTGCAACTGTGTGAGTGTCTGTGTGAGAGAGTGAGGGGCACCTGTCGGAGATGAGAAGCTCCCTCATTACTATGTCCGCCACGTGACTGTCCTCACCTCACCTCACCTCACCACACGGGCTGCCAGCCTGCGACCGATGCTGGACTTTGACATCAACTTTGGGGGGCAGACTGCATGGAGTCAGGAAGAAAGTTCTGTGGACACATCACTTCTCCTTGTGGCTTCAGTGGTCACCTCATACCTGCTCCCATGAATGGAGAATAGGACACTACTGGGGGGGTGTGTATGTGAAGGTGTACCATGTCCACAGCCTCTAATCCTCTCCTGTACCATGTCCACAGCCTCTAACCACCTCCTGTACCATGTCTCTGCAGCCTCTAACCACCTCCTGTACCATGTCTCTGTAGTCTCTAACCACCTCCTGTACCATGTCTGCAGCCTCTAATCATCATCTTTTGTCTTGTATCATGTCTGCAATCTCTGACCATCTCCTATCTTTTATCATGTCTGCAATCACTGAGGGGGTCTGGAGAGGAGTCAAGAGTCGGAGCACCACCTGGATGGGGGTCATGAGAGAAGTGAGACATGTTTGTCCAGAGCCACCAATCTGGAGCCGTTTGAGCCCTGCACGGTGCACCTGAGAGAATGTCAGTGACAGCGCCGCCAGGCCAGTCTGAGGGGGGGGGGGGTCACTGATGTGAGGGGGGAGTGAATACAATTAAAAGTAAGGGACCACCGATATAAAAGTTCCCCCTTAGGCCCCTTTCACACTGGGGCGGGAGCGGCGTTGGCTTTACCATCGTTTTAGTGGTGCTATTTGGCCGCTAGCGAGGCGGTTTTAACCCCCGCTAGCGGCCGAAAAAGGGTTAAAACCGTCCGCAAAGCGCCGCCGTATCAGCGTTTTCCCGGCGGTATAGCCGCGCTGCCCCAATGATTTCAATGGGTAGGAGCAGTGAATACACCGCTCCAAAGATGCTGCTAGCAGGACTTTTTTTTACCATCCTGCTAGCGCACCGCTCCAGTGTGAAAGCCCTCCGGCTTTCACACTGGAGTGAAAGGGGCTGTTTTTTTTCAGGCGCTATACAGGCAATATTTTTAGCGCTGTAGCGCCTGAAAAACGCCTCAGTGTGAAAGGGGCCTTATAGCACCCCCCCCACCACCACCTTAGTCTATTCACTCTGCGGAAGGTGGTCTCTGGTGACCAGAGTCCCCCCCACACAGAGTTTCTGGCGTTCCTCTTTACATCAGAGTCTGCAGGATTCCCCCTTACAGTGCAAGGGCAATGCTGCAGACTCTGATATAAGTGGGAACTTTGATGTAAAGGGGAGCGTAGTGGACTCTGATATAAGGGGGTCTCTGGTCACCAGAGCCCCCTTATATCAGATTTCCCCTTTAGATCATGATCTGCAGCATTCCCCTTTATTAAAAATTAAAAATAAATATTGGTGCCGTTTGTAAATTTTGGCATCCTGCCAGTAAATTTCACTTCGGGGTGTTGGGGTTGTCAACACTGGTATAGTGTCAGATCAGCAGTGTAATGTGCTGCAAAAATGCCATTCCTGGAGCTTATTTAGATCAGCACTCCATCCTCTCTCCTGTTAACAATTTCTTGCTTGTAGATGGATTGGTATTTTCCAGGAATATTGGACAATATTGAGCGCAGCCTCGCCTCCAATAGATCTCGTCCTAGGATTGTTAAACTGGCATATATTTATAGGGTTGCTAATACAATAAGCAATTGTGGTGCTGGACATTGATCTATAGAAAGGAGCCGGTTTTGACAAATTCCATTTATTTCTGTAAAAAATACTTGCAAACTTAAGCACACTTTTTTATACAATGAGGTTTACGAAGTCTGTGTCCCTATCACATGCACAGAATTGCCTCACAATACAAGAGAAACTACAGCCAGAATAACTTAAGTTGTGTGTATAGCCACTGTTAGTTATTTGGATAGAGCAGGGAGTAGGTTAAAATTCCTGTTGGATAATGTTTTGTGGTATGTGCACTATTGGGGAAAATTCCCTTAATGTCCTTTCCCAGAGGAACAACAGGAAGTGAGAGGAAATCTTCCAGTGAAAGGAAATTCCTCTCTTTAGACAGGTATCCCTATTGGAACATTTCCCTTTGCTTGCTCTAAAGACAACTCTAAAATTTAGAATTTTCCCTTTATTTCATTGTCAGTGACAATGGTCATCAGATGGAGGGATGGGGATACAGATGGCAATAACATCTTTACAGGGGGCATAATCTGTCTCTACTCCACCCAAAATTTAGAAAAAAGGGAGTTTTGCCTAGAGATACACTTTAATATAAACCTGAGAGGAATATTTAGGGGTGCCATTGCCAACCAGCTTCACAAATCCTTTTTCCATGGCTGCTATGCTTAATCAGTGGCTTTTATCGGGTGATACATGCTAGTTCCATATCTGTGTCTTAAAGTATTGACAAAAATATCCAGACACCTTGTATTTCTACAAGGAGTCAATAATGGCAGTCCCTGTATTTCAGCACAGGTTACTTTAAAGAAACACCCAGAAGTCAATGTCACTTTGCATTGAATGGGCCACTAATAGCTCAACCCTCCAGCAATGTATAGTCTTATCTGTGTTCCATTGTCCTAACAGAGCAGGGTCTATGGGTACAGGGGAGCATATAACTCCCCCCATGTGACAGTGCTTGGGCCCGAGTGGCAAATCACAATTCCTGGACACCAATGTGGAGGAGGCAGTGAGATCATTCCTCTGGGCAAGCTCTGATACTGGAGCTTACACAGGGGGGACTCCTCCAGCAGGGAGTGTTATATACGGTGTACTGTCTTGCTAAAATAAAGTTGTGTGCATTTCTAATTTATTTATGACTAGGCTACTTTAATGCAACCCATGAAGAAAGGAGTTTTAACATACCACAGCAGGTCACTAAAGTGTAAATGAGCCCCCATAGTAATTGGCCGTCAATCCGAGTTTATTACAGCAGAACCACTATCCTGGCACAGTGGAAAGTTAAAAATACATACAGATGCAATGGGAGTTCAGTGTATCTCTGACACAAGCAGGGAAGAAGGTGGCATCTGCTCCTTTTTTGTAGTAATTTACACATTGTACTTAATGCCTCTGTCCTGTACTGCTTATGGCAATTTCTGAGGATGCAGTAAGTAAAGTATAACTTCAAGTATGTGGCTCACAATCTGCCATAAAACAGTGTTAATTGATAAATATCTCACAAACCAAGTTACAGACTCAACACGGAATAAAAAAAAAAAATATATATATAATAATAAACGGAAACTTTTAAAAAGCGTGTTGATATTGCAGCTGATGCTAGAAGGAAATGAGAAACCAAGTTATTTCCAGCAGGGGGTGAATCACAGGACAATGCGGGTGGCGCGTACACCCAACTAAGCCACTGATGGCAAACACAACATGTAATATTAGGACAGATATTTGGCACTTACAAAAGCCATATTATTACATAACAATGTTACATGAAAGTAAATTATCCACTTCACAGAGAACAAAATGTCTTACAAAAGCCATATTATAACATAACAATGTTACGGGAGAATATATTAACCACTTCACAGAGAAAAAAAATGACACATTTGGTCATTTTGTTCAATCCCTCTTTTTACGGTTGTGTGAAGCTGATCCAGTTTACAGGCAGAGGGCACAGTATCTCCTTATTATCTCCCAGAATCCATATTTTCCATGACCCATGGATTGTGTGCCAGTCTCTTAACTCATCCCAGAAGGCCCACATTCAGGCATGGTCCCTAGGCACACTCAGTCTCTAAACTTTCCTAACGTCAGTTCATGCCTGAACAAGAATTGTCCCTTTTATGTTTAGCTATAGTACAGAAATAATAATACCAATTTATAATTGTAAACTTGAGAAGGGCACGAAAGTGGGCGAGTAAACTACTTGGCCATTTTGTGAATGGTGCAGAAGGTACAACCTACACAAAATAAAACATACCAACACAGAAACAGTTCAACTACCACTGCAGTAAAGGCACCAGAACTGGGGCTTCAGGTAGGTAGGGGCTTGTCCCAGCTCTTTCCTAGGAATACAGCACAGGTAAAACAAACTGGAGAAATGGAGGCACCTAAACTGGGACCAGGTAAGTATGGGCCATTCCTTACTGGTACAGCAAGGGTGAAACTACCAATGGAGCAAGTGAGGCACCAGAATTGGGGCTTCAGAAAAGTAGGTAGGGGCCTGTGCCAGCCCTTACCACTCTGTAGAATTGTAAACAGCCCACCAGTTATCCTATTACAGAGCAGGCTGAACTGCTGTAATTGTTCATCTTAGATGTACGTCTACATACACACCATACAAAAGGGACAGCAAACACAGCCCATAATTGACCCCTGTACATAAAGTGAATGGTGGTGTAGGTGCTCCATATTACAATAGTACAGGCCTGGGTGAAGGAAAGGGACATGCATCTTGGCATTGCAAAATGTATGAATGCGTGTGATTATGGCTCAGGTCTCGATAAGGCTGTGTGATTGCACTATTGTGGTGCAGCAATATGACAGGCTGCAGAACATAAGACTTCTATCCATGTTTGGCTGTGGCGTATGTCATTTTATCTGCCACTATTTAAACCCAAATCTGCAATTAGTGACTTATCGCATATCGTACTTATGCTCATCCACAAATCTATTACACATACATTTCTGTAATTATTAGCTTCAGAGACGATAAAACAAATATTAACTACCTGTGGCATTCAGCCCCCGTTTTTCGAAGCTATGATCAGGTGCCTGGAGGAAGGTCTGTGCAGCAGTGTCACGTCATTTCCTCCCATTACTGGACCATACAGTGAGGGGAAAAAAAAGTATTTGATCCACTGCTGATTTTGTACGTTTGCCCACTGACAAAGAAATCATCAGTCTTTAATTTTAATGGTAGTTTTATTTTAACAGTGAGAGACCGAATAACAACAAAAATATCAAGAAAAACGCATTTTAAAAAAAAGTTATAAAATTTATTTGCATTTTAATGAGTGAAATAAGTATTTGATCCTCTATCAATAAGCAAGATTTCTGGCTCCCAGGTGTCTTCTACACAGGTAACGCGCGGATATTCTGAGAACGCTCTTAAAGGAAGTGCTCCGAAACTCAGCTTGTTACCTGTAGAAATTACACCTGTCCACAAAAGCAGATTCCAATCTCTGCACCATGGCCAAGACCAAAGAGCTGTCCAAGGATGTCGGGGACAAGATTGTAGACCTGCACAAGGCTGGAATGGGCTACAAGACCATCTCCAAGCAGCTTGATGGGAGGGTGAAAAACAGTTGGTGCGATTATTCGCAAATGGAAAAAACACAAAATAACTGTCAGTGCCTCAGTCTGCGGTTCCATGCAAGATCTCACCTTGTGGAGTTTAAATGATCATTAGAATGGTGAGGAATCAGCCCAGAACTACACAGGAGAATATTGTCAATGATCTCAATGCAGCTGGGACCATAGTTGCCAAGAAAACAATTGGCAACACTACGCCGCGAAGGACTGAAATCCTGCAGTGCCTGCAAGGTCCCCCTGCTCAAGAAAGCACATGTACGGGCCCGTCTGAAGTTTGCTAATTAACACCTGATAGATTCAGAGGAGAACAGGGTGAAAGTGTTGTGGTCAGATGAGACCAAAATTGAGCTCTTTAGCATCAACTCAACCCGCCGTGTTTGGAGGAGGAGGAATGCTGCCTATGACCCCATTAACATTACCCCCACCATCAAACAGGTGGAAACATTATGCTTTGGGGGTGTTTTTCTGGTAAGGGGACAGGACGGAGCTGTGCATTGTCAAATCTTGGGTAAGAGCCTCAAGCCAGGGCATTGAAAATGAGTCGTGGATGGTTATTCCAGCATGACAATGACCCAAACACATGGCCAAGGCAACAAAGGAATGGCTCAAGAAGAAGCACATTAAGGTTCTGAAGTGGCCTAGCCAGTCTTCAGACCTTAATTAATCCCATAAAAAATATGTGGAGGGAGCTGAAGGTTTGAGTTACCAAACATCAGCCTCAAAACCTTAATGACTTGGAGAGGATCTCCAAAGAGGAGTGGGACAAAAGTGAGATGTAAGCAAACCTGGTTGCCAACTACAAGAAACGTCTGAAGTCTTATTGTCAACAAGAGTTTTGCCACCAAGTACAAAGTCATTTTTTGTGAAGGGGTCAAATACTTATTTCACTCATTAAAATTCAAATCAAATTTATAACTTTTTTGAAATGCGGTTTTCTGGATATTTTTGTTGTTATTCTGTCTCTCACTGTTAAAATAAAATTATAGACTTATCTCTTCTTTGTCAGTGGGCAAATATACAAAATCAGCAGGGGATCAAATACTTTTTTCCTTCACTGTATTCCCAAGTTTCCTGGCCACTGTTTCCTACCCTTGGGTGAGAACACAGGGGTGGGGAGGGGACTGGTCCCCTAGCAGCTAACAATTTGTAGGGTCTTTGGGACAGGAAATGACGCTGTAATGACGTCAAAGTTGACTTTGGCGCTGTATGGATTGGGATTATTCTTTGGCGGAAGGCACAAAGGAAAAGGTGCAACGTTGGCAATACACTGTTAAATTTAGATTTTTGCCTTGAGTTGGGCTTTAATTATTCAGAGGGGTTAAACAGTGCATAGTAGTCATATAATGCAAGGGTAACTCAAATAGGTTTGGTTTATTACATCCACAAAGTGAAGTACTCCGAACAGGGCAATTATGTTGCAAAATTGGATGCGTTTGGTCCAAATCTTTTTATTTTTATAATAACGGAAATCTATTCTCAGGCCTGATCAATATCTGACCAACATCACTCAGATACCAGCAGTGGATGTAAACAATCCAATTCTACAAGCCTGTATAGCCAAATCCAAAAGCAATTGAGTTTTGCAAAAGGTCAGCACATCTGAATCTCCTAACAAAATGACCAAATTTAGTTATAGAAATGGAACTATCTACACAGAACATGTGCCGCCTGTGACGACAGAGGGCTGGTTAACCATATCACAGAGGTCTTTATTCCAAGAATAAAACCTTATAAAATATAGACCTTTTTATAATTCCCAATGGCCCCAACATAAAATCTCCAATTTTTCACTGTTTACACATAAATAGAATTGTATAACATCTTATATTGACTTCCCTTTAAGTTAATGGTTAAAGCATACAAAACACTTATTTTCAAAAACATGAAGTATATACAATATCTGAAAATATCAGGAATCAGTGCAGTTTTATGGACTAGATTGTCATAAGTTGTGGCTCCTGGTAACACAGATTGTCTACAATTAATCATGAAATGATTGTCAATGTTTCAGTGCACTCTGACATATCAGCACGCTGTCTCCTTGCTGTCCACGCGCCCCTGTCGCTGCAGTTTAAAAGATGAAGCCTTTTCACTTCTGGTGACGGGGTGATCAGTGAGGTCTTCAAAGGACTTTGCAGGAGAGCCGCTGGTAGGAAAGGGATCGTCATCGAACTGGTCATCGAGATGAGAGTCTGTGCTGGGGTCCTCCTGGATGGTATCCATTCTTTGATGGTCACCTTTGGCAGAGGCAGAGGTTGGCACAGCTGGAGTTTGCTGTATGGACTGGAATCGGCTAGCGGCCTGGGCAGAAGGGAAAGGCTTAACAATTCGTACAGGAGCAGAATCCAGACTGCTGAGCATTTCCACATTCTGTCAGTAAAAAAAATAAAGCGTCAACGATCTCTGTGGAGATTCGTATTCAAAGACTGAAAAGCTGTATGATGTGTGCTGCTTGAGGATTTGTTGTTTTATACATTATACTGAAAGGGTTTATTTACATGCGGCAGAAAAATCTACAGATAAGTTTCAGTTTTGTCTACAGTGAGTCTCCTAACTCTTATCTAGGAAGGTAATGCAATGGTTTCACCCAAGTCTCTTTACCATCAGGGGCTTGCCTACGAACTGGCAACAGCAGGCCAAGGATAAGCAGACTGTGCGTTTGCTGGCTGAGATGCCAGATTCATGAGCTATTGCAGAAGCTCAATGCGTAAGATCTCACCACACCGTCTGTGGCTATTTTAGGGGAACCCATGTCTGTCTCTGTTGGATTTATTATTTATTCCACATGAGTCAATAATGCAACATAGAAGAGTGGAAACACTCAGGACTCCAGAGATGGAAATAAAGATGGGCTCAGGCAAATTCGTAGCTCCACATGCCCGAGCCCACCAGGGAGCTTACACTGCGCAGCACTAATCACTGCAAGCGAGACATTTCCCGATCCACAGCTGCACAGATCGGAGAATGTCTCACTGCCTGCGATTAGCGCTGCGCAGTGTACGCTTCCTGGCGGCATCGGGTATGTGTAGCTGCGAACACGCCTGAGCCCATCCTTAGATGAGAACAGATACAAATGTAATGGGGGGCTCAGCACACAATTCCACTTGGGATTGAAAGATCGTATTTCTGAAAGAATGACTATACTTATATATTACAAAATGTTAAAGAATGTGTTTAATAGAGTTTAGAGCTTAAAACGTAACTAAAGTCTACAAAACGTACCTTGCCTTCAATGGTCCAGAGTCCCTCGCCTGCAGGGGATGGGTCACATGGATTAAGGGACACTGCTGGAGTCAGGGGTAAGGCCATACATGTTCAATTTTCCTTTAGCTTGACCAAACTATGTAGTGCAAGGGCCTGACTAACTGGATACAACTGAAAGTAGTTTAGTTGTGACCTCATAATATATGGTTTTTGGAAAATAGTACAAGCAAATTGAACATGTATGGCCAGCCTATGGTAAGCAATACTCCTTAGCTCTGCAGTCTTAGACTAAATGAGCACATAACCCTTGCTGTGTAGACGGGAAGGGGTGGGGGCCTATTGCAAGAGTACATTTTGTCTTATTTTAGGAGTTCAGCTTTAAAGTGGGATCAAATCCAAAAGCAAACATTATATTGCAGCTTAACAATTCTAATGCCCCGTACACACGCTCAGATTTTCTGATGGAAAATGTCCTATCGGATAATGTTGTCGGAAATTCCGACCGTGTGTGGGCTCCATCGGACTTTTTCCGTCGGTTTTTCAGACGGACAAAGTTTTATCTCCTGCTCTCAAATTTTCCGACAACAAAGTCCTATCGGACTTTTTACGATCGTGTGTAGCGAATTCCGACGGACAAAGTGCCACGCATGCTCAGATCACATTACAAGACCAAAGCTATTGGCTACTAGCCTCTACGAAGTCCCGTCGTACGCAACAAACGTCACCACGTTCAGAATGATCAGATTTTCCGACAACTTTGTCTGACCATGTGTATGCAACACCAGTGTCGGACAAAATCCGTCGGAAAAAATCTGATGGATTTTGTGGTCGGATTTTCCGACCGTGTGTACGGGGCATTAGATGTGATGGCTGCATTTTTATTTCATTTTCACCTGGTGATCTGGCCAGTAAATCTGTTTTTCAAAAGAAAAAGCTCTCTTGCAGATGTAGCTGTTGAAGGGTTTAAAACAAAACCATTTACCACTGACAGGGGTGCTTCCAATGATCAGCTTTTATTTATGTAAAACCTTTATCCCAAAAGGAAACAAAACTGTTGCTGTAACAGTTTATAAGTGTGAGCTGGAGTTTGGCTTCAATTTGTTAGTGTATCTAAATCTGCTAGTTCATCTAACATTCCTCTCCTCCGAGACTAAAAATGCTGCTGTCCAAAGGTGCCCCTCTGCGCTTGTTCATCTAGAGTGGAGGCACACTAATACAGGTGGCGTGTTATTGGCTGCATCACCAGAGAAAAACAGAAAGCCTAAGAAAAGAAATCTAATACAGCCACCACATCTAAAGATTGGTAAACTGCAATATATTACATTTCTGGTTTTGTGTTTAATACCATTCGATAGCATTCAAGGATAATATGAAGATTTAGGATATGAACAGATAACTGGTGTGAGGAGGGGGGATATTTTCCAATACACTTCCTCTCCTCAAAAGAAAAAAAAAAGAAAATCAACATGTCATTGTAAAAACAAACCAATTTTTGTACAAAGCATGGATGCCATTCTTCATAATGTAGCTTGGTTTAGGGAGAGTGGGTATTTAGAAGTCTAGCATGAAGGTCTGATGTAAAGTTTATGGGCGATTCTCTGTAATTTTAGATGTAGTATGGGATTACCCTATGCCTAGTAAAAATAGGATTTTTATACCGAGCTTACCTGTAAAATCCTTTTCTTGGAGTACATCATGGGACACAGAGCCTTAAGTAATTACTTAATAGTTTATGGGCCACCTTCGGGTGTTGACACTGGTATACCCAATACAGGAAGTTGACTCCCCTATATAACCCCTCCTCCTTCCAGGAGTAACTCAGTTTTTGTAGCCAAGCAATATACTTAAACCTCATAAAAAAAAGGAGGGGTGGGACCTCAGTGTCCCATACGCCAAGAAAGGGATTTTACAGGTAAGCTGTTATAAAAATTCTATTTTCTTTATCGTACATCATGGGACAAAGAGCCTTAAGTAATTACTTAATGGGACGTCCCATAGCAATGCTACTTGAGGGGAGGGAGACACAACTCGGAGAGTACCCCCAGACTTGAGGACCTATACTGCTGCCTGATGCACACTGTGCCCGAAGGCGATATCCTCATTCCTACTTACGTCCACTTGATTTTGGTGAACATTTGGTGAATGTATGCACTGAAGACCAAGTTGCGGCCTTACAGATCTGAGCCATGGAGGCCTGATGAAGCACTGCCCAAGAAGCACTAACCACTCTGGTAGAGTGCGCCTTGACTTGAAAAGGGGGAATCTTACCCTTTAAATCATAAGTTTGAATAACAACCTGCAGAATCCACTTGGCAACAGTTGATTTTGACGCTTCCTGTCCCTTCTTAGGACCTTCTGGCAGAATAAATAAGACATCAGTCTTGCGAATCTGAGCTGTTGCCTTTAAATAGATCTTCACTGCTCTCACCACATCAAGACAATGTAGTGACCTTTCTTCCCTGGAACATGGTTTTGGAAAAAACGATGGCAGGACAATATCTTGGTTCAGATGAAAACCTGAAACTACTTTTGGCAAAAAGCCTGGACGAGGGCGTAACACCACTCTGTCCTCATGAAAAATCAAATATGGCTCTTTACAAGAAAGAGCAGCCAATTCCAAAACCCTCCTTGCTGAGGCTATAGCAACCAAAAATACCAGCTTCCTTGTCAGAAGGACTAAGGGAATATGCTGTATTGGTTTAAATGGCTGTTTTTGTAACACTGACAAAACAAAATTTAAGTCCCAAGGGCTCAAGGGTGATTTAACTGGCGGATTAATCCGCTTCACCCCTTACATAAAACCCCAGACCAAAGAATGCGTAGCAAGCAGTCTTTGAAATAAAATTGATAAGGCTGAGACTTGGCCCTTAATAGTACTCAGGGCCAACTTCATCTCTACGCCTAATTGTATAAAGGCAAGAATTCTGCCTATGATATATCTCCGAGGGTGTCAACCCTTGGATTCACACCAGGAAACATAAGTCTTCCAAACTCTATAATATATAGTTCTGGAAGCTGGTTTCCTTGCATTAATCAAAGTTGAAATAACTGACCCAGAAAGCCCACGTTTCTTCAGAATGTGGGTTTCAATAGCCAGGCCGTTAAATTTAGCGTTCGTAAAGTAGGATGGAATATTGGCCCCTGTAAAAGCAGGTCTTAGTGGGAGGGGCCATGGGCCCTCCACTGCCATCTTTATGATCTCTGCGCACCATGACCTTCTGGGCCATGCTGGTGCTACCAAAATTACCAGATTTCTTTCCAGCTTGATCCTGCAAAGAAGTTGTGGTAGCAACTGAATAGGTGGGAATGCATAGATCAGTGAGAACTGATCCCACAGGGTCACCAACGCATCTGTTCCGTATGTGAATGGATCCCTTGTCCTGGACACAAAGTTGACTAACTTCATGTTGAATCTGGATGCTAGAAGATCTACGTCCGGAGTCCCCCATTTTTGGCAAACGGCGGGGTGAAGAGACCATTCTCCTGGGAATAACTGCTGGCGACTTAAGTAGTCCGCCTGCCAATTCTCTACTCCCGGGATGAAAACTGCCGATAGGCATGGTACATTCTATTCTGCCCAAGTTAGAATATGGTTCACCTCTCTGAGCTGAGAGACTCTTGGTGCCCCCTTGGTGATCGATATAGGCCACAGCCGTGGCATTGTCGGATTGGATCCTGACAGGACAATTCTTTAACGTGGAGGTCCAGGTTTTCAAAGCCAGACACGCTGCCCAAATCTCTAGGATGTTGATGGGCAGGGATCTTTCGGATCTCAACCACTGTCCTTGGACAATTGTTTTCTCTAGTACCGCTCCCCAGCCTGTGAGGCTGGCATCTGTCGTTACCACTTTCCAGATAATTGGTCTGAAGGATTTTCCTTTCAGCAGATTCTGGGTTAGTAACCACCAGCTGAGGCTTTGGGACACACTTGGCGACAGTCGCATTGGCAAGTCCAAAGCTTGCTTCGTTTTGTTCCAAGCAGACAGGATACTGTTTTGCAATAGTCTCGAATGGAACTGTGCATAGGGAACTGCTTCGAATGAAGCTACCATCTTTCCTAACAACCTCATGCAAAGGCGAATTGAGGGATTTCTTTTTGACCTGACCATCCGTACCAGCTCTTGTATGGAGCTGATCTTTGCCGGAGGCAAAAACACCTCTTTCTGTGCTGTGTCTATTATCAGGCCCAAATACTCCAGCTGTCTTAGCAGTTTTAAGGAAGATTTCTCTAGGTTGAGAATCCAACCCAGACTTTCCAGGTAACTGGTTGTAGTGCGTACACTCTGCTCCAAGTGAACCACTGACTGGTCTATTAACAATAGATCGTCTAGGTACGCCAAGACTGTTATGCCCTGTGCCCTCAGCCTGGCTATAGGTGGGGCCAGTACTTTTGTGAACACCCGTGGGGCTGTGGCTAGCCTGAAGGGCAAGGCTACAAACTGAAAGTGGTGGTGTTCTACTTCGAATCGCAGAAATTTCTGGTAAGCAGGAAATAGAAGGACATGCAGATATGCATCTCTGATGTCGATGGATGCCATAAGTTATTTATATAGGATGGAAACTACTGACTTGATTGACTCCATGCGAAAGGAGCGGATCTTCAGGAGCTGATTTAGATTCCTTAGATCTAGAATGGGTCTAACATCCCCATTTGGTTTTGGTACCATAAACATGTTTGAATAGAACCCCAAACCTTGCTCTTCTGAATAAGATGATTACCTATTAGATGTAAGCTCTTCTGAGCAGGGCCCTCTTAATCCTCTTGTATTTTATTGTATTATAACTGTATTGCCTCCCTTTTATATTGTAAAGCGATGCGTAAACTGTTGGCGCTATATAAATCCTGTAATAATAATAATAATAATAATTACCCCCTGAGCCAATAATCGGTCTAATGCTTGAAACAGGGATTGCTTTTTCCCTGGATATTTAGGAACGTTTGATCTCAGGAAACGAGACGGTGGGAACTCCCGAAATTCTAGTTTGTATCCCAGAGATACTGTGGTGATTACCCATCTGTCCTGAATTTCCCTTTGCCAGACTTCCGAGTATTTCAGAAGTCTTCCCCCCACTCTGGTGAGGGGGGGACGCCTCTTCATGATGAGGCTTTAGTAGTCTGCTTTGCAGATTTGCGGCCCCAGGTCTTCTTTTGTGCCTGGGTCTGACCCTGAGGTTTTCCTCTAGAGTCTGCCGTCGCCACTGCCTAGATGCGGGCGGAGGGGGTACTGAGTAGTTAACAGCTTTTAGTGTATATATATATATATATATATATATATATATATATATATATATATATATATATATTATATATATAAACACTGTTACAAATGTACTATATCTAGTACCTGTACCCCCGCCACTCTGTTTTCCTAATTAGGTGGCGGGGATGGATCCGGTTGAGGAGGCTTTTTAAATCAAGCAGATCCCTCCAGGAGCTCCTCAGAGCACATCTTCACTTGTGACCAACACCTTAGACACTGGCGAAAAAAACTGAGGTACTCCTGGAAGGAGGAGGGGTTATATAGGGGAGTCAACTTCCTGTATTGGGTATACCAGTGTCAACACCTGAAGGTGGCCCATAACTCATTAAGTAATTACTTAAGGCTCTGTGTCCCATGATGTACGATAAAGAAAAGCACACACGCATATAGTCTGGGCATTCTTATTGAGATCCCCAATTTTTTACCACATTGGCAGACATTAATACTTACACTTGGCAAAAATAAGGATTTGGCATTTTCCTCATACTGCTTGTCCATTTTCTTATCCTGGTAAAATATAGGAAAAAATAATTACTTTTCTATTCATCGTATACTAGGTAGCAAATATACTGTTATAACAGCAAATATAAAGGCTGCCTATACAGAAACTGTGTGGGGTAGAGTCTGTCGTTCTGTGTGCCTGGAAATAGGATGGGAAGAAATGTTCCTTGACTGTTATTATTGATCGCCTAGGTCTCTCATCAGGGATAGCTGCACATCAGATAAACATGCTAGTTCAGCCAAGAAGATCACACATTGGGGTGGGGTCCCACATTTGTCTAGTGCATTGGTGCTCAACCTTTGGCCCTCTAGCTGATGGGAACTACAAGTCCCATGATGAATTGTAAGGCTGACAGTTACAAGTATGACTCCCAAAAGGCATGATGGGACTTGCAGTTCAGCAACAGCTGGAGGGCAACAGGTTGAGCACCCATGGTCTAGTGCAGGGATCATAAAAAACTACAGCCCGCCAGCTGTTGTGGAACTACACATCCCACAAGGCATTGTAAAATTCTGACATTCACAGACATGACTAGGCATGATGGGAATTGTAGTTCCTGAACAGCCAGAGGGCTGTAGTCTGAAGACCACTGGTCTAGTTTATTTAAACCCAAAGATGCAATATACTGCAGATTACCATTCCTTAGAGATGGGGTGGCTGCATTCCCTTTATAATCAACAGGTATTTTTGTACTTGCGGAAAATGTTCTTGGCCAGAAAAGGAAAACGAATGCAGCCACTACATCTAAGGACTGGTGCTGCAATATATTACATTTTTGTTTTACTTTAACCCCTTCCCTCCTGCCGCTTACCTTTAAAAACTTCTGAACACCCAGGGGTGGGAAAAATTGGCAATCACGTGGGGGGGGGGGGGGGGGCGGGGCGTGTGCCCCGGGTGCTGTATTGAGAGGGGCGTCAGGATGGGGGGGGGGGCAGGTAGTGATCCGTATTATCCCTGCTATGCCTCTGAGCTTTTATGAGGTTCCCGGCGGCACTAGGACCCATCGATAGTAGCAGATATAGGAACACATGCCCCTGTTGGCTGGTAACTAGTCCTGAAAGGAGGAGTAAGGCTGGCTCCGCCCCAGGTGCTCCTGTGCTGGGAAATATGCACCCATGATTACCCGTGATGGCTCGTGATTGGCAGACCTGGGTCTTTGCCCCGGGTGAAAGAATGTCTAGTTTTGCCACTGATTAGGAATAACATTTAAGTATGGGGATTCACCTCAGAATTTAGTGACCTTTATCAAAGGCTCCCAGCACTTGGCCATTTATGTAGCCAATGTACACCGCAAATAATGTAATAAAACATATCATTAACCACATATAAGCCAAATGACACCACTCCTGTCACCCGTTTGGAGCAAACATACTGAAAGAATAATTCAACTATAGGAAAATTAAATCTAAATTAAGGAGGCACTGTATAAGAATAGCTGTTCCTTTGTGCCTGCGTTTAGTTTTTGTGTAGAACATTTTACATTAGATTGTTGACCTAGTAAAACTCCAAAGTACAAAATCTGACAATTATTACAGCTGGGAACAGAGTTTTAAAGTTCAGTGTACAAAACTCTGACCTCTACATCAGAACAAAGAAATATCACGTGGATGTAATCTAATGATGTGTTCAATTACTGGGGATTATTGTCCGATCTGCGCTACTTTCATATTGATTAGTAGGGACATGTCACAATGTTCAGTATGAAATGTGTACTCACCACACAGTGGACCAGTATACTGAGAGGGATCCAGAAGAGCAAAGAGAACACGATGACAGACCCCACAATGTTATCAGCCAGGAACTTGCCTAAAAACACACAAACCTCTAATCAGTAGGGAAATAGTATAACAAATCTAGATGAAATGAGCCAAAGTATAATGCCACTCAAAAAAGTATACTTTAGTTGTTGGTGGAAGTAGTTTTTTACTTCAAGGGCTTCTGCAGCAAGACCTCACACAAAGCTTTAAGCATACTAAAGCTTTTGCATTCCCCATAATGAAATAATAATCCAGCAACAGTCACACACTGACTGCTACAGGTAGGTCTACTGGGAAATCAGGGTCTCCAAACACAGAAATGTACAGTGCATTCCACATTTCGTTATGTTACAGTCTTATTCCAAAATAGATTCAATTCATTATTTACCTCAAAATTTTACAAACAATACCCCATAAAGACAACGTGAAAGAAGTTTGTTTGAAATCTCTGCTAATTTATTAAAAATAAAAAACTAAATATAAATCCCATGTACATAAGTATTCACAGCCTTTGCTCAATACAAATACACTGCACCTTTGGCACCAATTACAGCCTCAAGTCTTTTTGAGTATGATCCTACAAGCTTGGCACATCTATTTTTGGGCAGTTTCTCACATTCTTCTTTGCAGGACCTCTCAAGCTTCATCAGGAGATGTTAAATCAGGTTCAGGTCTGGGCTCTGGGTTGGCCACTTATGGACATTCACAGAGTTGTCCTGTAACCACTCCTTTATTATCTTGGCTGTGTGCATAATATCGTCCTGTTGTAAGATGAACCTTCGCCCCGTCTGAGGTCCAGAGCGCTTTGGAGCAGGTTTTTTTTTATCAAGGATGTCTCTGTACATTGCTGCATTCATCTTTCCCTCGATCCTGACCAGACTTCCAGTCCCTGCCGCTGAAAAACGTCCCCACAGCATGATGCTGCCACCACCATGCTTCACTGTAGGGATGGTATTGGCCAGGTAATGAGCGATGCCTGGTTTCCTCCAGACATGACGCTTGCCATTTGGTTCACAGAGTTCAATCTGCGTTTCATCAGACCAGATAATTTTGTTTCTCATGGTCAGAGTCCTTCAGGTGCCTTTTGGCAAACTCCAGGCAGCTGTCATGCGCCTTTTACTGAGGAATGGCTTCCGTCTGGCCACTATACCATAGAGGCCTGATTGGTGGAGTGCTGCAGAGATGGTTGTTCTTCTGGAAGGTTCTCCCCTCTCCACAGAGAAACGCTGGAGTGCTGTCAGAGCGACTATTAAAATGTTCTAGGTCACCTCCCTGACTAAGGCCCTTCTCCCCCGATCGCTCAGTTTTGCTGGGCGGCCCTCTCTAGGAAGAGGCCTGGCGCAACCAAATTTCTTCCATTTACGAATTAAGGAGGCCACTGAGCTCATTGGGACCTTCAATGCTGCAGACATTTTTCTGTACCCTTCCCCAGATCTGTGCCTCAATACAATCCTGTCTCGGAGGTCTACAGACAATTCCTTGGCCTTCATGGCTTGGTTTGTGCTCTGACATGCACTGTTAACTAGGGATCGGCTGATATTGTTTTTCGGTGCCGATACGATACCGATATTTCGGCAACCTCTCCTCTTTTTTTATTTTACACTGTCAGTGTTTTTTTATCACTGTTATTGCTGTCACAAGGAATGTAACCACCCCTTATGACAGTAATAGGCATGTGAGAGGTACTCTTTATGGAGGGATTCGGGGTCTACAAGATCCCCAACCCTACCTCTGCACTTCAAAGTATTCACAACACCAAGATCAGCATTTTTGAATACTTTTTTTTCTAAAGCTGGCGCCTTTAAGATGTCAGTAATCCGGGATTACTAGATCCGAGGCCCGAACAAAGGATCGGCTTTCTTCGGGTCTTCGGACAGCTGATGGACATGCTGGCTGGTTGCTCAGGCCTCCCGGTGGACTGGGAGAGCCCGGGCAAGCGGGGAAAGGGAAATGTCCCCTCCCGCTGCTTGTAACAACAACCGGAGCGGCTGCTAAGCCTCATCGGTTATTACAATAAAGCCGACCATCCGCTATAAAGAACTGTACCGGGGTGATGCATGCATCACTCTGGTAAAACCTCTTAAAACAATAATCGATAATATCGGTCAGTTTTTTGACCGATTCTCCTAAAAAAGTAAATAATCGGCCGCACTGATAATCAGTTGATGCCTACTGTTAACTGTAGGAGCTTATATAGACAGGTGTGTGCCTTTCTAAATCACGTCTAATCAACTGAATTTACCATAGGTGGACTCCAATCAAGTTGTGGAAACATCTCAAGGACGATCAGTGAAAACAGGATGCACCTGAAATCATTTTGAGTGTCATGGCAAAGGCTGTGAATGTATATGCAATTTTTTTCGTTTTTTCTTTTTAATATGTTTGAAAAGATTTCAAAACAAACTTCTTTCATGTTGTCATTATGGGGTATTGTTTGTAGAATTTTGAGGAAAATAATGAATTTAATCCATTTTGGAATAAGGCTGTAACATAAAATGTGGAAAAAGTGAATCGCTGTAAATACTTTCCGGATGTACTGTATGCTCTTAATGGAGGGATTAACACATTTTAAAGTTGTACTTCAAGTAGATATTACAACAAATAGGATTTTTGAACTCACTGTAAAGCCACTGAATTACACAGAAGTATTTAAAGTATAATTAGAGGCAAATCTTTTTTTTGGTTTTGGATAGAGAGGAGAGGGATTAGAACACCTAGTAGGTTTTATTGCCGTCTGTGTAGTTGTTGGGGAGATTCTTCTTTTCCATTTGTCCTGTTTACCATTATCTTGGAAAGTAAAGGAAAATCCCAAGTTTTGGGTTGTCCCTAGAAAAGAATGAGTGAAAATCTTCCTGACCTGGGAGATTCCATTAATTTGCAGGATTTCTTCTTTTGGCTATGAGACAGGAAGTGAAGGTAATTGTCCCCAATGGGACAAAGATCACAAAAATAATCCTCCATTACTCTAGGCAAAAAAACATTTTCCATTTTGTATAGAGTTCGACATTAACCACTTCAGCCCCGGAAGAATTTACCCCCTTCCTGACCAGAGCACTTTTTGCGATTCGGCACTGCGTCTCTTTAACTGACAATTGCGCAGTCGTGGACGTTGTTGCTCCCAAACAAAATTGACGTCCTTTTTTTCCCACAAATAGAGCTGTCTTTTGGTGGTATTTGATCACCCCTGCGGTTTTAATGTTTTGCGCTATAAACAAAAAAAAGAGCGACAATTTTGAAAAAAAAATAAAAAAAACGCATTGTTTTTTACTTTTTGCTATAATAAATATCCCCCAAAAAATATATAAAAAAACATTTTTTTCCCTCAGTTTAGGCCGTTACGTATTCTTCTACATATTTTTGATAAAAAAAAAAAAAAAAAAAATCGCAATAAGCGATTATTGATTGGTTTGTGCAAAAGTTATAGCGTTTACAAAATAGGGAATAGTTTTATATTTTTTTTTTAAATGTCGGCGATCATCGATTTTTATCGTGACTGCAACATTATGGTGGACACATCGGACAGGTTTGACACATTTTTGGGACCATTTTCATTTATACATCAATCAGTGCTATACAAATGCACCGATTCCTGTGTAAATGACACTGGCAGTAAAGGGGTTAACCAAGAGGTGGCAGTGTAGGGGTTAAGTGTGTCCTAGGGGCGTGTTGCTAACTGTGGGGGGCGTGGCTGTGTTGTGCACATCACTGATCTCTGCTCCAATCACAGGGAGTGCGCGCCCCCCCCCCCCCCCCCCACCGCCTCTTAAAGGGCAACGTACAGGTACGTGATTCTGCCTGTACGTGCCCTTCTGCCGACGTATATCGGCATGAGGCGGTCGGGAAGCGGTTAAAGTAGAACTATAGGCAAAACTTTTTTTTTTCCATTTAGAATTGAGCAATTCTTTTTCGCCCTCTGTGTCCAATTGTGGAGATTTCCCTTTACTTCCGGTCCCATAGCAAAACAGGAAGTGAGAGGAAACCCCTACAAATTTAGGGAATTCCTTGGGGACCCCCAGGTCACTAGAACTAGTGTCCACATTTGAAGATTTCCCCTGTATTATTTTTATGGGACAACCCAAAATTTGGGCTTTTCTTTTAATTTCAATAATAATGGTAAGCAGGACACAGAGAGGGTGAATCTCCTTTACGGGGGCACAGAAAGCAATAAAAACTGACAGGGGGACTATTCCCTCTCCACACTATCCCCCAAAAAATAAAAAAAATAAAAAAATAAAAAGGTTTGTCTTTAGTTATACTTTGACTTTTGGGGTTATACTACATTCTACAGGAAGACTGGATACTGGCAAAAAACAAAACTGTAGGCGTCCTACTACCAGCATGCCCGTTTTGTAGCAAAAGCAATACTACCAAGTTATTCTCTACATACAATACCAAGTTATTTTTATTTTAAAATAACAAACATGTTATACTTACCTCCTCTGTGCAGTGATTTTGCACAGAGCAGCCCAGATCCTCCTCCTCTTGGGTCCCTTGCCAGCACTCTTGGCCCCTCCCTCCTGCTGAGTGCCCCCACAACAAGCAGCTTGCTATGGGGGCACCCGAGCCGAACCGCTGCTCTGTGTCCATTCAAACTCGAAGCTGCCGATTGGCCCAGCCCCCTCTCCCCTCATTGTGTCTTTGACTGACAGCAGCAGGAGCCAATGGCGCCCGCTGCTGTGTCTCAGCCAATCAGGGGGGAGAGTCCCGGACAACCTGAGGCTCTCGTGCAACATCGCTGGATTGAGATGGGGCTCAAATAAGTATTAGGGAGCTGCTGCACACTGAAGGTTTTTTTATTTATCTTAATGCAGAATCCCATATAAGAAGCTGATCTATGTACATAGAGGATGTCCGCTTAATATGAGCAGGTCTGGAGCAGATGGTTGGAGGATGGTGAAACGTGTACCTGAATGTTGATATGTTCATCCCTCATTTCCCCCTCTCCTCGCCCCCCTTTTTTTTTATTATGCACTGGCTCTACTTCCGGTGGGTATTTCACCTTGTATCATGCAGATAACTCAATGTGCTCATGTATGTACTACTGTTTTGGCCATGTTGGCCTACATCATTTTATGTACCATGTATATATTTTTTCAATAAAGTTGGTTTCCCAATTTAAAAAAAATATATAATCAATGCTTCACAAGATCCAATACATATTGGAAAATGACTCAAAAAAATACTTCTTAGATGGTACTATACCCCTTACATCGCTGCAAAATTGAAAAACCAAATGAGTGTTGGCGTAGATGCAGACAAGTAGGTACCTTACTTCACATGCTTTGGGACTGCCCTAACCTTAAACGTTTTTAAAATGCAGTCTTTCAACTAATATCCAAAACTATGGGTATAATTATGGCAGGTAACGCAGAAATAGCCATTTTGAGTGTCCATGTAGACAGATACCCACCAAATCTCAGGCCAATAGTGGTACAGATCTGAATGGCAGCTAGACCGATGGTGATGGGAAAATGGAAGTCAGAGCTATCCCCGAACAGTAACAAAGTTATTAAAGTCTATGAAGCCTTCAAATATGAACAAATTATGGCCCACAAAGAGGGCAATGCTCCCTGCTTTACATGCAATAGGATCCTATGATCCTCCTCCGACAAATTAAATAAACTGGCCTGTATGATTTTCTGAGTGTCCTATACCTCCCTGGGTAATGGGCTAATGTCCCCTTGATTTATGTTATTGATCTTAACTACTATACTTGAATATGTACATTTAAACCTACAGTTTGTGTGTGTATTTTTACAATCTGAAAAAAATTGTATACTGATAAGTCTTCTTGGCTAGTATATCCCACGTGGAATAAGTCAATTTGGAAAACTATTACAAGTTAATATCGTGCATTTTTTTGCCTTTCTTGCTATGATTGATGACATCCTTACACTCTGTATCAGTGTGGATTGTATTTTGAAAAATGTCTAATACTGGGGCCCTCACCTTAGTGAGCAAACAAGGTACTGATGAGAGAGGCTGAAGGACAGGACCATGAACTGGTGATGTAGGGGTCCAACAGCAAAATAAAGAAAGTGTTGATGCACTAGAAAGATGGGGAGATGCAGGTACACTTCCTTGATTTTCACATAAGCTAACAAGGATCCCTGGTGAAAAAAGGTGTTGTTGCATCTTTGAGTTTGGCACTCCTGTTATATTTTTATGCTCAGTGTGGCATACCAGGTACCCTTTAAAGGAGAACCTTGCTTTATGTGAGCAGCCATACCACAGCCAGTAAACTTGCTGAATGCCTTTGTTCTCATTTTTCTGAGCAAATAAATGTTAAAGTCCCAGTGCCTCTTGGGATATTTTTTTTTATGAAAAGCTTTGCAATCCAAGATGGGACACAAGCCTCCTTTGGCTTTGGGAATGATAATATTGTAGCAAGACACTGGAAACCATTCTGCCACAGGAACCAAAACAATGACATCTTGGCCTAGAAGTGTGCGTTGACACAGAAATTTTAGGAGGGGGGAAATAAAAAGGGAGGGGCATTGTAAGGTAGGGGTATGGGTATTTTATAGATAGTTACAGTGGTCCAAGCTGGACCAATCCTAACTATGTATTAACTGTATCTGGCTGATGCCCCTGGAAACCGGAAATCACTGAAGTAGACACTGTGCTGAGCTGCTAGCCTGCTGCATTCTGAAGACAGCAAGTTGGCGGCTCAGCACATGTGCTATTCATTTAGAGAATGTTTTGCATTCTCTGAACAAATACAAAGTGTTCTATGATTGGACAAGGTGGGGAGGAGGGGCGGTAGTAGGAGCATTATCTTGAGCTGGCCTACAGTCATTTGTTTGCCAGTGTTATATCCAATATATTCCAGTAGCCATCAATATAACCCTGCAAGTTAAAGACTTTCTTCCTTAATGGACAAGAAAGAAATACTATTTAAAATGTAGTTATATGTTAAATATCTACTTTAAAACATAAAAATTGTTTGCTAAAATCTGTATCACACTGGAGTAGTATATACACATACACACACACGTCCTGTTTCCCAGGTTTGCTTTTACATAAAAAAAAAGAAAAAAAAAAAGGAAGTATCAAAAGACTTACCCAACATGTTGATACTAAGCTTGTCAATAAAATCCCAGATCCTCTCGATCACATCCTGGACCTGTTTCTCACACTTTCCCTGTATGAGAGAAGGACAGAAGAGAGATATTTGTACAGGGTTAGTTACTTATAGTTATGGATGAAGGTGTACAATCTGCCTACACATAACACAACAAGCCACATTGCATACTGATGCATTACTAAGAATATATTATTTAAACACATCTTTTAAATCGCATGGCATCTCATGCCTCAGAGCACCAGAGAAAAAGCTATTAGTATTGTCCCTATTTAGAGATGGTAGATCCAATCTTATAGCCTAGTGACATGAACTTCCACTAACAAGGGACAGAACTCGTGGAAGAGAGGTGCCAGCTTTGGCTACCTGGTTCCTGAAATCAGTCCAGCTTCAAATCAGGTTTTTCCACCAACTGAATTTAGACACATGCCAGTGACAAAACAGACGGTTTCTTTTTCAGAGTGTTTTGATCATGAACTTGTTTGTACTCTGTGCCTTTAGGTAGTCACAGAAGGCCTTAATGTGAGCAGGTTCAAATTACAATCAGATATAGTTTGGGATATAAAATGACATGAAATAAGAAGAAAGCGACAATGCTTTAGAATTTTTAGAAATCTGAGTGCCAGTGGGTTGCCGAGCACTGAAACGATATGTTCCAGCGCTAGCACTGAAAGAGAGACTTACTGTGGGCAGAATTATGGGCAGAGTTACCTCCACCCACAGTACAAGTCCCACTGCGGAGGGTGTGGTTTAATGTCATTGTCACTGACCACCAATGGGAAAGGGCAGTTCAATTTCACTGCCAATGACCAAAGTTAATAGTTAAATATTGCATCCACTGAAACCAATGCTGGGCACTATTACTGTGTTTACAGACACCAATGTTAGGGCTATTATTACATTCACTAACACCAGTGCTGGGGGGGGGCTATTATTCTATTATTACGGTATTCGGTTCACTGACACAAATGCTGGGGGTTATTATTGTGTTCACTGACACTAATGCTGGGGCTATTTTAGCATCCACTGACACCGGCTATTATTGCATTCACTGACACCAGTGCTGGGGGTTATTACTGCGGACACTCATACCAATGCTTGGGGTTATTATCGCTTACCCTGATGCAAATTGCTAGGGGTTATTATTGGATCCATTGATACTAATACAGGGGGTTACTATTGCATCCGACACCAATGCTGGTAGTTAATATTGCATCCACCGACACCAATGCTGGTAGTTAATATTGCATCCACCGACACCAATGCTGGTAGTTGTTATGTCCACTGACACCAATGCTGGGGGTTGTAAATTGTATGTGTCTTTTTTTTCTCTGTGTAACATTGGGGAGCTTTCTAGTTAGTTCATGTTGCAAAGTAAGGAAGTTAAAGGAAATCTCTCAAAGTAAGGTACAGGTGTTCCCATTGGAAGATTTCCCCTTGTTCTTATTTATCCTGGGATACAGCGGACAATAGCCTTAAAGTGGTTGTATACCCATTTAAAAAAATTTTTTTGGGTTAACTACCTGCAAGACAAAGTCATAATGAGCTAGTATGACTAGCATACTAGCTCATTATGCATCACTTACCTTAGATTGGGGCCCCCGACGCCGTGTTCTTCTCCCCCTCCGGCCGCATCCATATCTAAACAGATACCCTTCCGGGTATCGCCGCTCCGGCCAATCACAGTGCCGCTGCGGCGCTGGGATTGGCCAGAGCGGCGAGGACGTCGATCCGCGCATGCGCGCGGGACACTTCAACTGCGGTGAGCCGCAGTTGAAAATGGGGATTAACCCTGTAAATGCACCGTTGTCTACGGCGCACATGCGCCGTAGACAACGTTGTAAAACGTTCTTTTCAAATATCTCCTAAACCGTGCAGGTTTAGGAGATATTTCTTGTACCTACAGGTAAGCCTTAATCTAGGCTTACCTGTAGGTGCAAGTTGAATTTTAGGGTATACAACCGCTTTAAGCTTGGCATAACAGTGTTCCCAAGGCAAGACATATACACAAAATATACTGCCAAAACAAGTGCCTGCTTTTTAATTATTCAAGGGAATAAGGGTGACCCCTGAATTCTGCACAGCTATGGTGTCCTACAGAGATGAGTTGCAACCTCAGCCTGGACTCTGACCAGGCCACACCTCCAATGCGTTTCGCTCTGCCCCCCCCCCCCCCCCGGAGCTTAGTCATGGGATTGTTTTTTATTATTACTAGCAGTTTAAAATACAGTACTAATAGATTAATGGTAAAGGTAACACCCTATCTAGGAGAAGGGGGGCTGAAAGTCCCAGTCATGTAGCCAGAGGGCCTTGTTCTCATGAAAGCATTAAGGGAGCTTACATTTGAAAAAATATGGCCCATGTTTTTATTTTCACTGAATGGGGACATTGTATAAAACAATGCTTTGAAAAATGTATGACAAAATGCGCTAAATTAAAACATTTGGACCTTTTGGTCTGTTAAATACACCATTGAAAGGGTTTTGTTAGATCTGTTTGAGAAGTTAAAAAAAAAATACCGGTTGATTTTGCCAGCCTACAGAACCAAGCCTCTCTATATTATGTAGAATAGGAGAGGGGTGGATTCCACAGCAATGTCTTATTTCTGTTGTACAGTAAATAAATGTCATCTTGCTGGGACAAGTGTGTTACTAGTAGAATCACCAGTGGAAAAAAAGGTTAAAAAAAAAACAAATGCAGTGCCCACATGAGGACTAATATGCTACATTAGATAATGTTTTTGGTTTGTGGTTTAGATACGTTTCAGATTGCATACATTGTTGCATGTGTATTCAATCTGGTGCTATCAAATGTTTATACAAAAGCTGGGGTTCCGATGCGACAACACAGGCAGTGTGCCTGAATGTATTCACTGTCACTGCCCAATCATAAGGCCTATATAGATATTACTGGAAGCCACAAAGACCATCTTTCCCTTTGTGTAGGCAGTGGAAACCTTGGCAGTTCTCATTCTGACAAATTCAAAGGCAGCTTACATTGCCATCACAGAAGCCCACAGTGCACGGCTTTCCTTTACGCAGGAAAAGGTACTGCTTCTTATCGCTCATGTACGGACTGCAGATTCCATTGTGGTCCCGGCAGCACACTTTACAGGATTGTTCAGTTTCTGAAAAAACACAGACCTGATTACTTACAGACAACCACAACATGAAAAAAGCCACATATAGTTATATTCCAGGATTCCTCTCATGAAAACAGGAAAACTTAGCCAGGATGTAAAAGCCAGGATTTCCTCGAATTTCTTCAGCATTACACTATCACTCTCTTACCATTGCAGGCACATGACTTGAGATTCTTTTCAATCTCGCAGAAAGGTCGGCACTCTCCACCAAAACATTTCCCTGAATCCACGCACTCCGTGTCATCGGCTGCACTGCCAGGTGCGGGGCACTCACTGCTGTTACCTACAAGGAAAGTACAGAGTGGACTGTGAGACACACACCACTGAAAGGAAACCTGTAGCATTTATATTTTAATATACACACATTGCCAATTACCGTAATCAGTTCATCAATGGGTGCTATGCGAAATCACAGGGTTCTATGTAGAGTTTGTACTTATGTGGGAAATACACTGAAACATATGAAGCTTTTTTTGACTTTAGGTGTACAGTTTTATGCTGGGAATTTTAATATTCTGCCACCAACACACCTCCTCTCCTTTTTCCTATAATCATTTGTGTAATAAATTTTGCCAAGGTGTCAGAAAATAACTTTAAAGATAAACAGTAACTTCAAATAAGTAATACCTGAAAGGGACACTGCTGCTGGTCCAAACATATTTTAAGCATATAAAAGGAAACATAAAAAAAAAAATGTTTTTAGAGTCGACACACACACACACACCAAAAAAATGTGCGTGCTGGACATCTACGTATGAAAACAGCGATTGTCCTACACATATTATACATCAGCGCTCACGCCAGAGTGAGAGCAATAATTTTAGCACCAGTGTTCCTGCATAACTCTACACCGATGACCTGTAGGAGTTTTTAAAATGCAGCAGGCACATGCAATTTTAAGGTTTGACATGGGTATCTATTTAGATAGATAGGGGGAACCACGGCTCCAGGATAGACCTGCAGGGCAAATGCTTTTTCTCCCAATCAGGAGCCCCAGATGCTGGCTAATGACACAACCGGCAGGAAGCAGCAGAAGAACTCTGGACAGCCGCACACAGGAAAAAGATAAAATTCTGTGTTTAATAAAAAATCTAAATCACATCACATCCAATGGTCCACAGCAAAAGGGTAAAAGGGATACACATCTGACGCGTTTCGCACTAGGATCAGTGCTTACTCATAGCTTTGAGTAAGCACTGATCCTAGTGTGAAACGCGTCAGTTTTTGTACCCCTTTTACCCTTTTGCTGTGGAGCATTGGATGTGATGTGATTTAGATTTTTTATTAAACACAGAAAGAGTTCTTCTGCTGCTTCCTGCCTGATGGGTATCTATTTACTTGGCACAACCTTATCTTTTATATTTTACCAAAAAAGGTAATAAATTGCATTTACATGCCCAGAAATTTACTTTATTGCATCTTTTACTGAAATTTTGCAAAGTGCACCTTTGCCAGAGTAGACAAAAATCCTTGCAATGGCCCTGCATCCACCACAAACACTTGAGGTTGCCTGGTATGGGATAACCTGTCCATCTTGTTGTTAAGTCTAGACACCAAGAGATCCACAAACCCCACAACAAATTGCTTCAAAATATCTCAAGATGAAGGATCTGCTTTTCTGGATTTAGCAGTTTTCCACACCAGGAATGTGTACTACAGAGAGAGCAGAAACATGAGGTTCTGCCCAAGACACGATCAAGTCCACTTCCTCTTGAATGGCATAACTTCTTGTCCCTCCTTAATGGTTGATGTATGTTATGTCCCTTGAACCAACTGGCCAAACAGACAGGGGAGGTGTTCTCCAGAACACCTCCCCAGATCGCAAGCTGGCATCTGTTGTCAAAAGCTTCCAAATCCTTGTAAGGAAAGATTTTCTGTCATCCAGCATCTACGTGGAACCATTCCAAAGCCGACCTGATCTTGGGAGTCAGGTACATTCAAAGACTGTTGAGGTTTGTCCCACACTGACAGGATATTGAGTTGTAATGTCCTGCAGTTAAACTGGGCATATAGAACCACATCAAAAGGCAGCTACTATCTTTCCCAGTAAGCTCCTGCAGCAGACCCAAATCATGGGACTCTTCAGAGACCTCAGGGACAATGAAGAAGCACATCATCCAAATATCCAATTATGGGGATACCCTGGGTCCTCAACAATCCCAGAAACCAGGAGCCAACACCTTAGTAAATACTCTGGGAACTATGGAAAGCTCGAACGGCAATGGCACAAAACTGGTAGCTGCGGTCCTCTACTGCAAACTGCAGAAACAGATGATGAGGCAGAAAAATGGAGATTTGCAGATAGGCATCTTTGATATCCACTGCCGCCAGGAAGTCCACCTGATGAAACAAAACAAAAATCACCAATTGCGTAGACTCTATTCTGAAATTCTGTGTCCGCTGAAATTGGTTGAGATACTTGAGGTACAAAATGGGCCAAAAGTCTCCATTTGACTTGGGAACTGTAAACAAGTTGGAACAGAAGCTGAGACCGCTTTCCCATTTGACAGAGGTATGTTGACCCCTCAAAACAGCAGTCTTTCCAGACCTGCAAGGAAAACGGTTCTCTTTTGGAGGCTCCAAAGGGACCTTTGAGCATATAAAGCGTGGAAGGGGAAAGCAGCGATACTTAAGTTTGTAACTGCTGGATATTAGGCTGCTGACCCATTTGTCTGCAACTTTGTGAGTTCAGACTGCCGCGAGTCCAATAAATGTGACCCCCCCCCCCCGCAGGAGTGGGGGCGCCTCTTTATCGAGAAGAAAACATGTCTAATGACCTGGAGGACTTGGTGGTCCAGTTCTTCTTACAGAATTTGGTGGTAAGCTTCTGCTTGGAGATAGAGGCCTATCGCTTATGAAGGAAATACTTTTTGGTGTCACAAGGCTACAATGGTTTGTGACCTGTTTTTGCCTTCTTCGGGTGTAAGAGTGTGCTTTTACCCACAATCTCCTCCAAGGACAGCTTAAACAAAGGCTCACCCTCAAAATGCAGCCTCTCAAATTGCTTCAGCCAGGGAAGTTCCACTGCCCAGCACTTGAGCCACAGGATCATCCTTATATGAACTGACATGGTGCCCAACCCTGAAAGCTGCTATACAGAGTCCTCAAAATGAAAAATTCAAAGCCCTCCGAAAATCTTCCAGGTATTGCCAAATGGAAGGATACCCTGAATCAACTTCTCTGGAACAAATCATACCCTTTGACAGGTTGGCAAACACCAACTGCAGCCAGTGCTGCCTTTTTTTGGCCAGGGTCCATTCAACTGAAGGTGGCAGCACAACGCAGTCATAATAAGGAGACTGCCTGTGTCCTGTGATGTATGATTAGGAATTACAGCTTGTACACGTCATTTTCTTTTTTTTTTGAGAGAACAAGTGCTGCAATAAGGTTAGCTTATTGATGAACGATAATCTGCCATGACAGAAGCTTGGAAGTTGTCAATGCCGACATGTTTTAATGGTTCAGGCTTTTAGGCCTCATCAATGCTTTACTATTTAGTGAGGCACAAACTCAGAAAGTATGCAAGTTGAGATTTAGTTTCCAGGTCATTATTTTTAAATTTAGTGACGCAAGGATGAGAATGACACCCCTGGATCTTGCGTCTTTTAAGTCAGCATTGGCAGGATCTACATGGTACACTTGGTCATGAGAGGACAGTCATTTTCAGCTGAATCAGCTTAGGATATCCCATCTAAGGAGACCTGCAGACACCCACCAGCTGACTGCCGTCTATGGAAACAATTAGGTTAGAAGTCTAAGTTTTCCCCTCTGATAAGATGGTGCCAGTTTTTTTTTCCCACTTAGTAGGAACAAAAACATTAGGTTTTACCTTAGGGTTACATCTGGTTATGGAACTGCAGGTTTAAAACACTACTCACCAACTATAATTCTAGCTTAAGAAGTTACTACAAATATACTTGATCAATATGTGCATATGCATTAATACAAACTAGTTGGGGGAGGGATGAGAGCCTATTCAAAGGCTGGATTATGCCTGCAGCTCTGTAATATCTATAACTAGCTTATTAAAAAACACAGCACCATAGGTCCTTTATAGGCAGAAAAACAGGTATGTAATTATATAGGACAGGAATCCTTAGTAAAATCATTATAGGGACTTCTGTCTGTTCTACAGAGAGCAGAAACGGTCACAGAATTAGAACGATTGCTTTCATAGGAATAAACCAGAGATCATGGAGCAGTATATACATTATATCATACAAATGCTATTGCTGCTTGTATGAAACATTTTGCAGTCTATCAGTACACTGCCCCTTATGCCAATAGACCCCCATGACTGTCACCTGCTCTTCTGAAGCTACATTATGTTGCCATTTACCTGTACAGAAGGACTCTCCTTTACAAGTGGCATTAATGGCTTCCTGGCATTTCTTCTGAGCAGTTTCAAACTGGCAATTTTTACAGCATGGACTGTTGCGATCACTGAAATATATAAAATATATATTTATATAAAGACAAATCAGAAAGACACTGGAGTTCAGTAACACTGCTAGCTAAAACAAAATGTGGTCCATTCAGTGTCACTAAGGCTGATGAAAAACACAACAGCAAACCTGATCTCACCTTTCCACAGTTCAACTGTATGAAATAGCATCAAAAAAAGGTACACTTCTGCCATCTTTTGTTACTGGTTAAAAGAAACCTGTGCTAGAAAAATATGCAAACTCTCAAGTGCTTACCAGTTTCTGAAAATGCTACCTACATGGCTGTCTCTGGTTTTAGTCCTTGGTGTCACTGACTTGGAGGAGATATGAAGCCAGAACTTCTGAAATGTATTGATGGTCTGGGCAGTAACTGTAAGCATCGAAGACCCCTAGGTCATCATGACAGTGGGGCAACTGCCACTTCTAGGTCAGCAAAAGCAGCTTTATTACTCCTCCCAATAAAGGCTTCTTTTAAGGCATATTTACTCCACCCAGTGTTAAAATAGACACTGTCATATTCTAGAAAACAATTACATTAAACCAAACACCATTTCAATTTAACCAGCTAAGATACAGAGCAATTTTAAAATTTCAGATATTGACCTATAATTCTGCAAAATCTGATGCCAAGATGGCACAATCATTGATATTTGTGGGTTCCTATTTAATTTAATATTCAATATACTTTACAGGCAAAACTTTAAAAAAAAAAAATGGAAAAAAAACCCCCCTTGTATCCAGTTTCAAAACAACTAGTGTTACTATAGATACAAAGTGGTAGTTCAGTTTTTGACTTATACCTACAGGTAAGGCTATAATAAAGACTTACCTGTAGGTACAGTAAATATCTCCTAAATGTGCAACGTTTAAAAGGGATATTTACTTTAGTAGCAGCTGGTGACGTCAGCGGAACATGCACACTATGCTCTCAGTGCGATGCACATTATGACATTATCCTGGAGGGGCCTTTTTTAGAGTTTACTAATACTTTATAATAAAAATCAAACCAATTAAAGGAAAACAAAAAAAAAAAAGGCTAAGGAGAGAAGGGAGAGGATGGAATTCATTATAGTTAAGGACAACAAAGGGATAATCAAATGTAGAAAGCCTTGACAGTGTAATTACAGTAATCAGCACAGAAAGAGCTACTGTCAGTTCAATGACATAGACTAGGACATTGGCTCTCAAAGTAATGACAGGACCCAACATTTACACCCGCAGTAATGCGCCCAGAAGGAACTGACTGAAGGGAGTTTAAATGTCCAAGATCCTTACATGGTTAAGGATCAGCCCCATAATGTTTTCCTGTAGATTTTCTCAAGATGCACCAGGTAGTGGAAAAGCTCCTAATCTGCATGCTGTGCCAAGTCCATCTACAAGTCAAATCCTGCACTTAATTACAGTATACGCATATGCTAGGGGAAGGATGTGGCTAGAGGATCTCATCCACCTAAGGCCGGGTTCACACATTTCTTTGCCTCCAGCTCGCATAACAGGCAAGTGTGACCGGCTCTCAAAAGAGGCGGTTCATGCATGTCCAGGACAGCATGAAAAAGGGTCTGGTGTGTGTTGGGGTCTGGTTCAGGTGCAAATTCAGGCCTAAATCGCACCTGAACCGGTGAATAGACACGCACCGGACCCCAGGCACGAACCCGCAGCCACACATATGTGAACCCAGCCTAAAAGAAAAACAATTTTGGATTCAGCATCATCAGCCATGCTTTAAAGCTATGCTTAGATGGTTGGATGTCTCCCTTAGCACAAGGGGTAGAGATAATTATCCTATACTGTGTAACAGACCTACCACTAATGTCCTGTCTGAATCATCCAATGACAGAAAACAAACAGCATAGGACTGAGTACTTCTTTTGCAAGAGGAAAGAATGCAGATTTTAAAAGGCAAGAATATATGGAAGCAATGACAAATTGTAAATGCCTAGAAATACTCATTATCACCCTCTAGGGCAGGCCTGAAGAGTCTGATCCCTGTCATGGTCAGACATCACATCAAGTTTAAACAGTTTATAGCCACGCTAAGAGGCATGTCTGGGAGATTCTAAAGAGGTGGAACTCTGCTTGAGCTAATGAGACTATAAACCTTAAGAATTGATCAAAGTGAATATAAAAAAGTTTAACACCTAATTGACGTTCTTTAGTCTGAGTTTGAACTGAAATGTAAATGTATTATTTTTCATCCCATGCTCAGCGACCTCTGGATGAACACAGGAAATGTTCTCTACATATCGCACTGTGTTCATTCAGAAGGGAAGACATGGTAAACATCAGCCCCCTGTTTACTGTGTCTGTTTTGTAAATGAACACAGAACAATGTATTGAGAGCATTTGCCATTTTTAATACATTGCAGAGCTGCTGCTTTAACTGAAGGCTGTGTGTGCTGAGATCGTTCTGCCTGGATAAGGGAGGAAGAGAGAAGAAGATGTGTGCGTTGTCTGAAGTTTCGGGAGCGAGCAGAGAGCCCAGACCGACAATCAAACAAACAGAGGAGAAGGATTGTCGGCATGACACTCCAGAAAAGACTGTAGCCCCTCCCACATTAAATTATTTTAAACAGAAAGAATGCACTTCTCAGAGGGCTGGATAGACTTGCAGGTACTAGCAGCTCATAAGGATTAAGATTAAGCAAAAAATAAATAAATACATTTAAAAAAATAATTTTCTTTGAAAGTTTACCTTTTGGAAAAAAAAATAAAAAATGAATGCACATATATTTTTTTCAGAAAAACCTATGCATTTAGAATTTTTTTCCCCACAGTAGCCTGCAAAGCATTGCACCCATCATCTGTAGATTCCAGATTCTTTAAGTACTGTGCGCAATCCTAAAAAGGGATATTTGGTCAATGCTGTCACAGGAATCCCCATAACGTCATTGGCCAAATATGGTATTGTCTATATTTTTTCAATGACATCACCCGGGGGGCCCCATCACTTTTTTCTCCTCTCTATGGGTTCTCATTCATCATGATTAAATCTACATCACTGGACATTCTTGGGCTTTTGTTTTTTTTAATAAAGAACATAAAACTGTTTTTATTTTCAATTTACTTTTAATGTGTACGAGTTGGAATACGCACATAGGAGGAGGGGTATATTTGGGTGCTCCCTTATTATTAAAGGGGCCTTCCAGATTCCGACAAGCCCCTCACCCATGTACCCATGCAACCACTGGACCAGGGTTGTGCGGAAGAGACCCTTGTCCTAATCAACATAGGTGCGAAGCACCAGGTGCATATTTTAAAAGCAAGAAGATCTAAGCAATGATACATTTCAATGCCTGGAAACACTCATTATCACCCTCTAGGGTAGGTATGAACAGTCCGATCCCTTATGCCGAGGGATGTGGCCTGGTAGGGTTCAGAAGGGAGGGGGCTTGATGCTCATTCCCCTTTTTTCCTAGCCTGCTTAATCAGATAAGGGTCTGATTTCCAGCCACTTTGATTACAAACAGAGGTAAGCGACTGAAGCTGTCAATTGCTGGCAATTTAAAGTGGAATTTCAGTCAAAACCTCGAAACCTTTTCTTTGTCACATATGAAGCCTAATTTATCTAGTCTTGTAAAGTGAAACCAATGTACTTGACTGTTCTGCAGCCATTCCAGTCTGGTCCCATGCTAAACTGTCAGTGGCCCTTTACTGTGTAGGTGTGTGCAGGAGAGGCAGCCCACAATGGAAGCCCCATAGTAAGTCCAAGGGTGACATCACTTCCCAGGCATTTTACAGCCATTGTCGGTTCTCACCTGTACACAGCATCTGGCACTGGAGATTGGACTGGAGTGGCTGCAGAATAGGCAAGTACAGTGATTTTTGCTTTATTAGGTTAGACAGATTAGGCTTAGAACATGGCAGAGAGGTCCCTCAAAAGAATGGGCCAGGGGGAATGAGGCAGGACGTGCTGACGTAGAGCGCAGCACGGAGGGAGGTGCCTGATACAGCGGGCGGCCGTATGCGGCGAGACCGCGAGGAGAGGTGAACGCCGGAGGCTCATGGAGGGTGAGAGGCTCCACGGTCTCCTGCATCGCCTCCCCAGACTCACGAACTATCGAGGGTGAGCCGAGCCAGCGTACCAGACTGTGGAGGGATGGGAAGCACGCCCGGTGCACCTGCTTCACGACCCAACAGCACCTCCTCTGATCCGCCGCCGATCTCCCACCGACTTCCCTTACTCTCTCCCCGATACACAAAATCCCAGAACACCTAGGCAGGGGCAGCAAGCCGTGAGTATATCATACCCATCTGGGTGAGCCATGGCGGAGGGATGAGATAAGCAAATGCCTACACTTAAATACATGGATGCAGCAACAATTAAATATATCAGCGGTCAGTGTCTTTAGTAGGAGAAGGCTGGAAAAACATCTCTAGATTCAATTATATGACTGGATGATATGCAAAACACTGTGTAATCTGTGTCCAATATATATGAGAATATAGTGGCACAACGATGTATTGAAATTATCTTCTCATCCCTGCTGCTGTGGCTGTGCTGGTCAGATCCCCCTGTTTTCTGTTTTTTTTTTTTGTTGCCCCACCCTATCCACAAGCAGCTGCTTTAAAATACAGAGTATGAGAATGTGGCAATAGTCTAAAACCAGTCTTTTTGTAAACAAAGTCTATGTGAATATTGCAGCATATATTCATATAAACAAGTGGAGAGATTATCTGCTTAAGAGTCCATTCACACAGGGGCAACTTTGGATCCGACTTGAAGTCGCCCCAAGTCGCGCAACAAAATGAATCAATGTAAGTGAATGAGAGACCCCCCCTCTTAATGTACACTACTGAAGTTGCTCCGACTTCAGAAAAGGTTTCTGTACTACTTCAATCCGACTTCACAAATCATCTGGGCAGTCTGCCAAGCTTTCAACCAGTGTAAATGCAGGAAGTTTAACCACTTAAAGTCTAAATCTTTTTCTGACACTTCTTTCTAAAGTTAAAATCAATATTTTTTGCTATAAAATTACTTGGAACCCCCAAAACACACACACACACACACACACACACATATATATATATATATACATATATACATACATACATACATACATAACATTTTAGCAGAGACCCTAGGGAATAAAATGGCAATTGCTGCAATATTTTATGTCAAACTGTATTTGCCCAGCGGTCTTTCATGTGAAAGATGATGTTACGCCGTGAGAATCGTGATCTATCTTTTAAGCAAAAAAATTGTGATTCTCACTTTAGCCAGTATCGTGCAGCTCTAACTGACAGTGTGCTAAAATCAGCTGTTGGCCAGTGCAGACTCTGGAGGGATCCTGACTTTAATGTCGGGATCCACCCAGATGCCTGGACCAGCAGTTGGCTCAGCCTCTCAGCGCACTGCCGAGAACCTGAGCTGGCTGCTCCTGCCCCTCCACAGTCCAAAGCTCCAGTGAGCTCTGGAGGTTTAGAGAACACAGCCAGTGGCCGACAGTCACCACTCTGTGCTCAGAGCAGACCCGAGAACTGAGTTATCAGCAGTCTTTGATCGCTCAGTTCATGGTGTAGAGGCAGTGGGGTACACATGCAGCATGGGATTAATGCTGTAAACACCTAGGCGAGTATGAATGTTTGTTTTTTCCCTTCCCCCACACTTCTCTTTTAAACCTTTATAAAGGGTATGCTTTACCTCTCAGAGAGAGGGGTGTGATGATGTTTGGTTGTATTTTCTTCCTGCCACAGCTGAAGAGTAGAGATGCAGCATCTATCACGTCATTAGATATGCATCGAGCTGGAAAGCTTTACAATAATACAACATGGGTCACCTGAAGCCCTTATTAGACTGCACTCAGTGACTGTCTATTTTACAGTTCTGATGGCTGAAAGGTTTAGAGAACACTCTACTAAAAAGAAACTCAATGTAAACAGATACTAACCAATGACATGGCCAGTGTAGAAGTCTGATCGCTTTACAGGATATTCCTTCCCTTTGCCATTCCCATCCAGCACCACTGCTTTCAAGTTTTCCGAGAGATGATCTGCATCAGCTGTTAGGTAGAGCTGAAAATGCCTGTGAAGAATTCAAGAAGTGTAACAGAATGATCAAACACTGACAGAAACAAAAGCCTGGATTTCACATCACAAACAAACAGAGCATAAAAGTTAAAGTGTAACTCCACTTTTGTTGAGAAAAAAAAAAATTCCCCTCTTGGTGATCTATGTACAGATTTTAACAAACTTTGTTGCAGATTTCTACTTTGTAACTCTGAAGAAATAGTTGTGCGTTTCTCTGCAACCATGTGCAAAGTGAATCTAATGGGAATATTAAATTGATAATTTATCAATCAGCTGATGCACTTGCAGCGTTCAAATGCGGAAAGTGGCAGGATCTGCATCCCTTTAGATGTGATTTACCTTTGGGAGTATCATCTCACCAAAAATGACATTTTTGTTTGCAGGGAATGCTCAAAATCTGATTTGTATCTTAGTGCAGACTTCTGGGAAGATCAGTAAGGCAATCACACAAGCAGAAAATGACACATCTGGTGGGCGTTCCATACACCCTCTGTGTACAGAATGCCTCCATATTGGCATATCATTCTGCATTTTACAGAAAATTACAGTGCTGCATATTCCTAATAACATTCAATTACAATATGATTTGTATCTGCTATATTAATATTTTACGATTTGCTATTTTTTCCCATAAAAATGGAGTTACTCTTTAAGTTAGGCAGACGTCATCAGAGAGGCTCTAGGGGGAGAGTAGAAAAAATGATCAGCACTCCGGTTGCTCTTTAATAAATCTTAATTAACAAGCCACAGTGAACAAACACAGGTGAAAACAGTTGACGCGTTTCAGCCTATTAGGCCTTATTTATAACCATGGGTGCAGCCTCACCATCTCTCATGCAGGAAATCACTGAGCCGTCATCTCCTGTTTACTCGGCTCTCAGTTGGCAGTCACATACACAGTCCAGCCTCTGCCATCGGCATTGGACCAGCTCCTGTGATTGACAGAACACTGGACCAATGCCGGGGGTGGAGGCGCGACTGTGTGTGTGATGTCAGAGCCGAGTGAGAGACGATTATACAGGAGATGATGGCTCAGTGAATTTTGGGGGCGCTGGTCCCCCCTCCCACTCCTTCCCCTCTGAGGTACACTATCAGCGTATAACACGCACCCCTGATTTGTCCCCTATTTTCAGGGGGAAAAAGTGCGTTATACGCTGATAAATACAGTAATAAATCTTTTATTTTTATTGCGGCGCATGGTTGTGTTGGGAATGCTGTCAGAACAGCCAGATGATGCATGGTCTCCCGCAGTATCAGGATGGAGAATTTGTATGTACAGGGGGCCATGGGGGGCCATTACCGTTGTAGGGCTGTGAAGTCTAACATCCTCTCCACCTGAGACTGTGTCTCCAAGTCCCGTTTCCGCACAGAATGCTGTTGGATGCCAGACAGCGAGATGACATCATAATCTGACAGTATGGAGTCCAGGTTTGCTGTGAAAAAATAAATTAGGGAAAAGTTAGACTTGCACAAAATAGCATTTCATAATTTTTCTGGAGCGATGCGTAGAAAGAGTTTCCACCATACACATATAAACTAGCCATCAGCCATATGAAATCACAGAAAATAATAGCAACAGCTTGAGATGTTAGGCTACAGTCACACAGGCAGTCAGGGGTGGACGCTGGCGAAAATCACTGCCAATGGATCTAAACACAACATGGGGACAGAGGGACTCCTCTGGAGGAGGGTATGACTTCTGGCTGTACGTGTAGTAGAGGAGTGTGGAGGGTATGACGTCTGGCTGTGCTTGTAGGAGAGGAGTGTGGAGGGTATGACTTCTGGCTGTACGTGTAAAAGAGGAGTGTGGAGGGTACAACTTCTTGCTGTAAATGTAGTAGTGGAGCGTGGAGGGTATGACGTCTGGCTGTACGTGTAGGAGAGGAGTGTGGAGGGTACGACTTCTTGCTGTAAATGTAGTAGTGGAGTGTGTAGGGTATGACATCTGGCTGTACATGTAGGAGAGGAGTGTGGAGGGTATGACGTCTGGCTGTACGTGTAGGAGAGGAGTGTGGAGGGCATGACTTCTGGCTGCACTTGGAGAGTTGGAAACTAGGAGCCTTCACCTCTAAAACCCAGGCAATCTCTTGTGGAGTCCCTCAAGGATCACCCTTGTCGCCAGTGCTCTTCAACATATACATCCGCCCACTCCTCAAAATCATCAGAATATCAGACCTCGGCTTCCACTCATACGCTGATGACACCCAATTATATTTTCGTATCACCGGACAAAAAGACCATCATCAGCAATTAGAAAAATGCCTCACCCTGATAGACGACTGGATGACCACTAGCTCCCTCAAGCTTAACGAATCGAAAACAGAACTTCTTATGCTACATGCAAACCAAAACTCCCGAACCAAGACCCCTTGGACACCACCCACCATCTTTGGACAGACCATCTCCCCAAGGACCATGGCCAAGAGTCTCGGAGTCATTTTTGACTCAGAAATGTCAATGGATGCCCAAATAGGAGCAGTAGTCAGTGGTTCTCACCATCTGCTCCGCCTGCTACGCAGACTCATCCCCTTCATTCCAAAGGAGGACAAAGCAGTGGTAGTTGGAACAGTCATTAATTCACGACTGGACTACGCAAACTCCCTTTACATAGGTTTACCCCAATATCAACTTGCGCGCTTACAACTTATCCAAAACACGGCGGCAAGGCTGATAACAGGGAAAAAACCCTGGGAATCCATCTCCCCTTCCCTGAGGAGCCTACACTGGCTAACCGTAAAGAATCGGGTCATATTCAAGACCCTCTGCCTCACCCACAAATGCACCCACGGAGACGCCCCCCAATACCTTCTCGAGAAAATAAAACACTACACGCCTAATCGCAGTCTCCGATCGTCTAACCAAAACCTCCTTCTCATTCCCAAATCCCGCTACAAATCAAAGGGGGAACGGAGATTCGCTGTCCAAGGACCACGGCTATGGAACGCGCTACCAACCGACATCCGCATGGAAGAAAACCATCAGGCCTTCAGGAAAAAACTCAAGACCTACCTCTTCTAAGAAGCTTGACAACAAAGCACAAATACATCGCCTTGAGGCGATTCAGTTCGCATTGTAGCGCTATACAAATTATTCATTCATTCATTCATTCAGGAGTGTGGAGGGTATGATGTCTGGCTGTACGTGTAGGAGAGGAGTGTGGAGGGTATGACTTCTGGCTGTAGGAGAGGAGTGTGGAGGGTATGATGTCTGGCTGTACGTGTAGGAGAGGAGTGTGGAGGGTATGACTTCTGGCTGCACTTGGAGAGGAGTGTGGAGGGTATGATGTCTGGCTGTAGGAGAGGAGTGTGGAGGGTATGATGTCTGGCTGTACGTGTAGGAGAGGAGTGTGGAGGGTATGACTTCTGACTGCACTTGGAGAGGAGTGTGGAGGGTATGATGTCTGGCTGTAGGAGAGGAGTGTGGAGGGTATGATGTCTGGCTGTACGTGTAGGAGAGGAGTGTGGAGGGTACGACTTCTGGCTGTACGTGTAGGAGAGGAGTGTGGTGGGTATGACTTCTGGCTGTACGTGTAGGAGAGGAGTGTGGTGGGTATGACTTCTGGCTATACATGTAGGAGAGGAGTGTGGAGTGTATGACGTCTGGCTATACGTGTAGGAGAGGAGTGTGGAGTGTATGACGTCTGGCTATACATGTAGGAGAGGAGTGTGGAGTGTATGACGTCTGGCTATACATGTAGGAGAGGAGTGTGGAGTGTATGACGTCTGGCTGCACTTGGAGAGGAATGTGGAGGGTATGACGTCTGGCTGCACTTGGAGAGGAGTGTGGAGGGTATGACGTCTGGCTGTAAGTGTAGGAGAGGAGTGTGGAGGCCTACAAAAAGTGCACCATAAACACGGCAAAATCGCAGCAATGTTCTGCACCCGATACATCGGTTCATCCCTACAATACATATAGTTAGGTTATAGTTTAACCCCTTGACCCTCGTCACAATTTTTGCTATTCAGCACTGCTACACAGCAAAAGTGTATGCACATTAAATTTATATCCTTTTTTTTTTATTTTTTTTTTATTTTTTACACAAAAATAGAGCTTTTTTTTGGTGGCATTTGATCAGCACTAGGCTTTTTATTTTTTTGCTACATAAAAGTTACCGACTGAAAGGTTAGAAAAAAAAAAAAAAAAAACAATATTTTCTACTTTCTGTTATAAAACATAATAAAATCAAAATGTTTTCATAAATTTAGGCCAAAATATATTGTGCTACATGTCTTTGGTAAGAAAAAATAAAAAAAACTCCCAATATGTGTGTATTAAATGGTTTGTGTGAAAGATATAGCATCTACAAACTATGGTGGTACATATATGTGATCAATGATGTACTGAAAGCCTGTCTCATTTCTTAAAGTGGACCTTCAGTCATTTTTTTCATCTTTCCATCTATTAAATCTTCTGCCCTTGTTGTTTTAACTTTGGATAGTAAAACATTTTTTTTTTCCTGCCAGTAAATACCTTATACAGCCCACTTCCTGTTTCTTGACTGGTCATTTGCCTAGGTGTATGACATCATGCACAGCTCTCTCTCACTCACTTGTGAGTTTGCCAGGAAGGGAGGGGGGGGGGGGGGGAGTCAAAAGAGGACCAATGAAGGCTGCAGAGCTGGAGGTGTGCCTGAGTGTCTGTGTAAATCCAGGAAGTGAACAGGCAGCATCTTCAGCTGCCCACAGTTAAAATGGTTGCAGCCAGACTTCGTGGGGGGGAGATTTCTACAGCATAATTGGCAAATACAGAATCACAGTATATATAAAATAGACTGTAAGCTAACGAGCAGCAACCCCCCCCCCCCCCCCACCCCGATTCCTCCTGTATTGTAATTGTACTGTCTGCCCTACTGATGTAAAGCGCTGCGCAAACTGTTGGCTCTATATAAATCCTGTATAGTACCGTAATAATAATATGCAAAGTGGTTGGAGGGAAGCTTCAGAATGTTTTAATTACAAATTATTTAAGCAGACTGCAGTTCCTCTTCCTCAGTTCCTCGGACACTCATGCCATTTCTTTAGGGCCCTGTGCGATTGGCTCCGGCCAATCACAGTGCTGGAGCTCGTGAGCCCAGAAGAAATACTGGGGGAAGATGTCAGCCATCTCAGCAGTGTGTGGGCGCCACTGCAGAACTTCTTTCTAAGGTAAGCAATTCATAATGAGCCAGTATGGAATGCATACTAGCTCATTATGCCTTTGTCTTACATGTTTTTTTGTTTTTTTAATAAGAGGCATGGCAAGCTTTCTGAAGTTTTATTTTTTTGAAAACAAAGTTTTTTTTTATTTTTTTATTATTTTACAGTGCAGTACAGCGTCATATGACTGGATTATTTAAATTTTATTATTTTTTTTACATACTTTCATTAGAGTAATCCAGTGGCACCATAGTGACACTACTACTCTAGGAGAGCGTTTTTTTATTTATTTTTTTAAACACACTCTGGTTGCCATTAAAGCAATGATCAGTTTTTGTAACAGCAATGTTTTGTACTGTCATGAATGAGTAAAAATGATGACATGACAGCTATGATTTACTATTGTGATAGCTGTGGGCCAATCATTGCACACATGGAGCATGGTGCTGCGATTTTGCCCAGGTACCATGTGATAGCTGTGGGCCAATCACTGCACACATGGAGCATGGTGCTGCGATTTTGCCCAGGTACCATGTGATAGCTGTGGGCCAATCACTGCACACATGGAGCATGGTGCTGCGATTTTGCCCAGGTACCATGTGATAGCTGTGGGCCAATCATTGCACACATGGAGCATGGTGCTGCGATTTTGCCCAGGTACCATGTGATAGCTGTGGGCCAATCACTGCACACATGGAGCATGGTGCTGCGATTTTGCCCAGGTACCATGTGATAGCTGTGGGTCGATTGCAGCATCACTATATTAATCACAGCTGTCATGAATGAAATTCATAACAGTAACAGATTTGTTGCCATTGTGATCGCATAGTGGCTGGATATCGGGAGCTGCAAACCGCTGTGTCCGGTGGCAGAGGTGCCAACTAAGTCCAGCGTTACTTTAATGGTTAAAAGCCAATTAAGCCACTCACGTGCTATTGTATGCAATTGCAAAGTGCATTAATAATCTCATGCCTGGGAAGGCTGTAGATGGAATTTCAGGTTTGTGACAGCGGAGAGACGGCTCCACAGCTGGACCAAGAAGTCTGCAAGAACCACCTTGGAATGAAAGGGTGGATGTGATGTCACACCAGGGAGGTCCTACTACTAGAGGCATAGTAATGTGTTTGGGAGCACTCACACTCGTTTGTCAAACCAACTTGGTTAGTTCTGCTCTAAGCATCAGAAAATATAAATAAATAAAAATAAAAACAACACACACAACACAACCATGCCTACTAATGGCATTCGTTGTGCCTTGTGCAATGGCAAACTTTTGACAACCGTCCTACACTGGGGCCACTTATAAAATCAGTGCTATGGCCTCAGAAGGCATGCCACAAAAATAAAAACACAACACACATTTTGTGTAGGAGGGGGGGGGGGGGGGGGGGGGGCTTTACTGGTATTGTCAGCAGTAAACCGTGCATGAGACAGAAACACTCAGAACAGTCCAAGCAGGTTTGCTTTGTACCTTTATTCAACAACAGAAAACAGTTCAATGCATGAAGACTTTGTACAGCAAGTCCATAGCATAAGGGCCAGTTCACACCACAAAAATGCACTCCGGATACAATCCAGATGAGTTGTTGCTTACAGTTCACACTACACGCAGTTCCGGTGCATTTGATACGTTTTGCTGTGTGCTTTGTGTTCTGTACATGGAAAACGCTGTGCATGCATTTTTCATGCAGGAAAATAACACATTGGACTGCATCTGGTGTGAACTAGCGCTGAAACGAGTAAGAGCTGCTCATCCAAACCACTAAACTAAAGGCAAGTTCAACTCCATAATCAGTTCCCCCCAACAAATGGCAGTTCTGGTACCTAGACAGTGTTCTGTCCGCAGTCAACCTTTTGCCAGAAGAGGCTACAAACCTGTCCCAGACTAGGACAGGTCATTAGACAGATCTCTTCCCCTATCCTGGAGTGTTCTCTAGCAATTCACCCCATGTCTTCCTAGCATCCCCTATATAGGGGAGCAGCAGTCCCCTGACAAGCACTGATGCACATAAGCTGACAATCTACCCAATATCAAAAGGATAAACAATGGCAGTGGCTGGAGGCTGCTTCTTCTAAAAGAGGTGAACAAATCCCAGGAGGGTGAGCAGCCATCTTCAAAGGGGGGTCAGTCACTGTCAGAAGTTTACAACCCCCCCGAGTGTCCCGATATCCACAAAGCAGAACTCAGGGGATCCAGGACTTGTTGACTAAGGGGTTTATCATATTCTTGCTAAATGTTGTGAAGTCCCTTCACATAACATTCCCGTGATACACAATAATTCCTCATAAACACACAAACGCACATTACCACAGTGAGCTATATAAAAGACACAAATTCGCTTTTCTATAGTGAAATGCTGTAACTGATCCCATTAAACAAGGAAATCTTCATTCATGGTCAGTGACTCATAAATTGGAAGAAGCTGTCCCGCTCTGTGTACATTGCTTTGCATAACCGTAGAATATTTTTCTTTAATGCTGAGCCAATACTTTGTAAATATACAGAGACCAATCCATCGTACGACAGGCCACAGAACAGGTGCCAACATTCCCATTCAGCCTGTCAGCTGGAAGACGTCGCAACTTCCTGAGCTGAGAATTACGACTCGCTCATCCCGCTAAAAGGCCTCTCCAAAGCCAAAGCCTCAGAACATTTCTGGCCCCAACAGATGAATTACTTCCCTCACTCCAAGTTAATCACAACACAATTTAAAGAATGGAACGGCCTTTGACCCAAGAAAGAGTGAAGAGCGCCATTCTAAGTGCAGCCAGACAACAACCCCCCAGTGACTCCAATAATATCGGGTGCCAGCAATATCGGGTGCCAGCATCCAACAAGACTTGCCCAGCCTACCAGAACTAGCTGTCAGAAAGAAGGAGCCGTCATCATATATGAGAAATTGGCTTCAGCTTGTGACCTCCCAAGCCACACCCCCTCCCAAGCCACACTCTGACGCATTTCACCCGCCCACAGGCTTAGTCAGAGAACTACCATCTTCTTTAGAACTGCCTTCTTTCGCTGGTCTGACATAATAATTCAACAAATTGAAGATCATTTACTTGTCCTGTGTGCCATGCCTTTATTTCCTGATCTAATCACTGTAAAACATGTACAGGCACTAAAAAAGGCTCCCTCAAAAGCAGTCAGACATAAGCCATATAGACAGTCATTAGCCAGCATGTAAACAGCAATCATATACAACAATATAAGCTGTCAGACTACCACATACCCACTGAAAACAAACCTCCCTCTGGGTAGCAAATACTTAAAAAGCAGAACTGAAAGCATTTTAAAAAACAGAAGCAGTACTGCATGTACTAACAAAATGCATGCCGATGGAAGGAGAAAGCAGAGTGACAAAGATCAACTCATCACTGTGCTGCTTCTCCTTTCACTGTTCACTCAAAGGCTGGGGGCCAGTCCAGGACCTGGGCTCAAATAAAGTGAGTTGAATGAAGCTAGCCATCACAGAGTACACTAAATGGCAATAAAAAATATTGTATGGGAAATCTCTGGATTGAAGGCTAAGTGCAAAAATAGCTGGTCTTGCCACTTTAGACTTTAACAGGCTATTTATTTTTGTCTGGAGTGGAGTCCTGCTTTAAAATAACTGACAACAACTTTTGAAACGAATCTAACATGTTATTCTCCCCCCTGTCCCTCCAGCCATCAACCTGGTAAAGAAATTTCCCAGCAAAACAATAAACAGTTTTTAGTAAATACTTTATTTTAGACCCAGCAATGTCATTACTGGATTTCTGTGCTCGTCTATGCAATGCAGGCAGATCATGGCTGGTGGGAGGGGCCAGCAGGGTGCTGAACATAGCTTTCTGATAACATCACAGCACCCTGCCTCTGAACTCCTCTTAGACCCCTTTCACACTGGGGCGGTGCGGGCGTTAACGGTAAAGCACTGCTAGTTTTAGCGGCGCTTTACCGCTGTTTTAGTGGCGCTTTTCGGGCCGCTAGCGGCACGCTTTAAACCCCCGCTAGTTGCCAAAGAAAGGGTTAATATCACTCGTGTTGCTGCGCTGCTGAAGTGCTTTGCAGGCACTTCGGCAGTGCTGCCTATTCATTTCAATGGGCTGTTTGCAGGACTTTTTTTTTCCTTTCCTGCAAGCGCACCGCCCCAGTGTAAAAGCACCTCGGGCTTTCACACTGGGGTGGCTTGAGAGGCTTTACAGGTGCTATTTTTTGTGCTAAAACGCCTGAAAAGCGCCCCAGTGTGAAAGGGGTCTTAAAGAGGAGGTCCAGCCCCTCCACGAAAAATGTAAAGTCAGCAGCTACAAATACTGCAATTAATATATGGACACTCACCTGTCCAGGGAGCCCGCAATGTCGGCACCCCAGCCAATCTTCGGATTGGCTGTCAGGTGCAGCTGCCGCCAATCCTGGTAGGGGAACCCTAGTCCCCTTACTGCGCATGCGCGAAGCACGCTGCACTTTCCAATTGGTCCGGCGACAGAAGAAGGAGGAGGGGGGCTGAAGTTCCAGGAGAGCAGGCTGCAGCCCGGTCTGCCGGAAGTGGGGAACGGTACCTGTCAAAAACAACAGGTACCTGCCCCCCACCCCCTGAAATGTGCCAAAAGGGGGGGGGGGAAGGAGACGGCTAAACGGAAGTTCCACTTTTGAGTGGCACTCCGCTTTAAGTGCCCTCGCCCTCAGCTCTGATGCAATCATCAAGCTGGCTCCTGGGAGGAGTTCTGCACATATCAAAACATCTTGATAGGCAAATGCAAGTCTGGAGAAGTGGCCATCCTTAAGCAGTCCTCCCGCATTTGATGCTAAGCCCACAGTGAAAGAACTAAAATCTCAATGAATGAAAGGGGCGAGCCAAGGACAGTCAGCCTGGGGAGGAAAGGGCTAGATGATGGACTTTTTCCAGCTAGGAAATAGCTTTTAATGCACATTGAAAGAAGCTCACAGTGTGCGTAAAGCAATTTCAGTACAGAAGCGGAGCCTGTAGCGGATCCTGTACCACTGTGCAAGACGTAAGGCTGGAGTTCAGCTTTAATATTAAAACCAAATGACCACAAACACGACACATGGAAGAAGAGCAAGGACCTTATTTATTCTGGCATACACAACATAACTGCGCTGCCTGTATACTATCCAATCATATGATTATTCCTTTTATTTTGAAGTAAAAATAAACAAAATCCATTTAGGGAAGCAATGTATATGAATGATGAAAACAGACAATTCTGACTTAAAGTAGAAGTCCAGTTAAATACTAAATATCTATGCTTAAACCTGCTCCCACCCCCATTCTAAGCCCTATTCCAACTACCCTATAAAGGAAAGATGTCTATATGTACCTATTCTGAAGGTCACATGATCTCCCCAGGGGCACCTCCAGTGAAGAGAGATCGCCGACAACAGCTGCAGAGCCTGGGCAGTGATGTCGCCCATAGACTTACTATAGGGCATCCATTGTCAGTTGTTCCTCCTCTACACTGAAGCCGGCACTGGGAGCCGATAATGTGACCGGACTGGAGGAAGTACCCTCAGAGTAGGTTGTAAACCCTTAACTATACCCAGTGAAGCGACTATGCTCGGGTGATACACAGAGAAGAAACAAATCTCCCTACATAAATGATACCCGTTTATCTGCAGCCTTCGCTTCTCTAGGTCTGTTCAAATTCCAGAATTTATCAACCTGTCTGAGCATTCAGAAAAAAGGGGGTGGAGAGCTAAAGTTACACTCTGCAGAGCTCAGTGAGGAGAACTCTGAGAGCTGATTGGAGGGATGGGACAGGACGGGACACCCCCCTCCTCCTCCACACAGCACACACACAGGGACAGAGCTGAGGCTGTCAATCAGCTGGAGATCCCTCCCCATCACCTTTTTTCTCTTGGTGTCAGGAAAACTTGTCAGAAGTGACTCCCGCTGATAGCAGAAGAATAAAGCAGCAGACAAAAGTGACGCTTAGTGCTCTTAATTAGGACAAGTGCACACTATATAGGGATATGCTTTGTTCAGATTTCATGTCTAAGGTTTACAACCACTTTCAGACTGGACCAATTTGCAGCCAAAGGACCAGGCCCCTTTTTGCGATTCAGCACTGCGTCGCTTTAACTGACAATTGCGCAGTTGTGCGACGTGGCTCCCAAACAAAATTTACATCCTTTTTTTCCCACAAATAGAGCTTTTTCTTTTGGTGGTATTTGATCGCCCCTGCGGTTTTAATTTTTTGCCCTTTAAACAAAAAAAGAGCGACAATTTTGAAAAAAACGCATTCTTTTTTATTTTTTTGCTATAATAAATATCCCCCAAAAATATATAAAAAAAACATTTTTTTTCTCAGTTTAGGCCGATACGTATTCTTCTACATATTTTTGGTAAAAAAGAAAAAAAAATTGCAATTAGCGATTATTGATTGGTTTGTGCTATAAACAAAAAAAGAGCGACAGTTTTGAAAAAAAAAAAGCATTCTTTTTTATTTTTTTGCTATAATAAATACCCCCCAAAAATATATAAAAAAACATTTTTTTCTCAGTTTAGGCCGATACGTATTCTTCTACATATTTTTGGTAAAAAAAAAAAATATATAAGCGATTATTGATTGGTTTGCGCAGAAGTTATAGCGTTTACAAGATAGGGGATAGTTTTATAGCATTTTTATTAATAATTTTTTTTTTTTTTTTTTTTATTAGTAATGGCGGCGATCAGCGATTTTTATTGTGACTGCGACATCATGGTGGACACATCGGACATTTTTGACACATTTTTTGGGACCATTGTCATTTATACAGCAATCAATGCTATTTAAATGCATTGATTCCTGTGTAAATGACACTGACAGTGAAGGGGTTAACCACTAGGTGGCAGTGTAGGGGTTAAGTATGCCTAGAGGTGTATTTCTTACTGTGGGGGGGGCGTGGCTGTCAGCTAGTGAATGCTGATCTCTGCTCCAATCACAGGGAGCAGAGATCAGCATCACTAGTTGCTAGGCAGAATGGGGAGATGTTGTTTATTTCCGCATCTCCACGTTCAGCCTTCCCGTGAGACGATCGCGGGTGTCCCCTGCGGTGATCGAGTCCGCGGGACCCGCGACCGGCCACATGGGGGTCCCGACCGGCACCCGATGACACGGCGGCATCTTAAAGGGGACGTACCTGTACGCCCTTATGCCTGTCCGTGCCATTCTGTCGACGTGCATCGTCGTGCGCCGGTCGGGAAGCGGTTAAGTATACACATGCTTCCTTTACAGGGTATTTAGAATAGGGCGTGGGGGCAGGTTAAGCATTGATAGTATTTGACTGACGCACACAGACAAGGAGGGCCCATGACATTTGTGTGTTACATACTATGTATGGTAAACATAGGAGAACTGGTCTTACTATGATGTTTTCCGGCACTGTCTCGTGCATGTCCTCCAGGCACACGTTCTCCTCGCAGTATTTCCGGGGACAACAAAAGCTGCAGAATGAGTACCGAGCGCAGACCAATGCAATTGGAAGACCACCAAGGAGTCATCTTGTTGCTATATATGAAGATTATCTAGACTTCTGTAGGCTGGAATTAGACTCCGGTTAGCAGGGGTAATGCCTGAAATCCTTTACAGATGTTTATAGTCATCTCGGGAAATATGTGCCGCATCCACCAGGGAAAGGTCACCTGTAAGACCATAAAGAAGAGACGTTAACACAGCATGCAGGAAACAACTGTAAGGCCTTGTGATTGGCTGAACACACATTTTTCAGACTCTAGGTTAGGAGTATAAATAAAGCGTTCCTAGGACTGATGTCTGTATACAGTGCTTCTGAAAGCCAACTTCTCTTAGATATCTCATACATGTTTCAAGACTTTTCTAGCTCTGCAAAGACCCCGGTTCTGAGAAGGAATCGCATGCATTGGAGCAGGAGCTCGTGTACAAATCTCTAGCCCAGGATATAGCCTCCCGTCATCTACAGTGGTGTGAAAAAGTGTTTGCCCCCTTCCTCATTTCCTGTTCCTTTGCATGTTTGTCACACTTAAGTGTTTCGGAACATCAAACCAATTTAAATAGTCAAGGACAACACAAGTAAACACAAAATGCAATTTGTAAATGAAGGTGTTTATTATTAAAGGTGAAAAAAAATCCAAACCATCATGGCCCTGTGTGAAAAAGTGATTGCCCCCCCCTTGTTAAAACATACTATAACTGTGGTTGTCCACACCTGAGTTCAATTTCTCTAGCCACACCCAGGCCTGATTATTGCCACACCTGTTCACAATCGAGGCATCACTTAAATAGGAGCTGCTTGACACAGTAAGGTCCACCAGAAGATCCTTAAAAGCTACACATCATGCCGAGACCCAAAGAAATTCAGGAACAATTGAGAAAGAAAGTAATTGAGATCTATCAGTCTGGAAAGGGTTATAAAGCCATTTCCAAAGCTTTGGGAATCCAGCGAACCACAGTGAGAGCCATTATCCACAAATGGCGAAGACATGGAACAGTGGTGAACCTTCCCAGGAGTGGCCGGCCGCCCAAATTACCCCAAGAGCGCAGCGACGACTCATCCAAGAGGTCACAAAAGACCCCACAACAACGTCCAAGGAACTGCAGGCCTCACTTGCCTCAGTTAAGGTCAGCGTTCATGCCTCCACCATCAGGAAAAGACTGGGCAAAAATGGCCTGCATGGCAGAGTTCCAAGGAGAAAACCACTGCTGAGCAAAAAGAACATCAAAGCTCGTCTCAATTTCTCCACAACACATCTTGATGATCCCCAAGACTTTTGGGACAACATTCTGTGGACCGATGAGACAAAAGTGGAACTCTTTGGAAGGTGTGTGTCCAAGTATATCTGGCGTAGAAGGAACACTGCATTTCAGAAAAAGAACATTATACCAACAGTAAAATATGGTGGTGGTAGTGTGATGGTCTGGGGCTGTTTTGCTGCTTCAGGACCTGGAAGACTTGCCGTGATAAAAGGAACTATGAATTCTGCTGTCTACCAAGAGATCCTGAAGGAGAATGTCCGACCATCTGTTCGTGTACTCAAGCTGAAACGAACTTGGGTTCTGCAGCAGGACAATGATCCTAAACACACCAGCAAGTCCACCACCGAATGGCTGAAGAAAAACAAAATGAAGACTTTGGAGTGGCCTAGCCAAAGTCCTGACCTGAATCCTATGCTCGAAAACCCTCTAATGTAACTGAATTAGGACAATTCTGCAAAGATGAGTGGGCCAAAATTCCTCCAGGACGCTGTAAAAGCCTCATTGCACGTTATCGCAAACGCTTGGTTGCAGTTGTTGCTGCTAAGGGTGGCCCAGCCAGTTATTAGGTTTAGGGGGCAATCACTTTTTCACACAGGACCATGATGGTTTGGATTTTTTTTCACCTTTAATAATAAACACCTTCATTTACAAATTGCATTTTGTGTTTACTTGTGTTGTCCTTGACTATTGTTTAAATTGGTTTGATGTTCCGAAACACTTAAGTGTGACAAACATGCAAAGGAACAGGAAATGAGGAAGGGGGCAAACACTTTTTCACACCACTGTATGTGAGGAGGACTGGTAGAGATCAATGGAGCACAAGTGTTGTCATGTCCCCACATCTGTAGTCCCCTGATACTGCAAGGTCCATACCTCCATACAGACCTGGGCTGGAGGAATAGTGCACTGCACCTGCCATCAATCCACTGACTGAAGCCAGAAAAGCATTGCAACCGCAATGTAAGCAAATAATAACTGCACATTTTTTATTACCGTAAATACTCGAGTATAAGCCGAGTTTTTCAGCACATTTTTTTTTGTGCTGAAAATGCCCCCCTCGGCTTATACTCGAGTCAAGCATTTTTCTGCAGCAGAGAATTAAATTTTCCGACCCGACTTTGGGACCACTTGGTGATAGGAACCACATCTTTGCACATGTTTTAGTGCTAGTTCCACTGGGTTTGCAAACCATTTTGGGTTCCTAACACCAAGTGACCCCGAGATACAGGGCCCCAAAGTCGGTCAATTGTGTCCATCTGCAGCAATGTCATTTCGGGACCCTTTGGGTTCAGAGACCGCAATTTTGGCTGCAGCTAGGGGGCATCTAGGAACTCCTAACCACCGAGTTTGAGGTTTGGGGGACCTATGGCTGCAAATGGGCATTGTTGACCCTCTTTTCCACTTACAGTAGCTGCGCATTTCTCACCCTAGGCTTATACTCGAGTCAATACGTTTTTCCCATTTTTTTTGTGGTAAAATTAGGTGCCTCGACTTATATTCAGGTCGGCTTATACAAGTATATACGGTATTTAGTGCATTATTTATTTTTTTACTTTTAAAGTGTTACTGAACCTACAACAGTAAAATCAGTGTGTATATGCAGTAAAGCATGCTTGTTATACTCACTGTGGAATCTAAAGGGGTTAATCCTCTGCATTGTGTAAAATTACTGTTTGATCATGTCTTCTCTGATCCTCCCCTTCTTCCACAGTCCCCAATCCATCTCCTGATAGAACAGAGCCTTGCAGCCACTCTGCACATGCTCAGTTTGGTGTGTATTGCTAGAGAGTTTATTTTTTTCTTGGAAGAGTGCATGTGAACAGCACAGTGACAATCAGCACTGTCCAGACAGAAGGTCAGGGGTCCTGCAGCCTCATAGGACAGTCAGAGGAGAATAAAAACTCCTCCTACAATCTTTAACCAGACACTGATAGAAGTCACAAGACTGTTATATACTGCTGATGAGAAAAGAAAACGTATTTCGCAGTTTATATATACTAAAATAATTGCATTTCCATGTTCTGTACACTGTGAGAGTGATATAGTGAATGCAGGGTCCTGGGTTTAGTATTTTTTTATTTCCCCTTTCAGTAAAACACAAAGCCAAATTCTCTTGTTAAATCACTTTTAGTATTGTCACCTGACCGCTATAATGCTCTGTTTTAGACTCCCAGGCAACAGCAGTGACCAGAGATCTACATCAGCACTTGTAGGCTGAGGTCATGAGTAAGAACTACAACACCCAGCAGCACTCTGAAGGAAGTATTGTCATTCCCCAGAGAGAGGGGGGGGGGGCTAAATATGATGGAACCTGGTGGGAGAGATCAGCCGCTATGCGCAGGGAGACTTTGTTGGGGAAGAGGCTGGGTCATCATTCTTCAAATGCAGACATGTAATTCTGAGAAGGAGGTGCTCAGCAAAGGGTGACAACAATGTATACATTTCAAACGTCTGCACACAAAGTTGTCACTTTGGAACAGAAAGATCTAAAGCCAAAACTCTTTTTTTATCCATTTTGGACAGAGTAGGTAAGGGTTAAAAACAGTGCCAGTTTTTGTTTTTTTTTGCCATCTGTGTGCCACTGGGGAGACTTCCCTTCACTTCCTGTCCTGTAGACACAATAAGAAAGAAAAACAAAATATTTCAAAAGCCACTGGAATAAATGACTGCATTGGAAGATTTTCCCTTTATTTCTGTTTCTTCGACAACTCACTTTCAAAACCAGTGACAGTGGTCACCTGGAGAGATAGAGGGTGAATCTCCCCAGCGGGGACACAGACAGCAATAAAAATCGGAAAGGGATTCTAACTCTTTCATACTCTAGCCAAAACTAAATAAAATAAAATGAATGCATGTTTTTTTTTTTTCTGATCCCATGTGAGATTTTGTATTGAATTACCACAAGCCGGTGCTTAGGGCCCATTTACACTGTTGCATTTTAACATGTGTGCTACAAAGTGCTAAAATGTCCAACATCCCCAAACTAAAAAAGTCCTGTCTGTTCAGTCACCGCTCTGCCCCTCCAGTGCTCACTGGAGCGCCGGGCAGGAGAGGGAGCAGCACTGCTGGCGAAAGCTCTCAGCCGTGCGCAGCGAGTGACGATTGGTCAGCTGGATAGAGTCCAATAATTTTAGGTCAGGATCCTTGCAGAGCCCGGACAGGTTCTGTGATGTCAGCTGACAGTGGGCTTTAGGATCCATTCACACTTGGAGCGACTCCAAATTTGCAATTATGAGTGCAACTTGATGAGACTTTTACACTCTCTGGCACTCAAGTCGCATCAAAGTAGTGAATGAACCTTTTCAAAGTTGCTGAAACGTTAAGTCACATAGATCTGAACAGGTTTCATTTAAATCAATAGGCTGCGACTTGTCATGCGACTTTATAGGGTTGATTTACCAAAAGTGCAAAATCTGGTGCAGCTCTGTGCAAAAAAACAATCAGCTTCCAGGATGTAGCTTAGGTTCACACCGACAGCGGGAATGAAATCGTGCGAGTTCACCTCAACTCACACGATTTCATTCCCGCATGTCAGTCTCGACTTTGGGGGCGATTTCAGAGACATCTGTGCAGGTTTCTGCACAGATCTCTATTGAAATCACACGCCCCGAAGTCGCCAAAAATAGTACAGAAAAACTACTTTTGGCAATCAGTGCGGCGCCATTGCCGGCGATTTGACATGTCAAATCCCATGCCAAAATGCTGCAATGTGAACCAGGGCTTAATTGGACAAGCTGAAGTTAGAAGTTGATTGGCTACCACACATAGCTGCACCAGATTTTGCACTCTCCGGTTTAAGTAAATCAACCCCCCTATGTGTCCAAAGTCACATGACAAGTCATACAAGTGTGAACGGAGCCTTAGTCTGCTGTCAGCTGATTCTGGGTCACAGGAGTGCAACAAGTAGGTGAATTCCTGTGTGTGACTCACAAGAGAAGTATGACCAGAAAAGTTTTTGGCCATACTTCTGTGGTTAACAGTTACAGCAAACAGTTTATTTCCTTTTGGGATATAGGTTTTACATAAATAAAGGATGATCACTGTAAGCACCCCTGTCAGTGGTAAACAGCTTGTCTCAACCCTCAAACTGCTACAACTGTAATAGAGCTTATTCTTCTGAAAAACAACAAACTTACCGACGAGATCACCAGGTGATAAAAAAAAAAAAAAAAAAAAAAAACTGAAAACTGCCATGTACCTCGAGACCCTGTTCACACGTGAGTGACACCGCCAATGTCATTTATTTTTTATTTTGAATAGGCCTCCCTCTGCTCCAAAAAAATGTGTCAAAGAGGCTCATGTATCAAATTTTGGAACTGATCCAGACGTGTTTAGTGTTGTGTGTTTTTGACACAATTTTCGTGCATTTTGTCGCACTAAAATAACATTGTGTTTGGAATCCCAATAAAAAATAATGGCACTGTAAGCTTGTCATGCTTTTTGTTGCGATTCTGAAGTCGCAGGCAGAATCCCAATAGGCTCAGGTGTGAACGGGGCCGGATTGCAGCCTGCACCATCCACTGTTTTCCTAGCGGAGGGATCTGTTCCTGTGTATCCGAGTTCCACTTCTAGTTATACTTTACCAAATAGTACGGTATGGTCTTGTTGCTCACCACAGTGATCCATTACTGTACTTTGTCTTTTACCAACTATTTGCTCTCAAAAAAAACTTTACTAAAAATATTTTGAAAGAAAATAAAAGATAGAAAGCTTAACCACTCCCCACCCAGCCTATTGTCAAACGATGGCTGGATGAGACATTTGTCTATCCGGGTGGACATTACATGACATCCTCCCAGAATGCACCTTGCACGTGGCTGTGATCACCGGCTGTGTCCCGGACACAGCCAATCACTGATCAATTGTAATCAATGAATAGCTTTTAATCACTTAAGCCCCGGGCCATTGACCAGAGCACTTTTTGCGATTCGGCACTGCGTCGCTTTAACTGACAATTGCGCGGTCGTGCAACGCGGCAACCAAACAAAATTGACGTCCTTGTTTTCCCCACAAATAGAGCTTTATTTTGTTGGTATTTGATCACCCCAGCGGTTTTTATTTTTTGCGCTATAAAAAAAAAAACGAGCGACAATTTTGAAAAAATAAATAAATAAAAAACGCATTATTTTTTTACATTTTGCTATAATAAATATCCCTCAAAAATATATAAAAACTTTATTTTTTCCTAAGTTTAGGCCGATACGTATTCTTCTACATATTTTTGGTAAAAAAAAATAAATAAATAAATCGCAATAAGCTGTTGATTGGTTTGCACAAAAGTTTTAGCGTTTACAAAATAGGGGATAGTTTTTTTTTTAACAAGAAAAAAAAGAAAATGGGGGGGGGGGGGGGATATTTTTATGGCATTTTAATTAATTTCTTTTCTTTTTTTTTCTTACTACTAATGCGATTTTTATCGTGACTGTCTGCAACCTTTTTGGGACCATTGTCATTTATACAGCAATCAGTGCTATACAAATGCACTGATTCCTGTGTAAACGACACTGGCAGTGAAGAGGTTAAACACTAGGGGGCAGTGAAGGGGTTAAGTGTGTCCTGAGGAGTGTTTATAACTGTGGGGGGGGGGGGGGCGTGGCTACGTGTGGCACGTCACTGATCTCTGCTCCCGATCCCAGGGAGCTATGATTACATTAGCATCTTTCCGTTCTTCCTCACTGTGAGACGATCGCGTGTATCACCGCGGACATCGAGTCCGCAGGACCCTGCGACCCAAATAAACGGAGCTTGCCGCGGGCGCGCCCGCAGGCCGCCTCTTAAAGGGCAACTTACAGGTACGTTAGTTTGCCTGTACGTGCCATTCTGCTGCAGAATATCTGCGTGAGGCGGTCGGCAAGCAGTTAAAAGGGTTGTAAACACCCAAGATTTTTCACCTTAATGCATTCTATGCATTAAGGTGAAAAAACCTCCCCCCTTTTTACTTACCTGAACCTGGTCCTTCCAGTGATGGGGACGAGCACACCAGCTCCAGCTCCAGCTGGTGTCTCAGGTCCTGATTGAATAGATTGAAGGCAGCGCAGCCATTGGCTCCAGCTGATGTCAATTAAATCCAATAATGTAGGAGCCGGGGAAGGGCCGAGTCCTGCTGTCTTTTTCAATGAATGCAGCAGCAGGGCATGTAAGTGCACCCGCACGGATGCCCCGAGGGGGAGAAGCTCTCCAACCTGGGACTCAAGAAGAGAAGCCAGGAGTGCCGCTGAGGGACCTCTGCACAGAGGAGTTAACCACTTCAGGACCGCCTCCTGCACATATACGTCGGCAGAATGGCACGGCTGGGCAAAACCACGTACCTGTACGTGGGCCTTTAATTGCCCAGAGGTGGGTCGTGCGCTCGCGACCCGGTCCTGAGCTCCGTGACCGCGGGACCCGATCACCGCTGGTGTCCCGCGATCGGGTCACAGAGCTGAAGAACAGGGAGAGGTCTGTGTAAACAAACCTCTCCCCGCGCTTCCTACACTGCCTGTCACTGATCAGCTGTTCCCTGTCATCGGGAAAGCCGATCAGTGACGTCAGACGTAAAGCCACGCCCCCTACTGTAAAAAAAAAAAAAAAAAACACACACACGTCACACTAACCCCTCCCCGCCCCCTAGTGATTAACTCCTTCACTGCCACTGCCATTTACATAGGAATCAGTGCATTTAAAAAGCACTGATGATTTCTGTATAAATGACAATGGTCCCAAAAATGTGTCAAAAATGTCCGATGTGTCCGCCATAATGTCGCAGTCACAATAAAAATCGCTGATAGCCGCCATTAGTAGTAAAAAAAAAAAATATTACTAAAAATGCTATAAAACTATCCCCTATTTTGTAAACGCTATAGCTTTTGCGCAAACCAATCAAAAAAAAAAATAAAAAAATAAAAATCGCTAATTGCGATTTTTTTTTACCAAAAATATGTATTAGAATACGTATCGGCCTAAACTGAGGAAAAAATTTTTTTTTTTATATATATTTTTTTTTGGGGATATTTATTATAGCAAAAAGTAAAAAATATTGCATTTTTTTCAAAATTGTCGCTCTATTTTTGTTTATAGCACAAAAAATAAAAACCGCAGAGGGCGATCAAATACCACCAAAAGAAAGCTCTATTTGTGGGAAAAAAAGGACGCCAATTTTGTTTGGGAGCCACGTCGGACGACCGTGCAATTGTCAGTTAAAGCGACGCAGTGCCGAATCGCAAAAAGGGGCCTGGTCCTTTGGCTGCAAATTGGTCCGGGGCTTAAGTATGACAGGTTTGTTTTTTTAATTGAACCTTTAACCACTTCCATACCAGGCACTTTCCCCCCTTCCTGCCCAGGACAATTTTTTAGCTTTCAGCTCTGTCGCACTTTCAATGACAATTGCGTGGTCATACTACACTGTACCCAAATTACATTTTTATAATTTTCTTCCCACAAATAGAGCTTTCTTTTGGTGCCATTTGATCACCCCCGCAGGTTTTAAATTTTTGCGCTATAAACGAAAAAAGACCGACAATTAAAAAAAAAAAAAAAAAAAAAAAAAGGATGGGGAGCTACTGACAGGCACTACTGAGTGGCAATTTGATGGGGCACTGACAAGCATCACTGATGGGGCACTGATCAGTACTGTTGTGGGGACAGGCTGGCAGGTGTTGGGCACTGATTGACAGCTGATGGGCACCTTTTGATGGGGGGCTGTGCTGATAATCAATGTGCTGATTATCAGCACAGACCCCATCTCTGACCCCACCTCTGACAGGGAGAGACACCAATCGGCTCTCCCTGTCAGCGTGAACCGAGGAAAGCCGTTTACCGACACTTTCTGGTTCACGCGATAATCAGCTGTGATCACATGGTAAGAAGCCTCTGTCAGAGGCGCCATACCACGATCAGAGATCACGTCATATGATGTCCGGTCTGGATATCACAACCACTTTGCCGCTGTCATTCTACTATATGGCGGGGCGGCAAGTGGTTAATGATGCCATTCATTGTGTAGGCTAGCTGTGATTGGTCACAGTGATCACAGTGTACAGACAGGGCCAATCACAACAATACACACTGAATGAATCAATTTCATTCTGTAAAAATGGTTGCTTATACCAGTGAAATCCACTGGTATAAGCTATCATGATGTGTAAAAACAAAGGTAACACTGTATTGCTCTGGTCACGGTGTTAAAATAAAAATAATAATAAAATAAAATAAAAATTTACAAAAAATAAAATACAAAATAAAAAATCAATTTTTTTTTTATTACATACTGGTCACCAGTCAGTGGCCCTGATCACCACCACACTGGTTATATGATGACACTGTACTGCACTGGTGACATTATGTAAAAAAAAAAAAAAAAAAAAAAAAAAAAAAAAAAAATTTAAATATTTCTTAATTTTCCAAAAGAATTCTAACGAAAAAAAAATAAAAAATTACAACTTCAAAAAACTTGCCATGCCTCTTAATAAATACCTTGGACTGTCTACTTTCCAAAAAGGGGTAATTTGAGGGGTATTTGTACTGTCCTGGCATTTCCAGGCCTCAAGAAATGAGATTTCCATCAGTACATCAGGATTGATCAATTTTCAGATTTACATAATTTGTGGAATTTATAACTTTCCTCAATAATATACATTGATTTGGCTTATTTTCACCAATGAAATCTAGGAGAATACAGTTTGGCCTCAATTTATGAAAAAAAAAAAAAAAAAATTTATATATATATTATATATATATATATATATATATATATATATATATATATATATATATATATATATATATATATATAATATATATATATATATATATATATATTTGGGAAATTATATAATAATTTAGCAAAAAATGAAAACGCAGTGGTGATGCCACCAAAATAAAGCCATTTGTGTTTTAAAAAAAATTAATAAAAAGGTATTTGGCTACAGTGTTGCATGACCACGCAATTGTCATTCGACAAAGTGCGACAGCGATGAAAATTGGTCTGGTCAGGAAGGGGGGTAAAAGTGACCGGTATTGAAGTGGTTAATGCCCACACAACACAGATAGGTGTCGCTTGGCAACTGATGTTTCCGTGCTGCGTGCGCCCTCATTGCACGCTCCCAGCGCAGAGACTGACCTGTCTAAGCCAGCGATTGGTCCGAACTAACGATCAATAGCCAGCGGGAGCAACTCCCGATTGTGAGACCACTGTGACAGCCAATCACAGGGGTCACTGATTCTTTTTCCACATGCCCCCCCCCCACCAAGCATTTAGATTCTATTAAAAGGGACAGGGGTTAAACAATCCAATCAATGTGCATCTAAAAGGAGATTGTCCAATCAGATTGTATAGTGTATGGACAGCTTTAGTGAAAAAAGATTTTAAACCCAGTTCAGGAATCTCATTACTGCCCTCCTGGCCAGCAATCAGAGTGCTGCCAATACCCCTTCCAAAGGTGACCACTGGAGCTGTGGATCATCCCTCCCTCTTACAGCTGACAGTAAACACTGGACACATCTCCCTGACATGAAATAACAATGATAGAAGGCAGCCTACTGACACACAGGAGGGTGGTGACCACACTCAGCTATCAGGACACTTACCTGATCATCGTGTACCCGGATGTGCCTACTGCTGGTTCCAGGCAAGCCTGAGGCGGAGGCACACCGAGCTCCGCTACAATGAAACAAGAACATGCAACAAGTCTCTACCTACACACAGTGCCGGGACTACATTCATTCTCAGATCCTTCCGCTTCCATAGAAACACGCCGCACAGCAGGTGATCCGCCTCATGCGGGATGACTGGTCATGTGACCAGAGCATGCTGGTGACGCCTGAACTTCCTCCAGTCACACTGGTGCTGAGCGGGCGGTGTCTGAGAGTCCAGCTGTTGTGTGTAATGGAGGGAACTCACTCACCGCCTGTCTCTCAGGGATGTCACAACGTGTCCCCCCCAACCAAGTACAGAAAAAGAAACACTGCTAACCCCTTTGCTGCCAGACCTTGTTTAACCACTTCCTTCACCTCTGGAAGATTTACCCCCCCCCCCCTTTCTGACCAGGCCATTTTTTGCGATATGGCACAGCGTTACCCAAATAAAATTTATATCCCCTTTTCCCACAAATAGAGCTTTCATTTGGTGGTATTTGAGCACCTCTGTGGGTTTTATTTTTTGCGTTATATATATATATATATTTATTTTTTTTTTTACTTTCTGCTATAAAACATCCAATAGGTCAATATGTATTCTGCTACGTTTTTGGTAAAATCCCAATAAAGCTATTTTCACAGTGGGGCCGCCCAAGCGTTAGCGTTGCTTTTTTTCGGCCGCTGGCGGGGCACTTTTGACCCTATAATAAGGCTTACTTATAGGTAGTGTAAATATCTCCTAAATGTGCACCATTTAGGAGATATTTACTGTACATGCAGCTAGTGAGATCACTGGCGCATACGCGCTAAAGCAGGGGTCTCCAGCTGTTGCAAAACTACAAGTCCCATCATGCCTCTGCCTGTGGGAGTCATGCTTGTAACTGTCAGCCTTGCAATGCCTCATGGGACTTGTAGTAGCAACAGCTGGAGGGCCGCCATTTTGAGACCCCTGCTCTAAAGGAATGGCCACCCGGGCTGTTCTTTCAGGCTCCATTCACGCCTTGGCGTTCCGTTTTGCGGGCAGAATCGTTCTTGTAATTCTTTTGGGCGTCGGGCATTCCACGAATCTGCTTGCACGTTTTTACAGCAGTTCGTCGGGGGCGATATCGCGCCATGATTTTGGTGCCATTCAAAATAGCAAGGATCGCAAGGGCGTCCCGTGATTTGCGGCATTTACAAATCGCGGCGATTCTGCCTGCATAACGGAACACCAAGGTGTGAATGGAGGCTCAGAGTCCTGTCCTGTGAATGGCACATAGGCAGATCGGAGTTCTGTCTCTCAGCCTTGTTTACATAGGCAGATCACAGTTCTGTCTCTCTGCCTTGTTTACATAGGCAGATCACAGTTCTGTCTCTCTGCCTTGTTTACATAGGCAGATCAAAGTTCTGTCTCTCAGCCTTGTTTACATAGGCAGATCACAGTTCTGTCTCTCAGCCTTGTTTACATAGGCAGATCGCAGTTCTGTCTCTCTGCCTTGTTTACATAGGCAGATCACAGTTCTGTCTCTCAGCCTTGTTTACATAGGCAGATCAAAGTTCTGTCTCTCAGCCTTGTTTACATAGGCAGATCGCAGTTCTGTCTCTCAGCCTTGTTTACATAGGCAGATCACAGTTCTGTCTCTCTGCCTTGTTTACATAGGCAGATCAAAGTTCTGTCTCTCAGCCTTGTTTACATAGGCAGATCGCAGTTCTGTCTCTCTGCCTTGTTTACATAGGCAGATCACAGTTCTGTCTCTCAGCCTTGTTTACATAGGCAGATCAAAGTTCTGTCTCTCTGCCTTGTTTACATAGGCAGATCGCAGTTCTGTCTCTCAGCCTTGTTTACATAGGCAGATCGCAGTTCTGTCTCTCTGCCTTGTTTACATAGGCAGATCGCAGTTCTGTCTCTCTGCCTTGTTTACATAGGCAGATCGCAGTTCTGTCTCTCTGCCTTGTTTACATAGGCAGATCGCAGTTCTGTCTCTCTGCCTTGTTTACATAGGCAGATTGCAGTTCTGTCTCTCAGCCTTGTTTACATAGGCAGATCACAGTTCTGTCTCTCTGCCTTGTTTACATAGGCAGATCACAGTTGTGTCTCTCAGCCTTGTTTACATAGGCAGATCACAGTTGTGTCTCTCAGCCTTGTTTACATAGGCAGATCACAGTTGTGTCTCTCAGCCTTGTTTACATAGGCAGATCACAGTTGTGTCTCTCAGCCTTGTTTACATAGGCAGATCACAGTTGTGTCTCTCAGCCTTGTTTACATAGGCAGATCGCAGTTCTGTCTCTCTGCCTTGTTTACATAGGCAGATCACAGTTCTGTCTCTCAGCCTTGTTTACATAGGCAGATCACAGTTCTGTCTCTCTGCCTGACAATCGGCGTGTACCAGAGTACATAGGGTACCGTGCACCCTCCAATTGGCTTCCGCTCAGAAGCGAGCCAGCGCGCATGCACACCCCCTACTCGGATAATGTATATACACAGTATATGATCTGGCGCATAACTGCCGCCCTGTAGCAGTAAAATTGCTATAGGGCGGACCTAAAGCGGTTAAAGGGTTAACTCACATTTACCAAAAAGCTGCCTATTCACATAAGAGATGTCTATAGGGAGAAACAAACTATGCAGCTCTTACCAAAGTTATAGGTGAAGGCCATTTATATACCCCTCATGACCTGACTGGAGATTTAGGAAGTTGCTAAGGGGGTTGCTTAGAGACACCTAGCTGTGTATTGCTCACCATCACAGGAGTGGCTGTTTCTCTGATTCAAACCCCTCGCATATGCTTCCTCTCCTCTCATACAGTAGCTCTGAGATCAGCATCTGAGAGCTCACCCCTGTGATTGTGAACAGTAACAGCTGGGAGTGTCTGAGCAACTTCCTACATTTCCAGTCAGGCTTCATGAGGTACATAAATGGCCTATAGCGGGCATGTCTAAAGTCCGGCCCACAGGCCAATTGCGGCCCGTGTTATGGTTTAATACGGCCCCACTGATAATTTATATATATATATATATATATATATATATATATATATATATATATATATATATATATATATAAATATAAATATAAATTATCTCTTTTGTGGCTCCCAACGAATCCCAGAGCGCCCCGCGGCGCTCGGGGATTCGTTGGGGGGGCCATAAAAGATATATACTATATTTATCGTTCAGTTCTGGTAGCCTCGGAAGGGAGAGGGGCAGGACGAGCGCCGTCAGAGTACATACAGGAGAATCTCCTGTTTACTCGGCGGCCTCTGTATTAGGAAGTCCCGTCTCCTGGGCTGGCATTGGACGACTGTTCGGTCCATCATAGGAGGTGGGGCTTTGTATTAAAGAGGCCGCCGAGTAAACAGGAGATTCTCCTCTATGTAATTTGTTGGCGCTCGTCCTGCCCCCCTCCCTGTCTCCTCCAAAGCTGCAGATGGGCATTGATCAGGCTGCACTTATGGCAATGGTGAGGCTGCATTTGGGGCAATGGTGAGGCTGCATTTGGGGCAATGGTGAGGCTGCATTCATGGCACTGGTGAGGCTGCATTCAGGCACTGGTGAGGCTGCATTCATGGCACATGTAAGCAACGCTGTATCCTGGCCTAGGCCGACAAGGCCCAGGCCGACAAGGCCCAGGCCTAGGGCAGCACAGAAAGAGTCCCCGCCGACTTGCACTACACCGTTAGTGTAGTGCCAGTCTTATGGGGTGGACTGGGCTCAGAGGCAAATTAGTTTAGCGCCCCCATAAAGCGGCCGTACTGCTTCCAGTATGCAGGCGGCATTCTGCAACTGTGGGGGGGGGGGGGGGTCGCCGCTTCTGATTTTGACTGTCCTCTCATCCTGGACCACAAATCTTCCTCACTGTGCTATATGTTTTGTGCTGCACCATTGGCATGGTTATATCTTCTTAGTCCTCTCCATAAAATTATCAGAAATTTGTGCTTAAAGTAGAACTATAGGCAACACTTTTTTTATTTTCATTTTGGATAGAATAAGGGAGGGTTATAGCCCCTGTCAGTTTATTGTTTACAGTTTTTTTTTGGTTATAGCCCCTGACAGTTATTGTTTACCATACCTGTCCCATTGCAGAGATTCCTGTCCAATAGCCATACAGGAACTGAGAGGAAATCTATGCAAATTAAGGGAATCAATTGCCCCCCCCCCCCCCAGGCCCTCAGAACTAGTGTCCCCACTCAAAAATGTCAGGGCAGGTCTTAAACAGCAAGGGGTGTGGCCTTGACAGGAAGGGGTGGTTCATATTTAAATTAGGGGGTGCACAAGTTTAGTCAGGCCTAGGGCAGCACAAAACCTAAATACACTACTTACTGCTTGTGAGGCTGCATTGATGGGCACTGATTAGGCTGCATTGATGGGCACTGATTAGGCTGCATTGATGGGCACTGATTAGGCTGCATTGATGGGCACTGAGCCTTATTTTGCTTCCCAGTTATGTATTTAAAAGAAAAATACAGTATATCCAAATATCACACCCAAGCTCATCCTTAGACTCTTTACCACACACAGCCACAAAGGCAAGAGAATTCTTGTTGGGCAGTGTATTAGTTACCGTAATTTGCCTTTAATTTTAATGGTTCAAAGAATGTCAGGCAAAATGGTCACCCTCACTTTGCCTCAACAGTTGGCAGCAGAGAGGAAGACAGAACTCCTCTGCCAGATCCTGCACTTTTCCATGCAGTCATGGAGAGGCTTGTGTTTGCCCTCCCCCATCTCAGCAGTTGGCAGCAGAGAGGAGGACATAACTCCTCCTACAGAGCCTGCGCCTCTCTGTGCAGCAGCAGCAGCGCCCCTTCGTTTTTCTCCTCGTACCTCCCCTGGTCTCAGCATTCAGTAGACTCTGGCAACTGACTCCAGCCCTCCTCCAGACCCTGCACTTTTTGTTTCTCAACTTCGCCCCCCCAGCTTCTGACAACTCCTTAACAACCAGCTAGTCTTCACACATATATCAAATCAGTCGATCATTTTTCCAGCGATCCGAATCGTTCCAAAAATGTGGAATTCATTAGAAAACGAATATACGAAATAAAATTCATTACTATTTCATTCGGAGATTCGGCTACATCAGGGTTTGGCAGCTGAACCCACGGTACCTCTCCAGAGTATGAGAGCGTATGATGGCTTTGATGCTCAATAAAAGAATGTCCAGTATCCTTACCTACTTCAATAGTGGGCACTTTTACCCCCTTCCTGCCCAGGCCAATTTTCAGCTTTCAGCACTATCACACTTTAAATGACAATTGTGGGGTCATGCAACACTGTACCCAAACCAACATTTTATCATTTTGTTCACACAACTAGAGCTTTCTTTTAATGGTATTTTATCACCACTGGATTTTTGATTTTTTGTTTTGCTAAATAAACGAAAAGAAAAAAAAAAGGTTGAACAAAAAAAAAAAACATGTTGGGAAAAAAAAAAGTTTTTCTTAGTTTCTGTTATAACATTTTGCAAATAAATGATTGTTTTTCATAAATTTAGGTCAAAATGTATTCTGCTACATTTCTTTGGTGAATATAACTCAAATAAGTGTATTATTTATTTGTAATTATTTAGTCTGTAGGAAAGTTATAAGTGTAATTTTTTTAAAACGGGTGAGCCGCGCTGTCTCTCTTTAACCACTAGCTGACCGCCCACTGTCAAATGACGGCGGGACGGTGCAGCTACTGTGGCGGGACGCCGTCATATGACGTCGTCTACAATTTGGCCACTGGGGGGCGCGTGCGCGCCGCGGGAGGTGCGCGCGCGCGCCGGCCGCGTAGCTGGGGCCCCGGTGCGCGTGCCCGGCGGTCGCGATGACCGCCAGGCACCCGCGATTGCCCGGTAATCGAGCAGGACGTGGATCTGTGTATGTAAACACACAGATCCACGTCCTGTCAGAGGAGAGGAGACCGATGGTGTGTCCCTTGTACATAGGGACACCGATCGGTCTCCTCCCCCAGTCAGTCCCCTCCCCCCACAGTAAGAATCACCAAGATAGGGTACATATTAACCCCTGCAGCGCCCCCTAGCGTTAACCCCTTCCCTGCCAGTCACATTTATACAGTAATCAATGCATTTTTATAGCACGGATCGCTGTATAAATGTGAATGGTCCCAAAAATGAGTCAAAAGTGTCCGAAGTGTCCGCCGCAATGTCGCAGTCACGATAAAAATCGCAAATCGCCGCCATTACTAGTAAAAAAAAAAAATAATAAAAATGCTATAAATCTATCCCCTATTTTGTAGACGCTATAACTTTTGCGCAAACCAATCAATATACGCTTATTGCGATTTTTTTTTACCAAAAATATGTAGAAGAATACGTATCGGCCTAAACTGAGGAAAAAATTTGTTTAAAAAAAAAAAAAAAATTGGATATTTATTATAATAAAAAGTAAAAAATATTATGTTTTTTCAAACTTGTCCCTCTTCTTTTGTTTATAGCGCAAGAAACAAAAAACGCAGAGGTGATCAAATACCACCAAAATAAAGCTCTATCTGTGGGGAAAAAATTATAAAAATTTTATTTGGGTACAGCGTTGCATGACCGCGCAATTGTCATTCAAAATGCGACAGCGCTGAAAGCTGAAAAATGGCTTGGTCAGGAAGGAGGTGTTCGTGGCTGGTAGGCAAGTGGTTAAATTATATAATAGCAGCCGGCACAGCGAGAGATCAATATGCAAAGTGAGGGAAGTTATAGAGTCCACAAACTATGGTATATATCTGAAAATCGATCAAATCCTGGTGTACTGACAGCCTACAGACAGTCCAAGGTATTTATTAAGAGGCACAGCAAGTTTTTTTGACATTGTAATTTATTGTCAGAATTTTTAGGAAAATTAAGAAATAAAAAAAGTTTCACTTTTTTTTCTTTTTTTTTTTTTTTTACGTACCGTCACCAGTGCAGTACAGCGTCATCCTTTTTTTTTTTTTTTTTTCACCTCAGAGAGAGCTTATTGGGACCAAATCAGGAGCGCCCTCAGTTATGTCCCTTTTAATGTCTTCACATCATTGTGGAATCTTCTCTCTTTTTTTTTTTTTTTAATTAAATTTTTAAATTTATAAATTTATGATTTTTACATATTTCTTATACGTTATTTATACCTTCGTTGAGCCTGCATAGGACGGCCTGCTGCTTAAGGCCTCCCCAGCGCTCCCCTTCTCCAGCGATAAACCTTTCAAAACCCCCTCCCCCCCCCTTCTCACTACCCCCCCCCCCCCCCCCCCCCCCCCCCCCCGCCGCTGGGGTCGCTCCTGCAAATGCTTCGAAAAATAAGAGAACTATGTCCTGTTTTTTTTTTTTTTTTTTATGGTCGTATGTCTCTCTCTCACTCTCTCCTCAGGGCTTCAGCATAGCTCCAGGACCTCTTAAACTTTCTCCAGCCTTCCCATTTAGTTTTTGTGTCGTCCCTTTCCTCTGTCGCGCTGTTTACTAGACACTCTGAGATGTAGGTGCCCTCTACCGCGTTAACCCATTCCCAGATAGGCGGACTCTCAGGGTCCTTTCATCTTCTAGGGATCACTCGCTTTGCTGCATTTAGCAAATGCGGGACTAGTGATCCTCTATATTGCCTGGAACCTACCAATGTATCGTGTAGCAGAACTGCCCAAGGGTCTTCTCTTACCTCGACCTTAGTAATCTCCTTGATAAATTTTAAGATGGACTTCCAAAATTTTTTCATTTTTGGGCAGTCCCACCATAGGTGGCCCATAGTTCCCTTCACTTGGCATCCTCGCCAGCAGTCGGCTGACACTCCCGGCTGGAATTTGTTTAATTTTTCCGGGGTCAGGTACCAACCGGATATGCACTTGTAGTTAATCTCTGCGGTTTTGACATCCACAGCTGAGCTGTGGGTGAGTTGAAAAATTTTGCTAATTGCCCCTGAGTGGTGCGTGCCCAATTCCCTTCCCCATTTTTTGACAAAAGGCGGTTCCCCCTGTCCGTCCCCCGACAGCAGAAATTTATAAATTTTTGTGATAATTTTTTTGGTGTTCTCCGTCGTGAAAGATACGTTCCATCTCCGTGAGGTCCCCCCGTCCCCTCTTTGGAGGGGGGATGGACCCCACGAAATGACTTAACTGGAGGTACCGCCAATCGTCAACTATAAAACAATCATTCATCCCCTGTAACTCCTGAGACGACAATATTTTTCCCTTGCTGATTATGTCCCCTACTCGTGCATTGTCATTTTTTATCCATTCCCCTCCCTGGTCCCTTCTCCCCGGTGGGAACATGTCATTTTCTTTTAGTGCAATTAATGGTGAATTGAATTTGAATTTAAAGTTTTTGTGCATTTTATCCCAAACTTTTAAAGTGTTTTTTGTGATTGCATGTGTTTTTTCACCCAACCTTCTAAACTTGGGGGGGTTCCAAATAATTTTCCCCAGCTGTGCTTCACTTAGTGCTTCCTCTAGGCTTGCCCACCTCTTAAAACTGTGTGCCCTCCCCCATTCTGTGATTCTTAACAAAACTGTTGCGTGGTAATAATTAACAATGTCGGGCACCGCCAGCCCTCCCTTGCTTTTATCTAATTTTAAGGTTTGGAAAGCGATTCTATGTAGCTTCTGTTGCCAAATGAAATTCAAGATGAGAGTTTTTAATTTCCTAAGGTACTGTTCTGGTAAAGATATTGGAATCATCTGAAATTTATAGGTGATCAGCGGGAGTATCATCATTTTGACTGCATTAATGCGACCAAACCACGAAATTGGTCTGGTTTTAAACTCCTGACATTTCTTTTTAACTTCATCTAATAAAGGTATATAATTGGCCCTATACATTTTCCCTATGGAATTAGTCAGCTCGATGCCTAGATATTTTATTTGTTTCTTCCACATGAGGTTATACCCCCTCATCAGGTCTTGTTTTTCAGCCCTATTCATGTTGATACTCAGAATTGAGGATTTTGCTAAGTTGATCTTGAAATTTGAGACCTCACTATATGCCGCGATGTTCTTCAAGATGTTGGGAAGTGATTTGTGAGGTGAGCTTACATAAAATAGGACGTCGTCGGCGAATGCCGCCAGCTTGTGTTCCTCCCCCCCCCCGCCTCGCAGCCCTCCACATCCTTATTTCCTCTTATTGTTGCCAAAAGGGGTTCCAAAGCGAGGATGAAGAGGAGCGGGGAGAGGGGGCAGCCCTGCCTAGTCCCATTATGCATTTCAAAGGGTGAGGACAGGATGCCATTCACCTTGATGTTAGTTTTGGGATGACTATAAAGAACTCTTATTTTTTGGATAATTTTTGGCCCAAATCCCATAATGTCTAAGGTCTTGAACAAGAACCCCCAGTCTACCCGGTCGAAAGCCTTTTCCGCATCAATAGACAGTAGTAGACTGGGGGTTCGTGAATCTCTCATCCTTTGTATCGCCAGCAGGGTTCGCACGCTGTTGTCTCTACCTTCTCTCCTTGGTGTGAATCCCACTTGGTCTGGGTGTATCAGGATTCCCAGAGTTCCCTTTATACGCTCGGCCAAAATCTTGGCATAGAGTTTCGTTTCGAAATTTAATAACGATATGGGTCTATACCCAGCGCACGTCGAGTCGTCCTTCCCCTCCTTTCGCAACACTGTGATTGTGGCTGACAATGAGGCCTCGCTCATGCCATACTCCGAGCCCAGGCCGTTCATATATCTAAGAAGTCTGGGTGTCAAGATCTCCCTATAAGTCCTATAATATAGTGCCGTGAGCCCATCCGGCCCCGGGCTCTTGCCCATCGGCGAGTTATTTAAGGCTCTCGTAATTTCTTCCTCCGAAATGTGTCTGTCTAGTCTCTCCTTCTCCTCTAGTCCCAGGGTCTGTAGTTTTGCCCCTCTTAAAAAATCCTTTGCTTTGTCCCAACTCCCTCCTCTTTTAGCCCTGTTCTTTTGACTGACCGAGTATAGCTCCTCATAGAAATCCCTAAATGTCGACGCTATGTCTTCTGAGATAAACCTTACCTCTCCCTTTTTATTAATGATTTTCTCAATAAAATTTATGGACTTGTTTTTTTGAAGCAATCTGGCTAGGTGTTTGCCTGATTTGTTACCATAGGAATACCGCTCTTTCGAAATTCTATTTAATACTTGTTTTATTTCCTGTTCCGCTAGTTCCCTTAACTCTTCCCTCTTGAGGATTAATCCTTGGAGTACAGCGTCATCCTATAACTGGTGTAGCAGTGATCAAGGGACACTGACTGGGGGCAGGATGAAAGAATAAAAAAAATGTAATCATTTTTTTTTCATGATTTTTTAACACAATGGGGTTTATTTACTAAAGCTGGAGAGTGAAAAATCAGGCTCACTTCTTCACAGAAACCAATCAGTTTTCAGGTTTTATTGCCAAAACTTAATTGAACGAGCTGAGGTTAGAAACTGATTGATTTATATGCAGAAGTGAGCCTGATTTCACTCTCCAGTTTTAGTAAATAAACCCCTCTGCGACAAGAGCAATATAATTCTATCATAGTAACATTGTAATATTCTGGGGAGGTGATCAGGATTTTGTATTTTTTTTAATGATTGCTTATAGCAATGAATTGGATTGCTATAAGCAAGCATTTTACTGAATGAAATCAATTCATTAATTTCGTTTTGTTGTGATTAGCTGTGATTGGCCAAAGCTAATCACATGGTACAGATGGGCTGTGATTGGCGCTGTGTCTGTACCATGTGATCACTCTGACCAATCACAGCTAACTACACAATTGTAACAAAGAATGGCATGAATCAAAGCCATTCATTGTTTACAATTGTCATGTGATCTGCTGTGATTGGTCACAGCGATCACATGGTACCGGCAGTGGGCCAGTACACTAATCAGTCATTGGCTGTGTCTGGTGGACACAGCCGGTGTCATATCTGAGGTCCATTTCGGGAGGACGTCATATAACAACCACCCACAATAACAAAAAGTCAGCCGTCAAATTACTATAGGCCAGGCAGGAACTGGTTAAAGACCGCTAGACCAAGTTTCTTAAAATTCTGGAAGCTTGGTTGGTGTATGCCTTCCCTACTCTCTCTTCAACTAGTGTGGGAAGACTAGGGTTGCCACATGTCCGGGATTCACCCGGACAGTTCGGGTTTGGAATCATGTGTCCGGGTTTCAGACTGCCTGAAACCTGGACACATGATTCAGATTGGACTATGGCTTCCCAGCAGGGTTTCTGGCTGCAGTTGTCTAAGCTGAGAGTGTCTGTTACACTCTCTTACACACTGCCCCAAGCCAGCAACAACCTAGCAACCTCCTTAAACACACACAGACTGGAGAGGAGAGAGGGCTTGATCTGCACCTCTTCCTCCTGCCCTACCCCTCTGTGTCTGCCCACATTCTAATCCCTGGTGCTGTGCCTCAGAAAAGGAACATGGGGGCCAAAAATTTGAAGTCCAGCAGCCTCAGATACATCTGGATGAGAGGTGCTGAGTGCCAAGGGGTAAGTGAGCTCACCATCCATCCCTGCCTGTGACTGAAGTCTCCCCCCTTCTCTCTCCTGCCTCTGAGTGAGTACACTAAGTTCCCTTTTACACCGGAGGCCACAGTGTTGCCCCTTACATCAGAGTACTCAGTGTTCCCCCTTAAAGCATAAGAAACTGATGACTTAGCAACCAAATGTACTGTAGCACTGTAACAGATATATCTATTTGGGGAAATTGAATCGATTATACTCTGTTGCCCTACTGACAACGTCCCAAAGGGTGAAATACATCGGGCGGAGCTACAACATGACATCATCACACCTGCCGAGCCATCGATCATGGAATATTAGAGATGCTGTTTTATCCTTTTTACTTGTTATTAGTTGCCTTATTTTTAATAAAGCGTGTTTTTACAATACTGCACCATGAGAGCTGTGTGTACTGGGGAAGACAGTGAGAGTACACTTACCATCTATTTATCCATTGAACCGGAGAGTGGTTGTCCATCTACACACTTATCCATTCAACGAGCATCTGATGTGCTAGGAAGCCAACATCCATTCATCCTGTTTTTTCCCTAAAAGTGTGGCCAGACCCTCCTTTAGTTTGAGGTCTGAGAATCTGGTAAGCAGTTTTTGATTGTGGCTTTGATTGAGTATGATCCGGGGCCGCAGGGCAGTATTCCAACATAACGACCCCAAACACAGCTCCAAGATGACCACTGCCTTGCTAAAGAAGCTGAGGGTAAAAGTGATGGACTGGCCAAGCATGTCTTCAGACCTAAACCCTATTGAGTATCTGTGGGGCATCCTCAAACGGAAGGCGGAGGAGCACAAGGTCTCTAACATCCACCAGCTCTTTGATGTCATCATGGAGAAGTGGAAGAGGACTCCAGTGGCAACCTGTGAAGCTCTGGTGAACTCCATGCCCAAGAGGGTTCAGGCAGTTCTGGAAAATAATGTTGACCACAAAGTGGGGGTATGTCCGCCAGTGAAAGGGCCCCTGTGCATTGCACAGACGATTGCCTGAGGGGATATGTTCGCTCTGCAAGGACATTATCGGTTATGGGCGGATGTAAGCTCTTGTCTCTGCTGTGTCTGATCAGCACATGTCCGGATTCGAAGCATGCACCTGCAGATAGCCTCCCATCCACAAGGAACGGTAGTATAAGGATTCCTATCAGAGGAATTGTAGTCATCGTTCATTGGTTATTGTATATATTCATTTATACTGTGTTGTTACATCCTTATTTGGTCATGTCCTTATTTGGTAATTTCCTCTGTTGTCATTCATATCCTGTGTTACATCCTTATTTGGTCATTTCCTGGGAGGTCACAAACTGTGTAGGAAGCAAACCCTCCAGTTTGGGACTTCCTGTTTATGTGTAAATAAAAGCAGATGCACGGCTCAGAAAGGCAGTGATGCTGATGGAGCTGAGAACATAAGCTATGGTGGTGATGTCTGTTTTACTTTAGGATGCAAGGGAAATGGAATGATAGGTAAGGTACATTATATCATTAGACAGAATGTGTGCTTAGAAGCACAGGAGGTATGGCTCTGCGCATAGCGTACAGCCAAATTTCCCAGACAAGTGGCAGGCCACATCCATCCACTTGTAGTGGTGGCTGTGCGTAGCACTATGGCTCCCTGGGCACAGGAAAACGCTGGACATTTTACGTTTGTGTGTCTTCTCTCTTTTTTTTTTTAGACAGCTTTCCATAACAAGTGATGTTTTATAATATCACTTTCACAGACATCTTAACAATTAGAATTGCATATACATATGCAAGAAGATGTGCACCACAATTACTATGCAATCAAGTGCAGCGTCTGCATACAAATTGCACCGCCTGAAGGAGAAAAAAGAGGAAAGATAGATGGGGAAAACCTGAGCTGGAAAAACACAGAAGAAGAAAGAGAAGCAAGTGAACTCCATATTATTAATCTCCACTACCCTGCTTTCAAATGTGTTCTGCGACACTTTTTTATTTATTTTTTCTTTGTTGCATTGAACTGCATTAGGTTATCGTTTTTCTGTACTATGCTGACACCTAGTGGCAATTTTGGACCACTGCAACTTGTCTGCTATGTGATTTTAGTTTGTTTGTTCACCCCTTCTGTCTAGTGCTAGTTAGTTTGGCCCTAGCTAGACACCCCCTACTTCTTCCATGTTCCCTCAGTCAATGTTTGTTATGTACAGAGTTAGGGCTTAGGGAAGTCATTGTCTTCTTACACTCCAATAGACTAGAAAAACATCCTCCTTACTTCAATTGTCTGAAGTAAAATTGCGCCAACTTCTGAGCCTTATTGTTAAAGGGGTTGTAAACCCTTGAGGTTGTTCACCTTAATGGTGAAAAACCTTCTGTAGTGCAGCAGCCCCTCTTTTACTTACCTGAACTCAATCGTTCCAGTGATGGGGACGAGCACAGCAGCTCCAGTCACTGTCTCAGGTCCTCATTGGCTAGATTGATAGCAGCGGGAGCCATTGGCACCCGCTGCTGTTAATCAAATCCAGTGACACGGGAGCCGGTGCCGAGTCCTGCTGTCTGTGTCAATGGACGCAGCAGTAGGACTCAGGAGATCGCCCACACGAGTGCCCTGAGGGAGAGCGGCTCTCCTATGGGGCACTCGAGAAGAGGAGAAGCCAGGAGCGCCGCTGAGGGACCCCAGAAGAGGAGGATCGGGGCCGCTTTGTGCAAAATCCTTGCACAGAGGAGGTAAGTATGACATGAAGAGTGTGGTCCCTCGCACTACCAAATTAATAAAACAAAAAAGTCATAAAACAAAAAAGTGATAAATGAAACTGCTGCTAGACCTATAGTGTACACAGTGCACATAGATAATTGTAAATATAAAATGATCAGCGCAATTTCCTAATAATAAATGTCAATAATGATGAAAAATAGATACAAATATCAAATAGCAGTGACGTGCTGAATGTCACAAATAATACACTGCAAAATTATTAAACTACAGTCCAAAAAGTTCTTCCAAGTGTCCTAATAAAATTTTTGTGCAAACAAACAATGTTCCTGTGATTTCACACAATTGCTTAGTGCTCACAGAACTCTCACCTCTGTGAAATGGTGAATCAGCCTTATAGGTATCTATGGTGGTGACGGGCTCCCACTTCCAGACTCCCAATTACCAGGTCTTGATGTGTCACTCAAAGTTCCGGGTGCCATGTGAGAAAAAAATAAATGCCTCCCATAGTGTAAAACGTTTAAACAACCAAAGATTTATTAAAAAGCCAAATGGAATCTTAGTTTAAAAGTGCAACAACGGAGTTCCAGACGCCTCTTACGTCACTTTTGTTCCGCCAGAAGTAAAGAGCGGACCGGAAGTATGACATGTTTGTTGTTTAAAAAAAAAAAAAAAAGAACCTTTACAACCCCTTTAACCACTTGCCGCCCGCCATATAGCAATATGACGTTGGCAAAGTGGTTCTTTTATCCTGACCGGACGTCATATGACATGATCAGGATAACAAGCCACTGCAACTCCTATCCAGGTAAAGAGTCTCTGACGGAGACTCTTTACCACGTGATCAACTGTGTCCAATCACAGGTGATCACGATTTAAACAGGAACAGCTGTGTATTGGCTTTTCCTCACTCATGTCTGATAGACGTGAGTAGAGGAGAGCCAATCGGCTGCTCTCCTGACAGGAGGGGTCTGTGCTGATTGATTAGCATTCCATGGTAGCCAAATGCCCCGTACACACGGTCGGAAAATCCGACCACAAAATCCATCGGATTTTTTCCGACGGATTTTGTCCGACACTGGTGTTGCATACACACGGTCAGACAAAGTTGTCGGAAAATCCGATCATTCTGAACGTGGTGACGTTTGTTGCCTACGACGGGACTACGTAGAGGCTAGTAGCCAATAGCTTTGGTCTTGTAATGTGATCTGAGCATGCGTGGCACTTTGTCCGTCGGACTAGGCTACACACGATCGGAATTGGTGTGTTCGGACTTTGTTGTCGGAAAATTTGAGAGCAGGAGATAAAACTTTGTCCGTCGGACAATCCGATGGAAAATGGCCGATGGTGCCTACACACGGTCGGAATTTCCGACAACATTGTCCGATAGGACAGAATCCATCGGAAAATCCGACCGTGTGTATGGGGCTAAAGAGTACATGCTGGCTAGCTTGTCTGGCACCTTTTTGCCATTTGGATAACTTTTAGCATGCATCCTGCATTTTGGAGTGTATGGAAGAGGTAATGTGGGTCAACTTGACAATATCCTATACTAGTTTCTCTGGTAGTTTTCTGCCAGTTTTCGTTTCCAGACAGCACCAAATCTAAAAAGTATTAGGGCCAGTTCACACTATAGAACTCAGTCAGAATGCGTTCCAGATGCTTGTTTTTTGACGCGTTCCAGTGTGTTTTTGATGCAGTCCAGTGCATTTTTCCCCCCTCTTTTTTTTCTTAACTTTAAGCCTAGGTTCACACACATGCGATCTCAGACATTGCCTGTGATTCCAAATTGCATGCGCAATGCGCGTTTGGGTGCCATTATCCTTCAATGGCACCACAAACACGATGCGGTTCTGCCATGATTGGGAGTGCCAATCGCTGCGAACCGCTCCTTTAAGCTCCCTGGCGGTATGATTATGTCAGATTTTTGCGTCTCAAAGTGGTACAATTATTTTGCATAGAAATTTGGCGTTTTATATTGTAGGCCTGTAATTCTTAGCAATAACACACACACACACACACACAAGAGTCTAATAGATATCCCGGGTATGATAAAGTTTGAAACACAAAATAATAAATTATAATATAATAAATAAATATAAATAATTATAAAAAATAATAATATAATAATAATAAAATTAATTTCCCCACGATTCACTATCGCTCAATTCTGCAAGTGTTCTAATTTACTATCACTGTTTTCTAGCTGGTCTAAAATCACTTTTGATGCAAAAGGGACACTTTTTGGTTGCCATGGACAATCTCACGTTTCCAGGCAGAAAGGACAGTATATATAATATAAAACTGCATGCCGGGCATTGGACAAAGCACTGGGGACAAAAGGGATGTGAAATAATTTCATACAGTAATGTAATCTGTAAGATTACAGTGTACTGTATGTATTATGATTTTTCACTTTTTTGAATTTGCCGCCGGGCTCCGCCCCCGTGCGTCGCGATGCTTGCAGGGAACGGAGCTCGGCACAGAGAGGCTTTGGGCGGAGGACACAGCCCACAGACACAGCCGGGGAACATCGCAGGATCCTGGGGACAAGGTAAGTACACTGCACCAGGATCCTGCAATGCAATCCCGAGTGTGGATCGGGGTTACCGCTAATGGTACTGAAATTTAACCCCGAGCCACACTTGGGAAAACCACCAGGGAGGTTAAAAAATAGCGTGAATCAAAAAAAAAAGAGCAGGGGCTACTTTTCAGGTGAGAACTGCACATAGGGCACTATGCTGCGCACAGAATCTCGTGATAATCATGCTTTGAAAATCAGGTAGCGAGAATGCTTGTTCCTGCTACACGATGTGTGAACATAAACCCAGTAATATAAAAATAGTTTATCTGCGTCCCACCCCCCACAGCTTATAAATCTTCTTTTTTACATTAAAATACTGCCATTATATACCTTTTTTGGCTGATCTGTATACCACGTTTATGTGATAAACTGCAGGGTCTGCCTGAGTGCTGAGTGTTCCAATAGGAGATTTCCACTACAGCCTGTGTCCTCATGCTGTTATAGGAGGCGGATCATCCGTCAATCAAGATGTGACATCCCACCCACTGTGTTTTTTTTAGTTACTGGGCATGGAGGACGAGGAAGGAACTGGACTGTCATTTAGGATCTGTATACACGCCCACATGTATGATGTCAATACCATGTGACCTGAAAAGCTCAGCTCAAACAGCAAATATTCTCTCCAGCAATAGAGGCCAAACTGAGCATGTGCAGCAGTACTACCCTCACTGTATCTTATCTGGCCTTGCCAAGAGAGACCCTGCAGGAGGGGGGAGGATCTGTCTATACAGGATCAAAAAGCCTTTTTACACAATACAGAGGTTTAACCCCTTTAGTTCCACAGTGAGTATAACAAGCATGCAATTCTGCATATACAGACAGATTTTACTGTTGTGGGTTTAGTAACACTGGTACCCAACACAGTTTTCATAATAAAATCAATTGATTTTTATCTGCTACAAAATATAATGAAGCTAAAAATATATTAAATTTTTTGGCCATGAACCCCTTTTTTGGCTCAAAGTAGACCCACGTGTGATATTGAGCCTTCATGATTGAAAGACTGTCTCAGTAAGCAACTATTCTGCTTTCATTTTCTATCTCTGCCTTTGTTGCCTTACCCTTGGTTGGGAAAGATTAGAACAACTAATCAACATATTGTCAACTAATAATCGATTAGTTGGCCTGCATACAGGATGCTTTACTTCTTTACATATCAGAAAATACAGGTCAGCACACTGTCCATACATGTCAGTAAGTGCCTGAGAATTTGTGAATGTGTGAGGAGCAATGCCTCATGGCACATGTAGTCCTGGGGCTGTTACCACTGCCTGAATGCTTCCATCTCACAGGCAGGAGTCTGCTTGTCAGATTTAGGCTGCATTCACATCTGAGCATTTCAAAGTCGCACGATTTTACTGCGTTTTTGCAGCAGTTTTTACTGTGTTTTTTTGAGCAGTGCCTTCTTTGCTTTATTCTTTGAACCAACCCAGCTCCTTCCCACACGAGAGGGGGGTGCTCCGGTGTCCCCTTCTTCGCTGGCTCCCAGTGGTAATAGTCTGCAGGAGGTCGTCCGCCCAGAGTGCTCGGGGGGGCCACAGGTGTGCTTATTCTGAGCATACATGCCTGGTCTCAGCATGTCGGTGCCAAGTCCCGGACAGCTTGTGACGTCAGTTCCGGGGGTGGAGACTTCCAGTGGGGCGTAGCAGCGATTGGTTCCGGCTGCTGGAATGCAGGAGGAAGGGGAGGCTCTTCTGGCCGGGACTTCCTTACGTTTTTCACTTGGAGGAAATTATTTAAAAAGCACACAGGCGGCAGCTGAGGTGGTCGCAATGGAGGAGGCTGAATCGTCAGCAGCAATGGCGGATGCAGGCGCCCAGGTTCCCGGCCAGGCCCAGGTAGGAGAGGTGCAGTGGCACCTCTTTCCTTTTCTCACTGGGTGTGTTTTTTTTGTTTTCTGTGTGTCTACGCTAGGACCTGCAGCTGTCTGCTATAGTGTGAATATTGTATTAGCAGTTCAGCATGGAGGGAGACTCTGGGGCACTTAGGGGTGTTTGCTCGGGGCACTTGTAGAAATACTGTCACTGGTAAGTCTAACTAAGGTTTTTTTTTTGTTTACTTTGTTCCCATAAAGAAAATAAGATTATTACTCCATGTGACATTAACACCAAGCTTGTAAAATGTTTCCAGGTGCAGCTGCTGGGAGCTTATAGTGGTTGTAAACCTCAGACATGAAATATGAACAAAACATGTACCTCCTCTATAGTGTGTACTTGTCTCAATTCAGAGCACTAAGTGTCATTTCTGTCTGCTGCTTCGTTCCTTTGCTATCAGCATGATAGTTTTCCTGACACCAAGAGAACAAATGGTGATAGAAGAGAGAGCTCCAGCTGAATGACAGCATCAGCTTTGTTCCTATGTGCTGTGTGAAGGGGGGCACATAGAGCCCTCCAATCAGCTCTCACAGCTCTTCTCACTTAGCTCTGCAGTGTGTGATTTCAGATCACCGCCCCCTTTTTCTGACAGCTCAGACAAGCTTTATAAGTTCTTGACTTTGAACAGCTGTAGAGGAGAAAAGAAGCAGATAAACTGGTACAACTTATGTAGGAGGATTTGTTTAATCTCTGTATATCACCTGAGGCCAGTCACTTCACTGGGTATATGGGAGGATTTACAACCACTTTAATTCTTACTGATATAGACACACCCCCAGATACACATCTCCTAAAGCTGCCAATAAACTGCGAAATGTTATCCGGTTCTCTGTCGACCCCCTCCTGCACAATATCCTTCAATCTGAAAATTGTCTGCTAAACAGTGGCTGCAGCCTCTTTTTGAGAATCTGTGAATGAAGAAGCTACAAGTTCCATCTGTACCACGGCTGACAACTTGTAGTTCTTAATGGACTGCAAGGAAGCTGATGAGCACCCTTGGAGTCCATTCACTCTTCTACCAGCTTTGTAACTGAAAGCCCATATGGAGGTTCAGACATAAAGCTGGAGGGAGAGTCTGCAGGAGCCTGACACGGATCACAGTTCCTATGCTCTGCAGGCTTCTGATAAAAAAAATAAAAAAAAAATGTCTTTATCTGCAAAAATAAAGTATGTGCATTTAATATTTTGTAATGGGTGAACTTGTATCTTCAGCTCCATCTAGTGACCAAAGAGTGGTATAGTTTTCTGAAACACCTCACTGAGAAAACTTTACTACATTTTGACCACTAGACAGAGCTCAAGATACAGGCATTAATCTCTTACAAAAATTACAGTCAGATTTTGTTCAGCGTGCGAGAATGCTACTGACATGTGGGCAACAAATGTTTTATAAATAGATCCTATGTCCTATACTAACCTAAACATTTAAAAGCCAGGCACCCACTGCACATGCGTGAGCGGCGCCACGTGCCGTGATTGGCTGCGCAGTCATCTGGGACCTGTTACATGTCCCAGATGACTGACAGGAGGAAGGGGGCAGAGCTGAGCCCTTCCTGCACCGAGGGGAAGTCATGTCACCAGCCTGCCTGGGCACTGAAGGAGGCAGACTACGAGGGACCCCCTAGCAACAGGCATTTAGAGGTGAGCTAAAAAATAAATAATTTCCAAATGTTTTTTTGTTTTTAGGAATTTTAATGATTTTTTTTTTTTGTGCAACACCAAGCATTGGTGTGAACTATGCCATTGAAAACCATATAACTTACTTTCCACGCCTTTTTGATGCAAAAAAAAACAAAAAAACACTGGACTGCATGTGGTGTGAACTGGCCCTTATTCAAAAAATAACAAGTGAAACTTGTAAAGGGAATCACACTAGCCAAATCCTTGGGCAATAGGTTTAAAAAAACTTGCATATAGCAATAAAAACAGATATAATTGCTCTCCCAAAAAAGCAGCAGGCTTTGTGGCTGCACCGGACTCTCCCGCCAGTCAGCAAGCATGTGTGATGACGAAGCGTCGTAGCCACGCCCAAAACGCTTCGTCATCACGCACGCTTGCACTATGGGTGTATATGCTTTTTATTTTTCATCCTGCTGATGAACCAACCCTGACTGGATGACGTTTGGCATTTTGGAGTTTTCCTTCATAAGTAGATGTAACACATGCATTTGACCATACTATATGATGGTCCACCCGATCCGGTAAGAGGCTTTTGTTTTCTTGGACTTTCTTATTTCACATATATGTTTACTTTTTAGCCATTGTGACTGGGCCCTTATGGACACTTATTTATATATTTGGTGTGATTTCTTGATACACGTTTTTCCCCTAATACGTTTGATGTCATTATATTGATTCATTTTTGTGTTTTCACAATATTGAGTTAAATTTTTTAGCACTGCTTCATATATTTATCACAATTCTTGCATCTAGTGTCACAGACTGCTTAAGCAGCTGCTTATTCGTAATTTATATATTTTAGTGCGGATATCCTATATGATTTTTGACAGATGGATGAGAGCTGTGCCCCTTAGACTCCAATAAATAGATTTCATGGTAAGCACACATCTTATTTTCTTTCTCACACATTGAGGTACACAGGAATTCAGATACAGTCGAAATGTCCGAAACTAGATTAAAGCCTCGTACACACAATCAAATTTTCATCCGGGAGTTGAGTGATGACAGACTGTTTGCCTAAAATCAAACCATTAGTACGCTGCATCAGACAATTGTTGGCCAACTTTCCACCAACAAATGTTGGATGGCAGCCTAGTAAATCTGTAAAGTCTGTTGTCAAATTTTCCTATAGTTTGTACACAAGTCTGTCACACAAATGTCCAAAGTACAAACACGTATGCTCGGAATCAATGCTCACCAAACACGACATTAGCAGAAGGTGCCCAAAGGGTGGCACTCAAGAGCTGAAATTCCACGTAGCACGTCAATATGTTCGTGTTTGCTGGCCGACAATTGTGTACCGTTTGTATGCAAGACAAGTTCCTGGCACATGCCCTTCAGACATGCGGGAAAACCAGTCGTGTATACAAGGCTTAACTGAGGGGGTGGGCAGGGGATTGTCTGCAACTCAGGACCACCTGAAGAACAAAGGTCAAAAACTGGACCAGATGAGGAGAAACACCCTGCAAGAAAGGGAAAGCTGCCAAGGGGAGATCTTTGCCAGAAGAGCATGACCCCACAACCGCGCCCCCCCCCTTCTCTCTCTTTGCCATCTTTCTGCTGTGGATTTAATCACATACTGGTTGCATCTATGCAGGGCATGCTTAGTCTGGCTTCCATCTATTAGTTTATGAAGCAATATCACACGATCACTTCAGTATACAGCACTATATCTTTGATCACGAGTGTCTGACCTTTTGACCTTCCTGGGCCACATTGAAAGAAGAGGAATTGTCTTGGGTTACACATAAAATACACTAACAGTAGGTATATCTGATTAAAAGTTGGGCAGATCATAAGTTAACGATCACTGATATAATGTACCTGAGTAATAAAACATCATTTTTTGTAATATTTTTTTTTATTATAAAAGTAAGAGGACAACATAAAACCTAGTACACTATTTAACACTATTTTTAATATACTAACTCATCAGCATCTGGTTTGATGGATGTAGTAGCAATTCTTAATGAATTCTCAAGGTGCACATCAGATATTTTGGTGCTAATTTTGCCCTTCGCGTGCTTCATCCTTAAAAATAGTTGCTCACAAATATAGGTGGCATGGTTGTGAAGAGTAGGATATTTTTCTTTGGGCAGATAAAAGGTATAAAAGTCCAGTAAAGAGACACCGTCAAATTTTTCCTCAGCCACATGTGTTCGCAAAGTGTAAACACATTTTTATCAAAAATATTTTAAAAAATCTACATTTTTAAGTAAGTTTACGATTTTGTGTTGGGCCACAATCATAGCCATCGTGGGATGCAAGTTGGACACCCCTGATATTGATCATCCATATTGCCCCACATGCCTCATATTATTGTTGCCGGTTTCCACGGACTTTACTTTTTGTTGTTTTCATGTATCGCCCCTCGTTGGGCTCGTTGTCTGGATGGGACTGTGTCACTTGATATACTCATTGCCATGTGTTCTGTATATGACTGTCAATTATCCTCAATATACCTTTTTTTGTAGCAGAAAAAATACCTTTCCACATCTGTTGCAATGTCAGTTTTTATAATGCTGTGCAAATGTCTTGAGTATTAGCTCAGTTATCAAGAAAAATCCACTATTTTTCCTAGTATGTTTATTTTTCTATGATTTTCATCTCCATCTAGTGGTAATGATGTGGTATTTTCTGGACTGAGGTGCTGTAACTGATAATGTTATGGAGTGCTCATTTAGGCTCCATTCACACTTGTATGACTCCAACTCTGAATAGGTGCGACTTGGATATGACTGATCAATGATAATGGACAACTGTTGCACTGTATAACATCCAGGCCTTTCATGCAACTTTTGAGGGCTAGCATTAAAGTCTATGGCCCTCAAGTTGCATGAAAGTCAGACCAAAGTACAGTGGAACCTCGGTTTGCGAGTAACGTGGTTAACGAGCGTATTGCAAATCGAGCACTGTATTTCTAAAAATCCTAACTGTGTTGTCTCACAAAACGAGGATTCAGGCCAAAAGCTGCGTGCAGTACCGCTTTTGGCCTGAGGTGGGGGGCGCCGTTCGGAAATGCACGGGAAGGGCAGAGGGCAGGTTGGCTGCCCCTCGGCAAACCTCGGGAACTGAGTCTTTCCAAGGTCAGCCAAACTGTGCGTGGCCTTTTCGGCCGTTTCCGAGGCTCTCTGGCTGCATGCAGTATTGCATCCCATTGAAGACAGTGCAGAACAAATTATTTTCGTTTCCATTGACTTCAATGGGAAAACTCGCTTTGATATGCGAGTACTTTGGATTACGAGCATTCTCCTGGAACGGATTATGCTCGTAATCTGAGGTTCCACTGTAGTGCCTAAACTACTTTTGAAGTCGCTGCAACTTTAAGTTGTACATAAATGAATGGTTATCATTGAAAAATATGGGGAATGACTTGTCATGAGACTTTGATGTTCAAAATCGCACAAGTGTGAATAGAGCCTTACACAGGATTCAGCCTCTAAAGTGAAACTATGCTTTCAGGAAAAAAAAAATATAACACCTGTAGGTTTTATATGCATAGATCCTGGGTTATGGGCTGGTACCTTCAGACAGGGCTGTCTTTAATTTTGATAGACCCTGGGATGTCCCCAAGCCATGAATAAGAAGGGTTGGCAACAACAAGACAAACCGAACTGTACCAACAGGTACAATAACAATGGTCAACTGACCCAACTCAGTTGCAGAGTGCTGCTGCAAGATCTTTTCAGCCAAAAACTGCTTTGGCAAATGATTGGGCGTCCACCTGGCAGCCTAGTAGAACTTAGAAAAAGCATTAACAGAAGACCAAGTGGTGGCCATAAACAGCTGGGCAACAGAGGCTGTGTGTCAAAATTCCCAGGAAACCCTTTACCGATCTTGAAGAGTGAGCACGTATTTGTACAGGGGTTGCTCTGTCCTTTGGGGTGTAAGCCCTTGAGATTGGCTGTCTCATCACAATGGTGGATCTTGAAACAGGATGTCCCTTGCAAGATCCTGAGAGTAGGATGAAAGGTGAGTCTATCTTCCTGATAGTTTTTTTGGAAAGCATTGACAAAGCTGAAGCCTGCCCCTTAAATGTACAGTACTTAAAGTTTAGTTCCACCAAAAAAAAAAAAAAAAATCATTAATGTGCACGAAAAAATAAATAAAAAAACATTTGGAGACATTTTTTTTTTTTTTTTTTTACTCACCTCTTTAATGCCTGTTGCTAGGGGGTCCCTCGTAATCTGCCTCCTTTGGCGCCTGGGCTCTTGATGTCACTTCCCTCGGTGCAGGAAAGAAGATCCCCCCCTCCCTCTAGGCCAGTGATGGCGAACCTATGGCACGCCAAGCCCTCTCTGTGGGCACACCAGGGGAATCACCCAGCCAGGCAGTCACTTGCACTGACGGTGCAGGCACGGAGGAGCCGGCTCCCTTCCTTGCATCAGTGCCAGTGATGTCAGTAGGGGGTGGGCAGCCACTCATCTTGTCCCATGTGCGATGTTTAGGGGGGTGTAAAATTCTTTCTCCACTGTCCCGATTGTGCAGCTCATTGCCTCCCCCGGACCCCTACACCTACGTTAAGGCATTCGGCATTCCTTTCTGCAGGCACCCTATTCCAGGACAACTTTGGTTTAGTCTGTCCCTCTGGTGCAGCCTGTGAAACAGCGGAGGGGGGGGTCGGTGCTTGGAGTCAGAGCAGATCATCCATGGCCATGGGGAGAGGTGCAGTGGCTGCTAGCTGATCTCCCGGCGGCAGGTATATCAAGGAGTGGCTGGATGGTGGGGATTCCTACAATACTGCCTGGGGAGAGCTGGACGATGAGGCCTAGAAAGTTGTTTAATACTGTGTTGGCACTGCTCTAGGCAATCATCTGGGACACGTGACAGGTCCCAGATAATTGCGCGGCCAGTCGCAGCGCGCACAGTGCTTCACAGCCGGGCGCCCACTGTTACAATTCGGGCGCAGCCGAGCGGAGGGGGAGACAAGCGGGGCTTCCCCTGCATCGCTGGACCCTGGGACAGGTAAGTGTCCGATTATTAAAAGTCAGCAGCTGCAGTATTTGTAGCTGCTGACTTTTAATTTTTAAGCGGAACTCCTAAAGTTCTAATCAAGCACCTTTCTGTAGGATGGCCAAAATGCAAGGGGCAGTGTAATCTCAGGGACTGAAATGCCTGTGTTCGCACAAAGCAAGAGGATTACCAGGTACAATAGTAGATCTTTCTGGAAGTGACTTTCCAAACTTAGGGACTCCTATGTCTCTCTAGATCTTGGCTACAACAGCCATGCAATTAAAGCCAGTGACTCAGAAGCAGGTTGAAACGGAGGCTTTGATATAGTAGGTCTGACCTGTTTGGAAGCGGTCTCCTAGAAGTCTGAGTATGTCTGGGTGTCAGGTTCTTCTGGACAGGTTCAGTGCAGTGCAGTGAAAATCGCCGGTTTCTTCTCTTGCTCTATTTTGGACAGCAGTTGAGGCAGAATTCACATTGCAGGCAAGTCATAGATTAATCAGAGAATTATCAGAACATCCAATGCTAGTGCTAGAAGATCCTTGGCCCTAGCCACAAACAGGGATAATTGGTTATTTATATAACAAAGGTTGGGATACTGTTATTGTATATCACATCCAGTGTCCAAACACCTTAGTAAGGTGTACGGCCTTGTAACTAAGCATATAGTACAAAAAAGAGATGGTGGTCACCACATGGTGGAGGTATAGCATCCTCAGTGGACAACCAAGCAGTTAATACGGCAGAAAACTGTACTTGCTGGGTTATGGTAAAATGTACTTTTATTAAATCAGTTTTATAAAGATTAATATCAGAGTCAAAACACACGGTGCAGACAATTGCCCTCCACCACAAATTAAAATCAATGTCACAATAAAGTCAACCGGACTGAATATCCATGTGAGTTGCACACTTCTTGCCCGGTATCCCGCAATATTGCTAGATGCAGAGTGTGCAGCTCACATGTGCCCTGGGGCTACCATGAATTCCCCTAATATCAGAGATGCCTCTAGTTCAGGGGTCTCAAACTGGCGGCCCTCCAGCTGTTGCAAAACTACAAGTCCCAGCATGCCTCTACCTGTGGGAGCCATGCTTGCAATGCCTCTTGGGACTTGTAGTTTTGCAACAGCTGGAGGGCCGCCAGTTTGAGAGCCCTGCTCTAGTTAAAAGTGTTAATGCCAACAGTTCTGAGACAAAGAGATTATATCCAATTTCCTTGATATAGTCAGTGTAAAGGGATCAAATATGTGAAGATTGTCTGATCTCCCGATGGCTCCTGCTCCTCCTTGCATAGGTTGGAGACAGTGTTTGTTGATGTGCAGTCTAATAAGTAAGTTAACTCCTGTTAGAGCAGGCCGCAAGGATTTGGAACTGCAGGTCCTCTGCGGCTTGTCATACACAGTTCCGTGCAGTGTGTAGCTGTATTCTCAGCTGTGCAGTTCCGTCATTCTGGGAAATCCCAAGACTCCTAAGTTGTTGTGCATGTCCACGGGGGGGGGTTTAGTGTCTTCGGACAGGTAACACCGTAGTGACGTCAACGTGTTTCTACATCACACATAGCTTCGCCAGGATGACGTTCCTCACCTCCCCTTCAATACCAGGCTTAGCCCAGGGGAGGGATGGCCTGAGTTTTGTCTTAACCACTTGCCGACCAGCCGCTGTCATTATAATGCGGCAGGTCGGCACGATCCCGAAAGCCATCTTAAATGTACGTTGGCTCCTTTAAGCAGGATAGCAGGTGCGCACTCCGGGGGGGGGGGGTCTCAATGCTTGTGACCGGATCGTGGCACGAGAGGCAAAACAGTGATGTGTGTTCTGTCCTGTCCTGAGAGGAGATGCAGATCGTGCGTTCCTATTAGCTAGGAACTACAATCTGTCATCTCCTATAGTCAGTACCCTCTCCCTACAATGAGATCACACAGTCAGGGAACACAGTTAACCCCTTCCCTGCCAGTGACATTTATACAGTAATCAGTGCATTTTTATAGCACTTATCACTGTACAATTGTCAATCGTCCCAAAAATGTGTCAAAAGTGTCCGATATAATGTTGCAGTCACTATAAAAATTGCAGATCGCCGCCATTACTAGTATTAAAAAAAAAAAAAATGCCATAAAGCTATCCCATTTTGTAGACGCTATAACTTTTGCGCAAATCAATATACGTTTATTGCTATTTTTATTACCAAAAATATGTAGAATACATATCGGCCAGTGTTCTCTTATTACAGAGTGCTGTCAGAGTGCTGACGTGCAGTCAGTAGCTCCACCTGCTCCGTCCTAAGCTCCGGCCGTCCAGGCTTTTCAGGCCCTCCAGCCTTCCCTGGATCCTCATCAGCCGTGTACCGGCATCCGGCCCCCCACCCTTCAGGCACGGGGACCGGGTACACGACCCCCATGGCCCCTCACACACCTCCTCGCGGCATCCATCACCGCTGCACGCACCGTAGCCCGCCAGGCAGCCTGCCCGCCGGGTAGGCGTCCAGGAAACTCTGCGGCTTTGGCCTAGCCGGCTGGCGCCGTGTCACTGACCAGCCAGTGCCCCCATCCATCGACCCCACTGCGGATCCCGCAGGCCCCCAAGGCCCCCGCAACTAACTGGCCCCTTCTCCGCGCTGGCCGCAACCGCCCATCGGGCGTCAGCAGCCAGGCAAGTCCCCGGCTCCGGCCTAGTCCCGGCCGAAGCCGGCCATCCGCCCATTCAGGAGGACCCTAGTCAGGGCTCACCCCATCCGGACCCCACTGCGGTTCCCGTGGGCCCCCGCAACCAATCGGCCCTTACCTCCCTTGCCCTGACCACTGCCGCCCTCCGGGCATCAGCCGACAGGAGAGTCCCCGGCTTCGGCCTAGTCCCGGCCATCCGCCTCCCCCATCGCCTTTCCAGCCCTCTTCCTTGGTCCAACTGGGCTGCGGTGAGTCCCCCCCCCCCCCCCCTGCCTCCAGTCCTCAAGCCCTCCAACACTCACCGGAGAACCGGGAGCCATCAGAGCCAGGTCAGGCAGCAGATTGGGCCTAGTCCGGCGGCCATCTTGGTACACCCAGCTACTACAAGGACATCCCCAGGACCTCCCCGACCCCCCAACAGATACTTCGGGCACTCCTTCCACCTCAGGTCAGTCCCCCAGGTGGGGCTACATCCACAGCCGCCAGCGCCTCGGTTCTAGCTTGATAGACGAGGAAGAAACCGGCTGCGGATGAGACTCATCCCACCTCATCCCACAGCTTATCCCTTTCCTCCTTTCGGCAGGCCGGCGTGCCCACCCCCTTCAGCACACCCCTACCCAGCAACCGGACTTCATCGCAGAAGCACCAGGCAACACAGCAAGCGCTTCAGGGATTATCTCCTAACAGGTAAGCTCTCAGGACCCCCCCCCCCCCCCCCAGCAGTTGATCCAGGGCACTGCGGTCCGACCGCCTCTCGGGGTCAGGAAGGAATTTTTTCCACTCGCTGAGCGATTGGCCAGCACAGTGAGGGGTTTTTCGCCTTCCTCTGGATCAACGAGAGGGCAGTAGGTTCAACAGGCCCCCATCACCCCTACAGGAACTATTCGCTCCAACTAAGCAACACACCGCAGCTGTCAGCAGCATTCTTCTGGTCCAGGATCCCTCGCGACAAGCAGAGGCAGCCGGAACAGCCAGGAACCTACTACTCAACCAAACCAAGTCCTCACACATAGGGCTCCACACAATCAACTTGCTGGCTTTAGTCTACGCGGCGGCAAGTTTGATGCCCGGACTGATAACAGGACAAACCCAGATACGGATCAGGATCAGCATCTTCACACATAGGGCACCACACGATCAACTTGCTGGCTTTAGTCTATGCGGCGGCGAGTCTGATACCTAAACTGATAACAGGACAGACCCGGATCATCAGCTCAGTCATCCGAGGACCATTAACTTCATCCTCTGGCCATGTGCTACTTTAAATATTCAGCAGAAGTCCTCCACATACTAAGAAATTCCACCGCAACATTGCCAGCTCCCATTCAAAAAATTCTACGAAAAGAACGTCTATTAAAGACCGACCTACAATCAACCAGCAAAAACAGGAAGATACCAACCCAACCACAACAATTAACATGCGCCATGATCAACACCAGATCTGCAGCGAAACACAGACTAGAAGTACACGACTTCATCACCCAGAACAATATAGACTGTCTCTTCATCACGGAAAGCTGGCTAACACCCGACTGCAACACCATCCTCACCGAATTGGTGCCGGAGAACTACAGGATCCTAACCGAACATAGGATTGGAAAAAAAGGAGGAGGAGGCCTAGCAGTGATTTTTAAATCGCACCTGGCACTCACCAAACCAATCTTACAGAATCCAGTGCCTTTTATGGAAACATTGACGCTACATCTGCAATCAACACCCCAGGACACCACCCACATTCTACTTTGCTACAGACCACCAGGACCAAAGACCAATCTGCTTACACCCCTCACGGAGTTTATCTCAATACACACACTGAAATCCAAAAACCTCCTGGTACTTGGAGACTTCAACCTCTGGGCAAACTCTACCCAAGACCCTATCGCGACCGCCTGCATCAGCCAACTGGAAGAACTGGGTCTCCAGCAACTGATAAAGACCCCCACTCACGGATCAGGACACACTCTGGACCTCATCTTCAAACAAAATCTGGACATCAACATAGTAGACAACATACCACTACCATGGACGGATCACCACGCCATCAAATTCAAAATCTCCACCAACATCACCCACCAAAAACAGAAACTTGCAACAATGACGCATTGGACCAGATCGCAGAAAAAACTGCACTCCGATTCCTTCAAAACCACCTTATCAAACAAAATAGCAACTCTGAATTTCACCCACTCATCGGAGCAAACTCTCAGCTCCCTAAACAATGTATTACGACAATCAGCAGACTCAGTGGCTCCAAAACGCAGAACACTCATCAAGAGGAAAAACGCAGGATGGTTCAACAGCTCGCTCACACTACTCAAGCAAGAACGCAGAAGAGCCGAAAGAGCATGGAGAATAAATCCCACCAAGGGAAATCACACAAAATACAAAGGGCTGACACAGAATTATCAGAAGGCAATCTTCAAAGCAAAAAAAGATTATTTCTCAAATACCATCTCAGCTGCCTTAAATCGGCCACGGGAACTTTTTAAAATAGTTGCTCAGTCGATGAACCCGGCTTGCTTAGAGCCCCCCGCTAATGAAACCCAAGATTTCTGCAATGAATTATCAGACTTTTTCATCAATAAAATCGTCAACATTAGGAAAACAATTGATCAGAAAAAGACATCCGACGGCAGGCAACCAGAGCAAAAAGTCGATATCGACACAAACATCCCACAACCACCAAAGTTTTCTCTGATCCCAATCACCACGGATACCACTAAAAACATCATCAAAAATCTCAGAGACAGCACATCCTCTATTGACATCATCCCCACAAAACTCCTGAAAGAATGCTCCGACATCCTGGCTCCCACCATAACGCACCTCATAAATCAATCGTTCAAAGAAGGGATTGTTCCAGGCGCCCTCAAACAAGGCATTATCAAACCCCTGCTAAAGAAACCCAACCTCGACCCCCAGGACCCTAACCATCGCAGACCGATAACAAGCTTGAACAACATTTCCAAGATTATGGAGAAAGCGGTAGTACAACAGATACAACGCCACCTGGACACACACACACACACACTCCTGGATCCGTTACAATCAGGACAGAAACCGCACTCCTGAAAATTTGGGATGATGCCCTCGAAGCAGCGGATGACGGAGAATCATGTCTCCTGATACTGTTGGACCTCAGTGCAGCCTTTGATACTGTGGACCACAATACTCTACTCATCCGCCTCACAGAAGTAGCAGGAGTCACTGGCTCAGATCTACAATGGTTCGGATCCTTCTTAGAAAATCGCTCTCAGACAGTGAAACTAGGAGGTTTCACCTCTGAAACCGGGGCAATCTCCTGTGGAGTCCCTCAAGGATCACCCTTGTCGCCAGTGCTCTTCAACATCTACATCCGCCCACTCCTCAACATCATTAGAAGATCAGACCTCTGCTTCCACTCGTACACCGACGACACTCAATTATATTTTCGTATCACCGGACAAAAAGACCATCATCAGCAATTAGGAAAATGCCTCACGATGATAGACGACTGGATGACTACTAGCTCCCTCAAACTTAATGAATCAAAAACAGAACTTCTTATTCTACATGCAAATCATAACCCCCGAACCAAGATCCCTTGGACACCCCCCACCATCTTTGGACGGACCATCACCACTAGGACGAAGGCCAAGAGTCTCGGAGTCATTTTTGACTCAGAAATGTCAATGGATGCGCAAAGGAGCAGTAGTCAGTGGATCTCACCATCTGCTCCGCCTGCTACGCAGACTCATCCCCTTCATTCCAAAGGAGGACAAAGCAGTGGTAGTTGGAACAGTCATCAATTCTCGACTGGACTACGCTAACTCCCTTTACATAGGATTACCCCAATATCAACTTGCGCGCTTACAACTTATCCAAAACACGGCGGCAAGACTGATAACAGGGAAAAAACCCTGGGAATCCATCTCCCCTTCCCTGAGGAGCCTACATTGGCTAACCGTAAGGAATCGGGTCGCATTCAAGACCCTCTGCCTCACCCACAAATGCACACATGGAAACACTCCGCAATACCTTTGCGAGAAAATAAAACACTACACACCGAATCGCAGTCTTCGATCGGCTAATCAAAATCTTCTCATTCCTAAATCCCGCTACAAATCAAAGGGGGAACGGAGATTCGCTGTCCAGGGACCACGGCTATGGAACGCTCTACCAACCGACATTCGCATGGAAGAAAACCATCTGGTCTTCAGGAAGAAACTCAAGACCTACCTCTTCTAGAAACCGATCGCCAATACAGCGCCTTGAGGCGATTCAGTTCGCATTGTAGCGCTATACAAGTTATTCATTCATTCATGAACTGAGAAAAAAAAAAAGAAGGAGCAAAAAATAAGTGTTTTTTTTTTTCAAAATTTACGCTCTTTTTTTTTTTAATAGCGGAAAAAATAAAAACGGCAGAAAATCAAATACCACCAAAAGAAAGCTCTATTTGTGGGGGAGAAAAAAAAAAAAAAAAAGGACGTCAATTTGGTTTGGGTATAATGTCACATGACCAACCAATTGTCAATTAAAGCGACGCAGTACCGTATCGCAAAAAGTTCTCTGGTCATTGAGCAGCCAAATCTTCTGGGGCTGAAGTGACATAAAATGATATACACTTGACATCAATTCTATCGCAGCAATATAGCCAACTTTTCCATTTTGAGAAAAACAGTAATCTGTCTTTCTCAAAATGCAAAAGTTGGCTATATTACTGCGATAGAATTGATGTCAAGTGTATATCATTTTAGATTCCCTTCTATATTGGGGGTTTATTTCCTCCCCCACTCGTATAATGCACTTAGCATCTATGCAGCTTAAAATACAATAAAATACTATAGACTTAATACAAGCCTAATTAGATGTAGTTAGATCGAGAGATTCATATTATCTATTTTCATTTATTTATTCTTTCAAAAAATACTTGGCAATTAAGTTCAATATTCAACCCCTGGGGGGCAAGCAATATAGGCAACTTAGTTTGTATCTATCCCTATTATCTTTTATGGATACAGGGAACATCCCCTGAGTTAGACTTCCAATAGTATATGCGATCTGACATTTGATCCCCCTACACTGACCATATCAAGGCAATTGGATATAATCTCTTTGTCTCAGAACTGTTGGCATCAACACCTTTTAACCAGAGGCATCTCTGGTAACTGGTTATTTAATCTGGAGGCCAGGATATCCACATTCTTCCATATCGGGCTGAATAAGTCAAGAAGAAGGACTTACTTAATCCCCCTTGACCCAGGTGGTGACAACTAAAGTATTCTGCCTTTCAATCGTCCACTCCTGCGGTGGACAGCAGAGATCACTGGACAGTGGTGTTTTTTTTTTTTTTGGTCTATGAAATTATCAGGCTTGCATCCTTTAAGGCGCCATGACTCCTGGTGCCCTCTTGGTGACTGATGTAGGCCAGAGTCATGCATTGTCTGAACGCACCCTAATCAGGTGTGCCTGAAGAAGCTGGGTCCAGTGTTGGAGCCATTTTTATTGCTGTGAGCTCCAATACATTGGTGAGAAGCTTGGCTTCTTCAGGTGAATGAATAACTTATAGAGCGCTACACTGCGAACTGAATCGCCTCAGGTGGCCATTGTCCTTAAACTAAGACACTGGAACACTCCTCCCCATCCTGAGAGTATGGCATCTGTTATAACCTTCCAGTGGTATGGTAAAAACAACTTCCCAATTGCCAAGGCTGTGTTGTAAATCCACCAAGCTCAGGAGTTCCTTGAGATGTGTGAGATCTTAACCATTTTGTTTCTCTTTTCTTGGAGAGGGATGACTAAGAACGCCACTAGTTGTCCTAAGCATTGTGACAATAGTTGCAGGAGAATCTGCCTTAGGTAGGCCACATGAAGCTAGAATTGGGTGCATGTCAAGCATCATCAACCTGTGCAGTTTGAGTGTTTTGCAGGCCTTTGGCAAATCAAATGTTCACCAAAGCTTTTGCCATGGATCACTTGTGCATGGTTTTCATCACTGCGATCAGTGAGGGTATTCCCCTGTAGTGGATGGGAAAGGTATGTCAAAGAAGTCGGCGGTGACAAAAAAAAGGAAAAAAATGCAACTCGCAGCAAAAACAAATAAGCAAACTGCATACGTGTGTACCGAGCTTTATGCTGGCAACACGGATCAATTTTCAGACGAGAATATTTACCGTATATACTCGACTATAGGCCGTCCCGAGTATAAGCCGAGACCCCTAATTAACCACAAAAAAATGGGAAACCTGCATTGACCCGTGTATAAGCCGAGGGTACAAAATGCAGCAGCTACTGTAAGTGGAAAAGAGGGTCAGCAATGCCCATCTGCAGCTGCCTGTCCCCTGCACAGACCCCCCCGTGTCCCCATTACAGCCTACCTGTGCCGATCTTCGGTCCCTGCTCTCCGCTCTGTCCCCGCTCTGTCCCCGTGTACGGCGCCATTGCAAAATTAAAAAGCCGCGCCTCCTCCTCATCCTCGTCCGTGATAGGAGGAACGCTGTTTTCCCAGCAGTCAGTGCGCAGTGTTCCGCCTATCACGGACGCCCTCTCATCCTCGTCCATGAGATGAGAATGACAGGGCATCCGTGATAGGCGGAACACTGCACTGCTGGGAAAATTAGTGTCCGCCTATCACGGACGGGCGGGAGGAGGCGGCGCGGCTTTTTAAAACTGCCGTCTGTCTGCATGACAAGCTGTTCATGTAGGCAGACGGCAGTGACTCGAATATAAGCCGAGGGGGGGACTTTCAGCCCTAAAAAATGGGCTGAAAATCTCGGCTTATATTCGAGTATATACGGTAGCTGAAAAATCTTTGTACATTTGCTAAATGAAAGAATTTTTTTTAGCAAATTTTCACTCATTTTAAAATGAATGCAATTTCTGAACAAAAACCACATACACTGTCAGAAAACTTCTTGGTCAAAGGAATTTTCAATTTCTAAAATTTTCCCGTCACTGTGGTTGAAAATAAAAGTCGATTTGACCCCACTAACTATTAGAAAATCAAAGGCACGTTCTTAAAATGAAATTGGTTTTTGATGGAAAAAAATAAAAAATTATCAGCGTCTGATGATATATACAGTATCTGTCTGTTATTTTCAGAGTGGAAATGATATTTTGCTCCCTAACAATATAGTTGGTTATTTATATTTAAGAGCTATTTAAGAATATGTAAAGTTTAAAAAAAAGCAATTTAACCAAAAATTATACCACACTTAAGGTTAACCGAAACAATAAAAATCTGCCAATTAAAATTATGAAAAATAGTTAATGGCAGCCCTAGTTTTCTTCCAGTCAAAAAACACCCCCTACCAAAAACTGCTAACAGCCCATGCGTGGACACATAGGATAGCATGCTGGGGAGTTTTTTCCTGCAGCCAGAAAAACAATGTCTTAACCACTTAAGCCCTGGATCAATTTGCAGCTAAAGGACCAGGCCCCGTTTTGCGATTCGGCACTGCGTCGCTTTAACTGACAATTGCGCGACATGGCTCCCAAACAAAATTGGCATCCTTTCTTCTGGTGGTATTAGCGCAAGGTGATCAAACAAAAATAGAGCGACAATTTAAAAAAAAAAATAAAAGCAATATTTTTTACATTTTGCTATAATAAATATCCCCAAAAAATATATAAAAAAAATATATATCTTTTTCCAGTTTCGGCCGATAAGTATACTTCTACATTTTTTTTTAATTATAAAACAAAAAATATCGCAATAAGCGTTTGATTGCTTTGCGCTAAAGTTATAGCGTCTACAAAATAGGGGATAGTTTAAATGGCATTTTTACTAGTAATGGCAGCGATTTTTATTGTGACTGCAACATTATGGTGGACACATCGGACAATTTTGACACATTTTTGGGACCATTGGCATTAATACAGCGATCAGTGCGATTAAAAATGCACTGATTACTGTAAAAATTGCACTGAAGGGGTTAACCACTAGGGGGCAGTGTAGGGGTTAAGTGTGACCTGTGTGTGTTTTTTACTGTAGGTGGTGTGGCTTGGGACATCACTGATAGTCTTTCCATATGACAGGGAACAGAAGATCAGTGACATCAGTGATTTGTTTACACTTACCTCTCCCCGTTCTTCAGCTGTGACCCGATCGCGGGACACCCACAGCAATCAGGTCAGCGGTCACGGAGCTCTGGACCGGGTCACGAGCGTGCCGGCACGCAACCCACGACTGGGCTCTTAAAGAGCAACGTACCTGTATGTTGATCTGCCCAGCCGTGCCATTCTGCCGACGCAAGTGTGCAGGAGGCGGTCTTTAAGTGGTTAAGCCAAAAACAGCAGCTGTAAAAATGTCCAGTGTGCATGAGGTGTAATTGTGCGAAATTTGAATAAAATTCTTTATTACGATTTGCTAAAGAAAATTTGTTCAGAATTTGACCTATGTATGGCAGGCTTAAAATGCTTAATTTATATCCAATCGCATAACTGACCTGTTATCAATTATCCTAATTAGTTGCACAATGTTCTTCCAGCCACTCCCTCCCCCCCCCCCTTGTTTTGCTAGGTTGTTGGCCTGTCCCAACTTTTAGAAGAGTTGCCAATTTCAAAATTAATTCTTTAAAAAAAGATGGTACATTTAAAAAAAATTGATAGTTTTTTTTATTGTGAATAAAATATGAATGAGATTTGCAAGTCATTACATTGTTTTTACACAGATTTTGCTGAACATCGCAACTTGTGGAATTGGGGTTGTACATCTTGGAACACTGGAAGCTCAGTTTCCAGCAATTAACATTATGCTAGTGTTTTATTAGCACAAGAGCCCGCCTTATCCCTTCCTATTCTGTCCCAGCCTGACAACATCCCTCAGTCACCATTGAAATGCATTCAGAGCATTATTGGGTCGTGGGACCATTGTCACGTCATTTCTTAGTTTTAACCCAGTGTTTCTCAACTCCAGTCCTCAAGGTGCACCAACAGGTCATTTTTTCAGGATTTCCCTCCAAAGAAACAGCTCTGGTAATTACACACAATAAGGCAGTGAAACCGATTAAATTACATGTGCAAAATGGAAAGCCTGAAAACATGACCCGTTTGGGCGCCTCTAGGACTGGAGCTGAGAAACTATCTTAACCCATCAGATAGGTGTCTAATGTGCATGCATCATCTAACATAGCTCAGTGATCAGACATGCCTATTGCACACTTGCCTTTATTCACTTACAGCTTCGTGGCAACCTAATTTTCAGCCACAGAAAGCTTTACTTGCCACCCCTTAAGCAGTGTTAGTGGGCACGTGGCTGCAAAAAAAAAAAAAAAAAAAAAACGTATGTTCTATAAACATAACATTATGAAAGCGGGACCATTTGGACCGTCATACATGTGCTGCCTTTCCTTCTGCTTGCACACCACATAGCCATCATCTCAGGCATTTCCTCTAAAACAAAGGGGGGGGGGGGGTGTCTTCAATTTGCAACAAGACGTGGTTTACAAAATGTCTTTTTATTTTCATACATAATTTCCAATAACAGAAGGGATAAATTGCACAAGATTTTTTTTCTTTTCATGTGGAACTACAATGACAAGAAACAAGCCAACTGAGGTGTTCAAACAATCACAGGATAAAATGCGACACCCTCATTACAGGAATACATCTGGAAGTTGTAAAAATAAACGTGTCATTCAAAAACTATTTGGGTGGCTTCCTTTAACCCTGAAGTTCCAGTGTACTGAAATGATTACACCGCAGATTACTGTGTGCATAACATGCATCCGTTACATGCTAAGTGAACACCAGGACAACAAGGCCAGGAGTGTAATGATGGGTTTATTGGAATAGGCACAGGTTTGTCAACTGAACAGCAGCAAGGAGGAAAAGGAGGAGGAAGAAGAAGAAGAGGAGGAGGAGGAAAAGGAGGAGGAAGAAGAAGAGGAGGAGGAAAAGGAGGAGTTTTCCACATTTGCTGTCAGCAGCCATTGATTTCAATGAACAGCTGCTAGATAGAAAGTACACAGAACCTGCTAACAGCAATTACATTTAATTCAATAGCCACACCCAATATTAATTACCTTCACTACCCCAGAATGTACAACTTTGGGTTTTTACAGGAGTGGAAAAATGGGGAAGAAAAAAAAAATAAAAAAAGCTTTGCAAAATAAAAGTATTGTGGGCCCAACCAATAAAAAGGGGGGGGGGGGTAATTACCACAACCAGAATTGGCTGCAGCATTTTTCTACATTGTACATTATAATACACAACACATCAGTTGCAGAAACTGGTGGTTCAAATTTTTCTATTTAAATATCAGAAAAATTTCAAGTCCTTGACATAAGTGTCCTGTAATTACTTATGTGCATTTTCTATATATATATATTTTTTAAATTTTAACATGAAGTGAAACCATTAATACTTCTCTACAGCAGTAACCGCACACCAAAAAAAAAAAAAAAAAAGTCAAACGACCTCAACATAAAAAAAAAAAAAAAAAAGAAGGAGTTTCCCAAAGCTGCAGCGTGAAGAAACTAAAAACTTTATTTCCGTTACACATGGATGGACTCTTTGCTATAGGAAATCCACGTGGAGCGATTAGGAATGAAGATGTGTAAAAAGGGTTGTTCGGGGAAAGATGTGTCTGCTGCACCAGTTAGTTGGTCTCATCTGGTTCACCACCGTCGTTACCTTCATTGGTGTCCGACGTCCATAACTGGAGGGGGAGGGGAGAAAAAAAAAAAAAGTAAAGTTTTCCATGATTACAACTGTGCAAGCCTCATTCACATCTTTGTCCATGTAGTAACATAGCTTGCAGTTGAACTACTAGAACAGAAGTCCAAGAAGCCCAAGTATTTCAAACATGACAACCATAGTGTTAAAAACAAAAAAAAACACAACTTACTGTCAAGTTGTCTCTAAGTAGCTGCATGATAAGAGTGCTATCTTTGTAGGAGTCTTCATTGAGGGTGTCTAGTTCTGCGATGGCTTCATCAAATGCCTATCAAGAGAAATGCCAATATTTGAGCAATACTTAGTCAAAAAAGGAAAAAAATTTAAACTATAAAGGATTAGTAAAAAACGAAATCTGGGTGGAGTACATTAAGAAAGCTGGTCTTTGGGCTTGACATTTTTTATTTCCCCACCAAGTCATAAATGAAGATATTCCAACAGTTTGGAGTTCTCCCTGTGCCTGCATGGATTTTCTCCAGGTACTCCAGTTTCCTTCCATACCCCAAAGACATGCTGGTAGGTTGAATAGCTTTTGTCTAAATTGGCCCTAGTCTTTGTATGAATGAGATTTAGACCCCTTTCACACTGGGGCCGACCCATGGTAAAGCACCACTTTTCAGTGGTAGTTGGGCACTTAACCCCAAAGAAGGGGTTAAAAACACCCGTGTTGCAGCACTGCCGAAGCGCTTTGGCAGCGCTGCCCATTCATTTCAATGTGCAGGGCAGTTTGCGAGCGCTGTATACAGCACTCCTGAACCACCCCAAAGATGCTGCTTGCAGGACTTTTCCCAAAAGCCCGCAAGCGCACCACCCCAGTGAGAAAAGCCACGCTGAAATGAACGAACCACCTCAGTGTGAAAGGAGTTTTAGGGAACTTCTATTGCAAGCTTTTTGAGGGAAGGGAGTAATGTGAACGTATAATAGATGTAAAGCGCTGCGTGCTATAAAAGTAATGAAATGAAGATAAAAGTGAAAGTGTTTCCCCAACACATCCATACTGCTGTTACATGCAATAATTTTAAAGATGAATGGGGACTGCACACGAAAAATAAGCATCCGTGTTACGAATAATATTTGGTGATGTGACAGACAGTTAGGCTGGTTTCATACTGGGGCGGTAAAGCAGCGCTATATTTAGTGCTGCTTTGCCGTCATTTTAGCCTCAGTATTCGGCGGCTAGTGGGGTGGTTTTAATCCCTGCTAGCGGCCGAAAAAGGGTTAAAAACCCCTCGCAAAGCGCCACTGTATTACCGCGGTGTCCCATTGATTTCAATGGGTAGGAGCGGTGAATACACCGCTCCAAATATGCTGCTACCAGGACTTTTACCGTCCTGCTAGCGCACCGCTCCAGTGTTAAAGCCCTCCGGCTTTCACACTGGAGTTAAAAAGGAGCCGATTTTTTCAGGAGCTATACAGGTGCTATTTTTTAGCGTTGTAGCTCCTGAAAAACGCTTCAGTGTGAAAGGGGCCTTAGAAAAAAGGCACCGGTGTGCATCGTGCGACAGGTATACAGTCTTCCACTTCTAGCTTAAATCAGAGACTTGACAGTGTCTTTTATGAAAGAACTCTTGTAAAAAAAAAAAAAATGCCCGATACTACATTCAGAACACTTTCCAACACTGCAACTGACAATTCCAGCTGAGTACATGCCTATCACTATATAAGCCTCAAAAAGAAAAAATGAAATGTTAGAACGAGAGCACTTCAACTGCAAAACTCAAGACCTGCAAGCCTGTGAAAAATTCCCAAGGGGTTAAAATTAGCTAGAAATAAATTTGCAGGTCAGTACTTACAGTCTTTGCCAGTGAACAAGCCTTTTCTGGGCTATTAAGAATTTCATAATAGAATACGGAAAAATTTAGGGCTAAGCCCAAGCGGATGGGGTGGGTTGGCTGCATTTTCTCCTTGCTGATGTCAAATGCTTCTTGATAAGCTTGTTGTGAGAGGTCTATTGTCTCTGTAAAAGGAGAAAAAAAAAAAAAAAAAGCCGTTACAGTATTTCACATTGTATTTGATACAAGTAAGCTTAGAAAAGGCTCACTGAGCCTCCTTTAAGCAAAACGCATAGGAAAATATATATTGTCCAGTAAAAAGCACCTAGGGGACACACACACACACACACACACGTCTAGCAGTGACTAAGGTGCTAAAGAAGAACATGGATCAAGCAAATTGTCAAATGCTAGCTTCTTTCATAACGGATTCCCCTAAAACAAATTCTGGGCAACAGGTAATTCAGTAAATTCTACACCATTTAACACCATGTGAGGTTTTTCTATCAACTGTAACATGATCATCTTTTTGAAAATCAAGAAAGGAGTCAAAGCAATACATCCTGATATCATTCAAGTGTACTGCAGTAGTGTTAAAGCAGGTGTATCCAATCCAAGCAGCAACAGATTGGCATAGTCTGGGAACCACACACCAGTTTTTTTTTTTTTTTTTTATCAGGTCACAATACTGTATGAAATAAACTTGCTAAAGCACAAGTAAAGCGGGGGACAAACCCCATCTAAGACAAACCATGCGCGCAGTGTGACTGCACGAGGAAAGTCACCCTGATCCTGGTAAGCACTGTCACTGGGGGAATTTTAAGGCAAATTTTGCCTTTTGAAACAATTTAAAACACTCCTCACTGCAGGGAGCTTGTGCAGTGGGTCTCTTATCACCTCCCAAGAAGCGACTTCCCCCATTTCCACATGCTAGATTGGTAATCCAAGTGAGGAAGTTGAAGGATGGACAGCATTTGTTCCAGACCAGCAGAATGTTGTGTTGGAGGGGTCTTGAATGGAACCGCTTTGAGCAAGCCAAACAACGCCTAGAAATCTCATGGAGCAGGCTGCTAAAGGACCTCATTTGTCAGAAAGAAAACCTTTGCCTAGGCCATGTTTAGGATAAGGCCCTAGATATTCCAAGGCGGGGGGGCAAACTTGATTGCAAAAAAAAAAAAGTCCATCTCGGTACCTAGTAACAATGATTTACTGTTCTTTAGCATTTGTGGACACTCTGGGTGCATTGGACATGCCAAAAACAGCAGAGCAACAAATTAGACAGGTTTTCCTCCTACTGCAAAGTGTAGAAAACACTGATGAGTTAGGCAAATGGCAGGTACTCAGCATAACTTTGCAGTGAGTGTTTGAAGCCTTCCTCATGACTTCTGTCAAGTGCCTCACCACTGATGCCCTTCTTCAAAATGTTATACAAGTAACTTTAAGACCCCCCCCCCCCTTTTTTCCACACTGGGGTGTTTTTTCAGGCGACTGTAAAATGCCTCATCTGCAGTCCCAGTGTAAGAGCCCAAGTGCTTTCACACTGGGACGGTGTGTTTGCAGGACTTTAGAAAAAGTTCTGCAAGCTGCATCTTTGGGCCGGTTTCTACACCGCTGCCCATTGGAAAGCATGGACAGTGCTGCTGAAGCGCCTGCAAAGCGCTTCAGCAGCAATACACGGGCACTTTTTTAACCCCTTCTATAAAGAGGAAGGGAAAAAATAATAATTTTCGCCCAGCTCCCACCTGAATAGTGGCACCAAAGCACAGAACAGCGGTAAAGCACCGCTAAAACTAGCAGCACTTTACCGCAAGTGTTCCACCAGAACAGAAAATAGCAGCCCATTACCGCCAATGCCCCTCGGTGTGAAAGTGCCCTAAGATGTTTAAGACACACAACAGGGTTCACACTACAGGAACAGTCCTTTTTACTAAATTCCCCATTTCCACTAGATTTAGCTCGGCAACACTTCTTAGCAGTAGTAATCCAATCATAAATCAGCTATTCCATTTGTTCCAGATGGGAAAGTCTTTAGACTTTGCAGGTCTTCGTAGTCATAGGAGCCTGGTTAGACTGAGAAAAATCAAGGGCAACTATATTGAGAATACTGCAGTAGTGAGCAGGCCTATATGGGCAAGCATAATGCACAAAGGCATCCCATCAGGTACACTAGATCAGTGGTTCCCAAGTACCCCCCCAACAGGCCATGTTTGCAGGTTTTCCTTCATCTTGCACAGGTGCTCTAAAATCAGAGTCAATGATTTGGTATTTTGGACAGCTATTCCATCTAAGAGAAATTCCCAAAACATGGCCTGTTGTGGGTACTTGACAGGGTTGAGAACCACCGCACTAGATTACCAAAAGTATTGGTATGCCCTGCCTTTACACACACATGAACTATAATGGCATCCCAGTCTTAGTCCGTAGGGTTCAATATTGAGTTGGCCCACCTTTTGCAGCTATAACAGCTTCAACTCTTCTGGGAAGGCCCCCCCCCCACACCATAATCCCCCCTCCAAATGACTGGGACCAGTGCACAAAGCAAGGTCCATGAAGACATGGATGAGCGAGTTTGGGGTGAAGGAACTTGACTGGCCTGCACAGAGTCCTGACTTCAACCCGATAAAACACCTTTGGGATGAAGTGGAGTAGACTGCAAGCAAGGCCTTCTTGTCCAACATCAGTGCCTGACCTCACAAAATGCAGTTCTGGACTAATGGTCAAACATTCCTATAAACACTCCTAAACCTTGTGGACAGCCTTCCCAGAAGATATTAAGCTGTTATAGCTGCAAAAAGGTGGGCCAACTCCATATTGAACCCTACGGACCAAGACTGGGATGCCATTAAAGTTCATGTGTGTGTAAAGGCAGGCGTCCCAATACTTTTTGGGACAGTGTATGAGGGGCTGAGGCAAGAACTCAGCAGCAGCATCTCTGGGTCTTCCTCAAAGTTTTCCCATCTCTACCTCCAAGGGATGTAGTTCCACTTTGTCATCTAGGGGAGGCGGAGAAGGAGCCTGGTGCTTATAAGCCTTTACTGGTCAAATACATTTTGAACTAGTTGGAAAAAACTGCCTTGGTTAGGTAGGACTTAAGTTGCATGCCTGAGACAAAGCTTGAATCACAGACACTGGTGTTAAAAATAGGGTCCTGTCTGATACAAGAATAGCAATGTCACTGAGCAGAGTGCTTTGCTAGGAGCGTTTGCTGCGATTTCCTTTGTGCCTGGTTTCCACCATTGCTAAATTAGAGAAGGGTGCATAAGTGGGGTAAGCATGGCCAGAGAAGAATACACAGCAACCCAGGTGTCCGCTGTCCTGCAATGAATTTTTTATTTATTTTTCCGGAAAAAATGAAGACCGTTGGAAGAGTGTCCTGGGTAGAAGTTTTGATGCAATAGGTGGTCATCTACTTGAGACTATACGGCGGCCCTATTGCGAGAAATGACGTTCCCGTATGTACCCCTGTATGGTAGGGGGAGCCAATGCGTGGGTCCGGCGGCCGCAATCACTCAGCGGCAGAGGTATATAAAAAGATTTTCGCGCAATAGTAGCTAAGATAAGTAAATATAAAGTGCAATATGGATAATGACCAGTAGTAGGCGCTGGTGCCAATGAGAGGTGATTGCTGGTTGGTTAAAGTAAATGAACGGTGATTGTTGGTCGGTTAAGATAAATGAACGTACATAGGTGATTAGCAATAATAAATTAATGAAATATGTACACATATGTGACTAACAATGAATATAGCAAATAATATGTCAAATATTTAAAGTGTCATGTGCATAAATATCTGAATTACTTCTTATAATCTGTGCAACAATTAATGTGCGTAAAACAATAGTGTGAATCTGTGACTGGTGAAACACATTAAAAATATATAAATACTGATATATAGAAGAATCAATGATAAAAATCAGAATAGGATAACAGTAGTGGAATGAGTGATAAAAGTGATTCCAAAATTGATAAAAATAATAAGTTCACGTAGTCCCAGAATGGATAAAAATATATAAATGAGACAGAGTCCAAATTGATCCGTCAGATCCTGCTGGTGAAATGGTGTGTGGTCAAACACAACCATCCCGTGGTTCATAATAAATTTAGTGCCAGTCCATCCGAGTGGTCAATACTTTCTGGATAGTTTTGTACAAAACGGTAAAAACTTGGTCCTGGTTTTCATATATTGTATCCAATCACTGGTCTCCCAGAAGTCTCACCTTCAAAATGATAAAATGCCTTTCAGGGGTATCGTATAGCCCCAGGTGCTTTAGGTACAGATGTTCAGCAAACGTTGTAAAAGTAATGTACTTCTCCTTTAAGGGCGTTTAGACCTTAAATCCTGCAATGCTCAGTGTCACAATGACAGCGCCAGGGGGAAAAAAAAAAAGAAAGGGAAGCCTCCACTAGTGTAGTAGTTTAAATAAACATTAGACGTATTTAATAGGGTAATAGGTGGACTCTTACATAAAATAGATACAAGCACTAAGGGTTAAAAATGCTTTCAGGCGTTCTCAGCGCCTTCTCACGTCTCCTTGTGCGCTTCTCTGCCTACGGCCACTCCCTACGCGTTACGACACGTGTCGTAACGCGTAGGGAGTGGCCGTAGTATCACTCATTCCACTACTGTTATCCTATTCTGATTTTTATCATTGATTCTTCTAGATATCAGTATTTTTATTTGTGTTTCACCAGTCACAGATTCACACTATTGTTTTACGCACATTAATTGTTGCACAGATAAGAAGTAATTCAGATATTTATGCACATGACACTTTAAATATTTGACATATTATTTGCTATATTCATCGTTAGTCACATATATGTGTACATATCTCATTAATTTATTATTGCTAATCACCCATGTACGTTCATTTATCTTAACCGACCAACAATCACCGTTTATTTACTTTAACCAACCAGCAATCACCTCTCATTAGCACCAGCGCCTACTACTGGTCATTATCCATATTGCACATTATATTTATATTTACTTATCTTAGCTACTATTGCACGAAATTCTCTTATATACCCATCTTTGTGTACTTGTGAACACACCACAATTGTTTATTTTAGACTATCTGAATACTCCAAGTAGCGCGAGGGACACATATTTACACTCGGCGGCAGAGGGGGGTGGGGGTCTGCCTATGTAAACAAAGCAGATTCCCGTTCTGACAGGAGAGTACAGGGAGATGTTCCTGATCACTAGGAACAGACCAACGATCTCTTTACTGCTCTCTCTGTACTGTGTCAGTCCACTCCTCCCAGGGAATAAAAAAGTAGTTAACCCCTTCACTGCCAGTGTCATTTATACAGTGATCGGTGCATATTTTTAGCTCTAATCACACGTGTCAAAAGTGTCAAGTCTGCCGCAATCTCACTAAAAATAGTTAATCACTGCCATTACTAGCATTTAAAAAATAAACACACATTTGGGCAGTGGTAGTTCTAATTTTTTATGCCACACATAACTATGAAATGTAAAATTTCAGTAAAAGTTACACTAAAGTTGGGGGGCACAAACAATTATCAATTTTTTTTGGAAAACCTAAAAAGATGAGGTTGCACTGAATGCGTTTCCAAAACAATCCCTAAATGTGTGGGCCTGTGAAATAGTAACAAACGTCAGTACCCTGTATTTTTCATAAGTGTCGCTTTAACCACTTCAGCCCCGGACCAATTGGCAGCCAAAGGACCAGGCCCCTTCTTGCGATACGGCCCTGCGCCGATTTAACTGACAATTGCGGTCGTGCGACGTGGCTCCCAAACAAAATTGGCGTCCTTTTTTCCCCCCACAAATAGAGCTTTCTTTTGGTGGTATTTGATCGCCCCTGCGGTTTTAATTTTTTGCGCTATTAACAAAAATAGAGCGACAATTTTGAAAAAAATTCAATATTTTTTACTTTTTGCTATAATGAATATCCCCCCAAAAAAAAATAAATATAAAAAAAATTCCTTCCTCAGTTTAGGCCGATACGTATTCTACATATTTTTGGTAAAAAAAAATCAATCGCAATTAGCGATTATTGATTGTTTGCGCAAAAGTTATAGCGTTTACAAAATAGGGTATAGTTTTATAGCATTTTTATTAATGTTTTTTTTTTTTTTTTACTAGTAATGGCGGCGATCAGCGATTTTTATTGTGACTGCGACATTATGGCGGACACAGCGGACATTTTTGGGACCATTGTCATTTATACAGCAATCAATGCTATTTAAATGCATTGATTCCTGTATAAATGACACTGGCAGTGAAACAGTTAGCCACTAGGGGGCGGGGAGGAGTTATGGTGCGTGACGCGCCTTTTTTACATTAGGGGGCGGGGCTGACGTCTGACGTCATTGATCGGCTTTCCCAATGACAGGGAACAGCCGATCAATGACAGGCAGAGTAGGAAGCGCGGGGAGAGGTTTGTTTACACAGACCTCTCCCCGTTCTTTAGCTCTGTGACCCCGACCGCGGGACACCGGCGCCGATCGGGTACGCTGGTCCTGCGGCCGTGGAGCTCCCGACCGGGTCGCGAGAGCGCGCGACCCACGGCTAGGCTTTTAATGGGCCACGTACCTGTACGTGGTTTTGCCTAGCCGTGCATTCTGCCGACGTGCATCGGCGTGAGGCGGTCGGGAAGCGGTTAAAGGTCCCCTACAGGTCACCAGTTTAGTGTTATAGGTGGTCTGGTGCAAGAATTATTGCGCTTGCTCTATGCCAGGCTGTGTGATGTGTATTGCAATTGTAAATCAGGAAACACTACCAAGTCTTATATCTACAATAGGGGACAGCAAGTCTAAAAAGGACTAACCTGTCTTACCTTTCTAAGTTTCTGACCCCCTGTATGTGTCCATGCTTTAACTGGCATGATGGGGATAACCCTGGAGGGGTCTTTAGGGCCTGGGAACCTCAGTGATGGACCACAGCCCTGGACCTGTATAGTAACCCTGTGGCTAACTACATAGGTTGCACTGATTGGAGAGGTGAATGCCCAAACATTAGAGGCTGTCCCCACACTGATCTGTATGCACTGCTATTATTGGGTTATAGGGGTACACTCAAGATGAGCATGTCTGAAAGTTTTGCCAGTGTTCAATCACCTGAAAGACAGCAGCTGAGCAAAGGTCTATCAATATCCCACCTGCTTCCCGTACAGTAGATACAACAACCCACGAAAGACTACACACACACACCTTAGTAATTATCTAATCCTGCTGTCAAATATTAAACTTTGTGATGTTTATGGAAAATTTAAATGTGTGTATCCAGATAGAAATTCAGATCATGGCCCTATTTTTGGCCATTAAGTGAAAGAAAAAAACATTTAGGTCACCCTCTGTGACTTCTAAAAATACTCACCAGTTCTCTCAGTATCCTTCGCCACCTCTGAAAGGTATCGGTAATAGTCCCCTTTCATCTTCAGGTAAAATACTTTGCACTCTGGTTGCGTGGCTTTAGGAATTAAGAAATCCTTAAGCAGATCCTAAAATAAAGAAAAACAAAGTTTTAATTTTATTTTTTTTAAATCACCATGCCTTAAAACCTGGCAACTTGGAAGTGTCCTCCAAAATATGTTCAGTGCCTCATCCAACCAAGTTCACCATATTTTTACCCCCCCCCCCCCCATTTTTAAGAGTTTATTAAGGCTACATGCATGGCATACTTGCCAACAACCTATAACCCAAAGTCACTTGAGGTCAAATAGAATTTCACAGTGTTTTGCACAGATGACCGGAGTACACTAGTGAGACAAAAACTCTGGAAGCTGTGTCCAAAATAGGAAAGCAGAGGGCAAATGACTAGTCACAGTATCTCATCTTCTACATTGTCTTCCATGTCTTGTTCTGCCATATTGGTATGCACCATTAACATTTCTAGACATGCCCTATAAATAGGGGTGCAACGGATCAAAAAAACTAACGGATCGGATCGTTCCTCGGATCACAGTCACAGATCAGCAAATAATTGAATTTGCAAAAATTCCACCATATAGTCCCCACTGTAATATCCACGTCATCTCCCCCAATGGCAGGGTATTGGCAGGGATGGCTGTGACTGCAATTGTCACAGAGCAGCACTGGGCACTACAGATCCAGCCCACAGCGCTGCCGCCATCCGATCTCTCCCCTCCACTGTACAGATCTGTAGATAGAAAGGAACCAGCGTCATCATGACACTGGTTTGTTTACAAGTGTTCGCTCCGTCATTTGACGTAGCAATAACATTGTAAATGGCTGAACCAAGGTGGCCGCCGCTCCGAACAGGGTAACCCAGTCGGATCACGGATCGATGACAATCCGTTGCCCCCCCCCACCTATAAACGAAGCAAATCTTATTGCGTTGTGTTCTACTTGTTATGAAGTGACCAGCAATGGCAAACTCATACTTCCATCATGGCAGGGGTACTTTGAGGGGGGGGGGGGGGGGGGGGGGGGGGGGCCCACCACATTTTACATTCCCCCAGCATGACTCGCATACAAAATTTCCAAAAAACAGGTTGTTCTTGCAGAGACATATCTGGAGTGCAGCCTTTTGGATGATTCATGCAAGGAGCAAAGACACGGCAAGCACTTGGAAAAGCGCTACAGCTTGGCATGGGGAGGGGGAGATTCACAGTATTTTTGGGATTGTCCAGGTTATATGATGTTACGAGGGGAATTTGTCAAAACTGGAGCAGCGGTGCATCAAATCTCACTCAAAAGCTTAAATGAACAAGATGAAGGGCGGGAAGTTTACCTTATTGCAGGGAAGGCATTTGAGGGGGGGGGGGGGGCCCCCAAACACAAAATCACACCAGCCTTTAACTACTCATTTGTCTATGGGACTTGGCAAAAGCAGATTTACCCAGACCTCTGCAATGCTAGACAAGCCTGCAAGCATCTTGTTTCCTATGCACCTGCAGTCTAAGGTCAAAGACCGATGCAGGAACAATAGCCCTGCACTGGACACGAGGATGCCAAACAGTCCAATGCCAGAGGGTTAGGAAGTGCCATCTTTTGGCAGAACAGAGGCTTGGCAAGTTACAATTCAACAAAGCTGCTATTAATGCCTCTTGTTGATGTATTGCATCAAAGTCATGAAGCGTTTGACACTTATTACAGCGACTTGTACAACAAATTCAAGTGTTTCTTAAAATTCACATTGTGGCACAATAAATGCACAAATTCAAAATTAAACTGACTAAATGTTTCTTTTGGTATACAGAGAACATGCTAAAACTTGGGCATCGTATGCCAAATTGAGTAAAAGTTCTAGACAGGCACATGAATTCAGAGCATTTTGCCCCACTTAGCATGCATGGGAGACTTTTGGTAAAAAAGGGTCTGCACCAGTCTATAAATTCCAGGGAACATGTGCCAACGACGAAAAAGTGGCACATATATGAAATTCTACACTTAAACTGGCAAGTCAAACAAGTTACATTCTAAAGGGGGGGGAAGACTGTTCTATCAAAAAGCAAATAGAAGAGAAATGGTTAAATAAAGCAATGTAGGCACCTTAGAAGTCTGGGCCATGACACACCCAGTTTGCAGTGTAGTACTCCGCTGACATGGTATATCTGCAGCATGCTTGTTTGCAGTGCTACAGGCAGCAGGATTATGCAGCTTCAGTGATTGATCCAGCAAGACCACATGGCTCCACTACTGCACTGCTCACATGAAGGCAGCCAGCACAATGCAGTATTATACAGAGTAGCCAGAACATGGAGAGGGAAGGTTTTTTTTATTTTTTTAAGATGTTAAATGCCACAATGCATCATTGAAAGTCTGCCACCGTCATCACTCCTTTATATCGAGCAACGCAAAAACTGAATGAGGGCATTTGAAGGATATGTTCAGCTTCAGCATAGCAGCAGCTCTTTGGGGGATCCTGAAAGCTCAGCTAGGATGTTCAATGAGCAAATGAGGTCTAGAAATACTACTAGCAGGCAGTACACAAAAACACCTTACAATATTGAAGTGAAAATCTTAAAGAATTGTAGTTGCCGTTCCATTTTGGTCTACTAATTAAACCACTGAAAAGCATTTTCCTACATCTGCTTGAGAAGTAAAGTACCCGTTGGCCCTGACAGAAATCCTGTCCACTCTGCAGTCTCATAAAAGAATGTCATTAGAACTACAGAACACCTCTGCATATGTCATGGAGGAAAAGGGAGGTGTTAGTCCTAATTTCCTATCCTAGGGTGACAACACCGCTCCTCCGTAGATACAGTACAGCAAGCAAACATTGTCATCTAAAACAGGAAATGTGTTCATGGATGGATCACCAGGTTAAAGTAGGTTTTGGGGGGGGGGAGCAGCCACCACATCTGATAGTAAGCTGCAATACATTACCGATAACCTTTTTATCAAACCGCAGAGCCACCCTCTTGAAGCAAACATGCAGTTTAAACCCGGTGCAGATACATTTCCATTTTCTGGACTATAATATACTGAATTTGCATACTATTTGACAAGTCGTTACAGCCCCAAGCTTCTTTGCAGAATTCTAATATCTAAAACGTCAGACATTGGGGCAAAATGTATAAAGCAGTAAATGTGGCATTCATTGTCAATCACTACAATTTAAAAAAACTTGTACCACAAAGGTTTACTGGCATTGGATATTTGGTGAACATCAGGTTTGGAGCTTAATAGGACCTCTTAACCTGGCCATAGACTGTTAGAAACTTGACCGAATCAGCAGGGACTGGCCTAGATTCTAACCATGAACAGGCTGTTTAGCAACTTGGATACAACCAGCCTCTTGAATTTTGCATGCGATTATTGCCAACAGCCATTCTAGCCACTAGCAATCACAGAAAACAATGGCTCTGCAATAGGTGGTGGGGGACAATTCTTTCCTGCAAACATTAACATTGCTCCATCGATGGCCGGTTTTAGTCAATTATTTTTCAAATTGGAGCCTCCAAGCAGGATTAACTAGCTTATATTATTTATATTAACTGCTGACCTAGAAGGGTCACAGAATACAATCATGATGCCCCTATGGGGGGGGGGGGGGGGCACATTGTGAGCAGAAAAGGCTGTTTGGAAAATAGAGATTATAGATTACATAAGTTACTAAAAATAAGCCAATTGTGTGGCAAACAGAACTATCATTAACGCGGAGTTCCACCCAAAAGTGGAACTTCTGCTTTAAGCACACCTCCCCCCTTACATGCCACATTTGGCATGTCATCTTTTGGTGTGGGGGGGGGGTGGGGTGGGTGACTACTTTAGCGAGGGACTTTGTCCCACTTCCTCCTTCCACCCACAGACCGACTCCTCCTCTCAGCAATCTTCTGGGACACGTGACAGGTCCCAGAAGATTGCCTGTCCACTGGGACTCGAAGCCGCAAGCTGTCACGGCCGGGTGCCCACAGTTCCAATGGATGCGCAGAGGAGAGGGAAAGGAGCGGGGCTCTGTGCAGCCACATTGCTGGACCGCGGAACAGGTAAGTGTCTGTTTACTAAAAGTCAGCAGCTAAACTTTTTGTAGCTGCTGACCTTTTTTTATTTTATTTAAAAGTCTGGAACTCCGCTTTAAATATGCAAAAGATCTAAACATGGTAAACTGATGCATTATGAGAGCACAAAAAGGATGAGCACAAAAAGATGACTTCCGATAGAAAAAGAAAACCTTGTTAGGTCCCTTTGACATGGGGCAGACTCCAAGCAGATCTCCCCGCTCAGCAGGGAATCTGTCCGCTCATCCCCACCGATCAGGCTGACAGGTCCATTTACACTCTGTGCAGGACACAGCCAGCTGTTCTCTATGATAGAAACTGACCGCCTGTCTGCTACCATCCAGCTGTCACTCCATAGAAATCCGCAGATGGATCAATCGATCCATCCGTCTTTTTGATGGCCCGGATTGGATGCTGGCAAGTGTCAGACATGTCCACTGACATCTGCCGCTCCATACACAGCAATAGATGGTCCAATCCGGTCCATCTGAAAAAAAAATAAGAATAAAAAACTGACAGGCAGATCTGATCAGTTAATCAGTGTGAAAGGGGCCTTACAGGTACTGTAGGTGCATTTTCCCACTTCGATCACTTGCATTAAAAAGTGTTACACCAGAGAGCAGGATGGGGGAAGTTATAACTTAGGATTTTACTACAGACTATGCTGAGGCCTAGCTGGGGAGGGGGATATTAATAATGAGTACTGGTTGCTGTCACTGTACATTTAAACATTCTTTGTTCCTGTTGTGGTGAAATATTAGTCATCAAGGGAAGTCTCCAGCAGGACTAGAGAGCAATACAAACTGGCAGAGGCTCCAAGGCCTCATTTACACTGGCGATTTTAGGTCTGGCAGTGGATTCTTACAGCTGGAATCACAGGTGATTGCAGACAACTGCAGCTTCCCAGAATGTACAAAATAATGGCAGGCACAACAGGAGCCACATCTGACACAGATCTTCAGCAGTTACCTGTGGCTAGGGACAGATGAGCATCCATGGACACAATCTGTCAGCCCCCAGGACCAGTCATAGGTCCACAGGCCATTGGTGAATGTGCAAATACGTGCGCAGATTTGTACAGCTGTACAGAATCACTGGTTATTCCTGCTGCAAAAATCCACACATTAAAAGCTGTACCAAAAAAAAAAAAAAAAAAAAAAAGTGAAAGCCAGCAGCTACGCATACTCCAGCTGCTGGCTTTTAACAATAGGACACTTACCTGTTCTGGAGTCACACGATGTCGGCACGGCAGCTGATGTTTCCGTAGGGTGCTGCTGCCGCCATTGCGGGCAAGGGTACCCGGTAGTGTAGCCTTACAGCTTCACGCCGGGAACCCTACTGTGCGAGGGTCCCGCTCCTCTCTCCTACTGGCCCAACAGGGAGAGGAGGAGGGTGCCCCATGGTGATGTCACGGGCCGCGGCATGGATTCCCGGAAGTGAGGACAGAATACTCGTCAAAGACAGGTATCCTGTCTTCCCTCGAAAGGTGCCAATTGTGGCACCGGAGGGGGATAGGAGACAAACGAGCGGAAGGTCCACTTTTGGGTCGAACTCTGCTTTAAGGCCCTTTTCAGATGGGGGCGAACCCAGTCAAGCAGATCCACCTGCTCAGCAAGAGATCTATCCGTTGATCAGGCAGATAGGTTTGTGTCCACTCTGCATCAGCAGGGTTGATGCAGAGCGGACAAACCCCACTTTTCCCTATGGGGCAGTCAGATGGAAATGGACTGTCTTGTCCGTTTTAGTCCGAGGGATGGGGAATGAATCCCCCTCTTTAAGCAGATTGGATGTAGGCTGGTGTAAAACAGACACATGTCTGTTTACATCCGCCTACCCATAGAGAGCAATGGATGGCCTGATCGCTTTTGTGAAAGGGGCATTAGACTCTTTCAGTAGAAATCTGCTGCAGGAAATCCTGAATGCAGCCCAAACTGCAACTTTGTGCCTAGACAGATGCATACTTTCAAGGATATACAAACCCAGGAACAGGAATTTCATTTACCACAATATCAGTTTCCAAGCCACCTTCTGTGAAATACAACACACTTACTCTGTATGCAATGAGGGGGTATTAGTTCAAATCAGGAGAGCAACTAAGGGTGACAATACTGCTCTGCAGATGCTGTAATCGGCAAGTAGAGGTGCATTACTGGCAGAAATCACCAGGTTGGGGGGGGGGGGGGGGGGGGACACGGCATGCAGCATAGCCAAGGACTAATGCTGCAATATATATTTTTATTATATTGCTATATGCTTCAAGACCAATAGAATTTCCAACCCTTTCCAGAAAGGTCTGAAAAATATGAGATTTTCACAGAGCTGCTAGCATTGGGGTTAATAATCTGAGATAGCACTACTACAGGACATTACTTCAAACAGTGGAATGGTACCGAAAATGATTTAATGATGTGGAATGATGGTACTGTAAAAGGCTATTCCATGTCCCTGTCCTCATATACTTATCCCCATGCTGCACAAAATATTCAAGAGCTCCCTGTGTGCAGCTTTCACTTAATGCACGTGACAAACTAACAAGTTAGATAAGACAAATATCTAAATGACCAGAAAAGCAAATAAAATTAAACATTCTAATAATTTCTACAAAAACACTGAATTATTGGAAAGCAAAAAAGGTTGTGGTCCCACTGCACATAAACCTTAAAAGAAATGCAGAAAAGGATTTTAGGGTTTCTGAATTGTAAAAATTCTAGGTATGGCATTATACATAGTTACATTGGCTCAGCTTGGACCAATATAACTAGGCGTATACCAGGCTTGTGGGATCCTTCTGGAAGGTGGAAATCACTGTAGTACGCACCCTTATTACAACAACTTTCTTTTTTTTTTTTTAATAACTTCAGGGTTCTGTACCAAGTGGCTGCCCTGCTGCATTCTGAAGGCAGGAGGCCCACCCAGAGAAAGCCTGGCATTTTCTCAATTGTTGCAAAGCATTCTGATTGAACAAGGTGGGGAGGTGATGTCACCGCCCCGCCTCTCCACCTTGTTCAATTAGAGAATGCTTTGCAACAATTGAGAAAATGCTAATTAACCAAATGGTGCCTGTGCCGAGAAGCCAATCAATGCTGCAAGGCAGACGCTCAGCATGTGACGTGGAAGCTAGTGGCAATCACTGAGTAGAGGTTCCCCCTACAGTGATTTCTAGCAATGTCCCACAAGTATGATATACACATAAGCTGTAATTATGTAAAAAATTTCAAACCTGGAACTCGAAGTCCATGACACAATCACTTTCGAAGTAATATATAAATAACTATATTACCAAGAGTTCACCAGGAAAAATAAGGTGGAGTGACTAAAATTAACTTTACTACAATAAGCAAAATATTGCTTGTGAAGCCATTTCTATTATCTGATATCTAATTCAGATGACCAACTTACCAAAACAGTGTCACAAACACTCTTGAGCTCGCACTCTATTTTCTCCCGGTATTCTTTAGTCAATTGCAGCTTCTTTTCCGATTCACCTGACTTCTGCTCAATGCTGGAAATGACCCTCCAAGAAGACCTCCTTGCTCCAACCACATTCTTGTAAGCAACAGAAAGAAGGTTCCTTTCTTCATTGGACAGCTCCGCTCCGCATACCGTTACATCCTTCATGTTGGCTGCCATATCATCGTATCGTTCTGCCTGCTCTGCCAGCTTGGCTCTCTGGATGAGATCGGTTCTTTCTGCCATGGCTTTTGTGTGATTTGGTATACACAGGAGATGGAAATAAAATTAGGAAGATCAGAGATGTGACTCAAGTGAGGAGTTGTAGCTGGAAATGGACTACAGGCAGGAAGCCAAACCTGCAAGAATAAAAAAAAAAAGTAAGCTTCATTAAGCCAAGCAGAAAACAAAAAATGAATACTTAATGAACTTCTTTAAATAATATGTTTAGACCTAACCATCAGTATCTTGGTGGAATAATGCACATAATACACAGCATTTGACAATCGTATCATAGTGATAAAAAATAAATAAAAAATACAAGACTGTTTAGAGCTTCCTTTTCAGCCTGCCCAGGACATCTGCATGGAGTTTGCATCTTTTCCTAAAATTGTTTGGGTTTCCCTCGGTTTCTTCCAACATTCTGAAGACATGCAGGTAGGTTAACTGGCTCCTTTCCAAATTGGCCCCAAAAAGTGTTATGCATGCATAATAGGGACCTTAGATTGTAAGCTCCTTGGGGGCAGAACTGATGTGACTGTACAGTAGGTAAAACACTACATACATTGCTGGTACTATATAGAATACCTATAACAGTAACTAAAATTTACCTTACAGCATAGTGAGCATTCTAGTACTCAAGCAAATCAGGCAGGAATAGAACAAAATCCTCCAAAGAGTGTAAGCTTGCAAATGGAGTTAAAGCATGAGTAAGAAGCAGGAGGAGCTCAGAGATTAAACCCGAACTAGAGGCGAGAGCAGAAATGAATCAAGCTGCCCTGCCTTTTGTCTCCAGGCTCCCTGAATCATCTCCGCCCTGCCTGCCTCTCCCTCCACCATTCCTCCCACCCCTCAGGGGAGCCAGGCTTCCCATCCCAGCAACACGCTACCAGCTTCACACAACATGCAGGGCTGACAGTGCGGGAAACACCAAGTCCTGCAAAGACAACAGCTGCCATTCTACCAGTCAGTAGACAGGCACCCAAAATGTACATGTAGTCCATATACATACGGAGAGGAAAAAAAAAAGGGGTGGTAACCAAATACACAATGATTTTGTATCTCTGCAGAGCCACAAAGTGTTCCTGTGAGTAGATTGCCTATCACTAATCTATGAAATCTAGATACCAGGAATGAACAGTTTACTTTCCAGCTAAAAGACCATAGAGATTTGTGATTAGTCATACCACTTTTCAGACCAGATTGTATAGCTCACACCCCACGTGTGATTTACCTGCAAATCTGATGCAGTGCCAACCCCTCCACAACCAGCGTCAGCCCACACAGCAAAATCCAACATAACAGTAAGGATTGGTAGACTGGAATATTCTGCATGTAAAAGGATTATACAGCGCAGGAATCCCCCCTCCTACCACTGGAGGCAGCGACTAAATCCAGAGATGGAGATCCCCACACCAACCCACAATCCATCATCCAGAGGCAGCCATGCAGAAACCAGAGACTTGCCCGTGTCACAAATGACAGAAGGTGCAAAGTATTCCAACGTCAGACAGGCTCACTAATAACATAACATCCTAGTGCAACATTAGACAAGCTGAGGACAACCTTAAATCTCACAAAATGCTGTGTGTTTAGCTTAAAGGGATAAAGGTTTGGCATGTAATCTGAACCTCACACCCAGAGAAGATTCCAAGGTGTCCTGGCTACCATGAAGAGTGCAGCTCTCGAAAATTAAACACATTTCTATTTTCCAAACACATCAAGCAGGGCTGTTAAAAGTATGTAAAGTCTCATTAGGTTTTGGCTAGAGAAGGCAAGAGCTAAAACCCATCAGGGTGTTTATTAATCTGCTTATGTCCACCCTGAGGCTTTCACTTCACTTCCTGTCCTTGCGACCCAACAGGAAATCTCACTCACATTATCAGAATTCCCCAACCAAAGTAGTCATTTGTCCCTAGTGGAGAATTTCCCATCTCCTTCCATGCCACTCTTTCACTCCATCCCTCATTAGGGTACCCAAAATTGATCACCGGACCCTAGGCCACTTTCAAATGGGTGCCCTCCTCCAGTAAGGGACCCTAGCCCAATCCTCTGCAGAGTCAGATAAAAATGGTCTTCTACATGACATCCCTGTAGGCCTGTGTAATTCCCAGAAGTGGATGTGCGTCTTCCCACATCCGGTCCATAAAAAGCCACCTATAGAGACACAATGAAGTCCCATTTCTGATCTATGCAATATAATAATAATAATAATAATAAAAAAAAAAAAAGGCCCACCCATTAGAATAAAATATATGTTTGTCAGAACATTATTCTGTCCCCCAATCATAGATTCAACCAATTTGGATGGACAGCCCCTAGAGTTTCCTCCACTCCTCACTGAATGGAGCCACAGTTGTATTACATTTTCATTAAAAGTAGTACAATTTCTAGCCGTAAAAAAAGCGTCAGTAACGATTTTGCACTTGGGGGGGGGGGGGGGGATAAAATAACAAAATGTATGATACTGCTTCTCCTTTTTCCTCATCATTACTGTTTGTATGAAAATGTATCGTCGTATGGGAGTTCTCCTCTGGTGACACCACTAAGGTGTTGGATCTTCCCATTACTTCCTGTCTGGGCAGCAGTGGTCACCAGGACTGTGAGGGGGGTAGGAAAACACTGCAAACCTGAAAGGGGAGCTAAAGCATTATTCAATCCAAAGCCAAGAATGTAAGATATAGCAGCCTACTAAACATTAGATCTGTATTTGCCATCTCGCCCCCACCCTTTCCATTTTTTCACCTGGTGATCTTACCAGTGCCCCACCTTTGACAGCAGCATTGTCGGGGGCTTGTTCTTTTGAAAGAGACTTACTGGATCAAAAGGTGACATTCAGGTGAAGAAAATTAAAACTAAATGCAGCCATCACATACAAGAACTGGTAAGGTGCAATATAGTAGATATTTTTTTGGGGGGGGGGGGGGGTTTACTACTCCATACCCCTCCCATTAGTCCCAGATCCCTTCTCCCCCATACCCCTCCCATTAGTCCCAGATCCCTTCTCCCCCATACCCCTCCCATTAGTCCCAGATCCCTTCTCCCCCATACCCCTCCCATTAGTCCCAGATCCCTTCTCCCCCATTAGTCCCAGATCCCTTCTCCCCCATACCCCTCCCATTAGTCCCAGATCCCTTCTCCCCATACACCTCTCCCATTAGTCCCAGATCCCTTCTCCCCATACACCCCTCCCATTAGTCCCAGATCCCTTCTCCCCATACACCCCTCCCATTAGTCCCAGATCCCTTCTCCCCATACACCTCTCCCATTAGTCCCAGATCCCTTCTCCCCATACACCTCTCCCATTAGTCCCAGATCCCTTCTCCCCATACACCTCTCCCATTAGTCCCAGATCCCTTCTCCCCATACACCTCTCCCATTAGTCCCAGATCCCTTCTCCCCATACACCTCTCCCATTAGTCCCAGATCCCTTCTCCCCATACACCTCTCCCATTAGTCCCAGATCCATTCTCTCCATACACCTCTCCCATTAGTCCCAGATCCATTCTCTCCATACACCTCTCCCATTAGTCCCAGATCCATTCTCTCCATACACCTCTCCCATTAGTCCCAGATCCATTCTCTCCATACACCTCTCCCATTAGTCCCAGATCCATTCTCTCCATACACCTCTCCCATTAGTCCCAGATCCATTCTCTCCATACACCTCTCCCATTAGTCCCAGATCCCTTCTCCCCATACACCTCTCCCATTAGTCCCAGATCCCTTCTCCCCATACACCTCTCCCATTAGTCCCAGATCCATTCTCCCCATACACCTCCCATTAGTCCCAGATCCCTTCTCTCCAAACACCTCTCCCATTAGTCCCAGATCCCTTCTCCCCATACACCTCTCCCATTAGTCCCAGATCCATTCTCTCCATACACCTCTCATTAGTCCCAGATCCATTCTCTCCATACACCTCTCATTAGTCCCAGATCCATTCTCTCCATACACCTCTCATTAGTCCCAGATCCATTCTCTCCATACACCTCCCATTAGTCCCAGATCCCTTCTCTCCATACACCTCCCATTAGTCCCAGATCCCTTCTCTCCATACACCTCCCATTAGTCCCAGATCCCTTCTCTCCATACACCTCCCATTAGTCCCAGATCCCTTCTCTCCATACACCTCCCATTAGTCCCAGATCCCTTCTCTCCATACGCCTCCATTAGTCCCAGATCATTCCTCCAGCACAGGAAGATGTCATGGGGACCCCATGGGGGGGGGGGGGGGGGGTCGAGGGCACATTATATTAGAAGGGAGAGAGGCCAGCCAGGAGAGGAGAAATGTATATAGACAGCAAAGAGCGGACACATCCATCCAGAAGGGGGCCCTATGGGAGCGCACTGCTCTATATCCTCAGTAAGCACTCCCCATATTGGCCCCCGGCCTAGGCGGCCATTGATGATTATCGGACACAATGGCCGTGTGTCCTGGAAGGCCGTGGCGCTCTTATATAAGCTGCCCCCTGTCCACAAGGAGAATCCGGAACAGTGTGAGCACAGCCATTACACGGGCACCACGTCCGGTCACAGCCTAGAAGCGGCGGCGGTAATGGCGTCTGGCGCACGCACACAGCGGCGAGGTATAAGGCGTGCCGCTCCCACCGCAAGGCCGCGAAGGGAGGGCGGAGGAGGAATGCAGAGAGGCCGCGCTGACACACTCACCTAGTAGGGCGCTCCTCGCCGTGTGAGCCGCTGGCCGGCGCTGTGAGAAAAAGACAGAGAACAGGATGGAACCGAACCACACCACACACACAGCGTACAAGAAATCCTCCTGGCTCTACCTAACCCAATTACCAGGCGTTGGCAAAAGGGGCGTGCGAGTAAAGAGGCCTCCGCCAATCACCACCGAGGTGGACACCCGCCAATTCCGTGTTCCTTCAGCCCCGTGAACCAATGAGAACTTAGCGCGGGAGCTCAGGGCTGGGCTAAAAGGGGTTGGGTTAGGTTGAAGGACAAGGCTTGGATGCACGGGGTTTCCGCCGATGGTGTGCAGGGTGGCATGACGTCAGTGTTGCTGTGGGAACAGAGTTGCAGCTTTTTTCTTTTTTTTTTAGTTCTGGCTCCTCATGCTCAGAAGGCAGGGCGTGGTGCGGGTTTCCTGCAGCGGAGGTGCTGCACCGCAGGCGGGGAGGGGGGATTCGTTACCTGAGCCTGTGTGTGCTGACCAGCACCGAGTGCAGGGTGTTCTGCTGCATTGTCATTGCTGTGGCCTAGTGCCAGGGCTTATATCTGCCCATGCAGTGTGTGCTCACACAGATCTGTGCAGTGCATGATGGGAATCTGTGTATAAGGGGTGCCCAGGCTGCTGCTGCACAGTGCACCACGTGGGAAGGAGATTGCAATGTGGTTGCATCATTTTTATGTCTGGGATTACTCTGGGTATAATGCCCATAGACGATGCAATGTGGTTGCATCATTTTTATGTCTGGGATTACTCTGGATATAAAGCCCATAGACGATGCAATGTGGTTGCATCATTTTTATGTCTGGGATTACTCTGGGTATAATGCCCATAGACGATGCAATGTGGTTGCATAATTTTTATGTCTGGGATTACTCTGGATATAAAGCCCATAGACGATGCAATGTGGTTGCATCATTTTTAGGTCTGGGTATAAAGCCCACAGACTATTAGAATCTTGTCTGGTTCAGCAGGGACTGGCTGAGATTCGAAGTATGTATGGGCAGGTTGATTGTACTTAATCGATCAACTTGGGTCCAACCAGACTGTTGGATTTTTTCATGTGATTTTTGCCAGCAGCTGTAGATTTTATCAGCAATCACTGTGTTCTCCAATCCCCACGCCCACTGGGAGAACACAATAGCTTCGCTGAAGGGAGTCCCCCTGTGTTGCCAACCATCAGTATATTTACTGGCAGCCAGTAAAAAATGGGCACTTTAATCCTGCCAGTAAATGCCAGTGACAGGATAAGGTTGACAGTAAAAAAATATGGCTGTGACGCTTGGCCTGGCCAAGACCATTTGAGTGCCTTCTGCAATGTGTTCGCGCAGTGCTGGCGGGTCTTGTGGAAGCAGTGCCTGATCATTTTGTGTGATGTCATAGTGCAAGGGAGCCGAGCGACCGGAACCTTATGTGAGCAAGGCAAGCTGGGAGCAGGACTGACAGTGCTCTGTAGACTGGGGTGGACTGAAGGGATCATCTGGTGTGGAGAGAGACGGTCACTGTGACTCAGGAGGGGACATGTCATGTCGGTGAGGTGTCATCATCTGTACTGCTGTCAGTGTTACTGTGAGAGTCAATTTCATGTGTGTGTGTGTGTGTGTGCCAACCATTCTAATTTCTTGTCCTCTTGAGTTCTGTCCCGGAGCTACTATCGTAAATAAAATAAGACATTTTTTTTTGCCTTAATATGTACCATAAGTCACATTGCTAATTGCACATTGTACTTGTTTGTAGCCTAAATACTAAAATGTGCGCTTAAAACTAATTTTGTAACTTTTGGAGATGCCAGTAAAAAGGTGGATGTGCCAGTAAAATTTGGGTGTTGTGTCAGTAAATTGCAATCTGGTAGGTTGGCAACACTGGAGTCCCCCCATCACCAAAGACTATGTTGATGGGGAATCAAGAGGTTTCCTGCAACCACAAGAAAGAAAATCTCTCCATCTATGGCCGGCCTAAAGCGTAAGTTCACCTTTACAGAAAATCTGTAAGGTGAACTTACACTGGACCCTCTCCCCACCCCCCGGTCCGCTGCATCTGAGGCCAGGGATCACCCGCTAGGAGACATGGGATCGCCGTTTTACCAGTCCAGGGATTTGAAATCCCCCCCCCCCCCCCACGGCTTTCTCTTCTCCGTCGTGGACAGGCTAGGTGGGTTCTGATTGGTCGTCGCCGACCAATTAGAATGCCTCCTATACATACCTTTATGAGGTACTTTTAGGAGATTAAACCGCTGGGATTTCAAATCCCTGGACCGGTGAAGCGGCCACTCGATGTCTCCTAGAAGGTGTTCGCTGGCCTCCGGTACAGCAGGGCCGGGGGGGTGGGGAGAGGGTCCAGTGTAAGCTCACCTTACAGATTTTCTGTAAAGGTGATCTTGCCCTTTAAAGTAGAACTATGACTTTGCCAAAAATTACAGAACTATATACTTAAAGTGGTGTTGCCACCAAAAAATAAAAAAAAATTGGCTTAAAAATCCACCTCTAAATGCCTGTTGCTAGGGGGTCCCTCATAGTCTGCCACCTTCAGTGCCCGGGCACCGACATAACTTCCCCTCGGCGCCGCACAGTCATCTGGGACCTGTCACGTGTCCCAGATGGCCCTATAAGTGTTCTTCCAAAGGCCTTTAGCCTCCCATTCACTGGTCCAAACCTTTTATGCAGGGGGGCAACTCGCTTGCTTCCCCCTGTGTTACAGAAACAACCATTTGAACCTATCATGGAAATTCAATTAGACTAGCTGTCACACAAGCTAGCCTTCCTTCGCCTCGGCTAAAAGGGTGTCAGAGTTGGCGGCCCTTGCATGCATGGAACCGTACTTGATCCTTCACCACAACGGGGTCGTGTTACAACCTGTTCCATCCTTTTTGCAAAAAGTGGTGTCGGCCTTTCATTTAAATTGGGACATTATTTTAAGAGAGAGGACTGCACTCCTTGGACTTCAAGGTTTATTTGTCTAGATCTGTGGAGATCCGAGGATCAGACTCTTTTTTTTTTTTTTTTACCAAAAGGACCCAAGAAAGGGCAGGCAGCTTCCAAGCTTCCATTGCCAATTGGGTCCATCAATTGGTCAGTCAGGCCTACGGTCTGAAACTTAAAGCTCCTCCCTTTATGGTGGATGTTCAAGCAGCCGAGGATTCGGCTTTTGGCCGCAGTGTACTGCGGGCTGCCGTATAAGTTCTGATGGCTATTGTTTGGCAGGGTGTCTCCCTCCCCTCAAGGCTATTGCTCTGGGATGTCCCAGTAGGTAATGAATTTTAGCCTAACTCCGTGTCCCATGAAGTATGAAAAAGAAAATATAGGATTTTACTTTGTCATACTTACCTGTAAAATCCTTTTCTTTGAGTACATCATGGGACACAGATCCCTCCCCTCTTTTTTGGGGATTCAGTGCTTGTTACAAAACTGAAGAGCTCCTGTATGGGAGGGGTTATATAGGGGATCACTTCCTGTCTAAAGACCTTTGGTCTACCAGTATCCATTCACCTGGAAGTGAAGTATAACCCAGCAGGTAATGAATATTAGCCTGACTGTGTCCCATTATGTACTCAAAGAAAAGGATTTTACAGGCAAGTATGACAAAATAAATCCTTATTTTCTTTCATTTTGGATAGAGTAAGGGAGGGTTATAAACCCTGTCAGATTTTTTTTCACGCTGTGTTACATTGTGAAGATTTATCTTCATTTCCTGTCCCATAGCCAAATAGGAAGTGAGAGGAAATCCCCCAAGTCACCAGAACTAGTGTCCCCATTGGAAGATTTCTCCTCTTTTTCTGGAGACAATCCAAAATGGTCTCTTTCAATAATGGTAAACAGAACAAATAGGATGAATCGCCCTAAACCGCGGCACAGACAGTAATACAAAACATACAGGGGCTCTAATCCCTCTGCACTCTATCCAACATTAACCGCTTGCCGACCAGCCGCCACAGTTTTACTGCGGTAGAATGGCATGGCTGGGCGAAACGATGTTACCTTACATCGCTTCGCCTTTTGGCCACTAGGGGTGCTCGCAGCATGTGCCTGACCCCGATGCGCATGACATGGCGAAAACCCCGGTCCTTTAGGGCAGAGGAGACCGATCGTGTGTTCATACTATGTATGAACACTGATCTCTCTCTCCCACCCCCCCCACAGTTAGAAACACACTTATGGGAACACAGTTAACACCTTCCCCACCGGTGACATTTACACAGTAATCAGTGCATTTTTATAGCACTGATTGCTGTATAATTGTCATGGTTATGCAGTAATCTTTCTCTGTCAGCTTACCTTCTCCTCATGTGTTCCGACTAAAGCCCCATACACACGGTCGGATTTTTGCATGGATTCTGTCCGATCGAACAATGTTGTCGAAAAATCCGACCGTGTGTATGCACCATCGGACAGTGTACGTCGGATTGTCCGACGGACAAAGTCCTATCTCCTGCTGGATAGATTTTTGGACAACAAGGTCCGATCACACCAAATCCGATCGTGTGTATGGTAGTCCGACGGACAAAGTGCTACGCATGCTCACATCACATTAGAAGACCAAAGCTATTGGCTACTAGCCTCTACGTAGTCCCGTCGTAGGCAACAAACGTCACCACGTTCAGAATGATCGGATTTTCCGACAACTTTGTCCGACCGTGTGTACGCAAAACCAACATCGGACAAAGTACGACGGACATGATCCGACGGACCTGGTCCTCGGATAATCCGCGCGTGTGTATGGGGCTTAAGAGGCCAGCCACTCATACCTGGCTGGTTTTATAACCTCTCCTCTAAGCATGGCTCCACCCCAGGCCCTATCAGGGAACCCTATATTAACCTGTGCACTGCAAGCCAGCGGTGCTGATCAACCATTGTGTGTTTGGGTTCCTGCTTGCTGTGTGCACTATGTTTGTCTGTGTTACCGACCTTGGTGTGTCCTTGACTATTCCTGTCTGCTTGTGATCTTGACCTTTTGGCGTGTCTCCAACTATCCCTGTGTGTCTGTGACCCTGAACCATTGGTGTGTACTTTGTTGTTCCTGTCTGCTAGTCGCTCTGACCTCTGCCTTGTCTCTTTACTATCCTTGTTCCAGCCTGCTGCTTCCTGTAGTCCACGTGAGCTGTGAGACCCTAGGGGCCATCACCTGGAGCCAGACTGCAGGGCAGTCCATCCTCACCACTAGAGGCTCTTTGAACACCTGCTGGCTCTTAGACTCCGCGCCCTGGGGAATCTATGCTCTAGCTCCCACTGGGATCTGTGTTAGTGATCCAACTTCCTGAACCTCCCTGGTTACAATCCGCAGCAGTCAGTCCTAGGGTCCACTATCTTAGCGGTGGACTTCTGACTCCTCCGGAGCGCATCTGTCAGGTGATCTGACAATTGTCAATGGTTTCAAAAATGTGTGAAAAGTGTCCAATGTGTCTGCCATAATGTCACAGTCCCGATAAAAATCTCAGATCGTTGCCATTTCTAGTAAAAAAATATAATAATAATAAAAATGCACTAAATCTATCCCCTATTTTGTAGACACTATAACTTTTGTGCAAACCAATCAATCTACGCTTATTGCGATATTTTTGGTTAAAAAAAAAAAAAAAAGCCTAAACTGAGGAAAAATATGTTTTTTGATAAAAAAAAAATGTGGATATTTATTATAGCAAAAAGTAAAAGATATAGGGGGTTATTTACGACAAGGAAAATCCACTTTGCACTGTAATGCCGCGTACACACGGTCGGAATTTTCGTCGGAAAAAGCTCTGATGGTTTTCCCGTCGGAATTCCGACGGAATTTCGCTCAAACTGTCTTGCCTACACACGGTCACACCAAATTCCGACAGTCAGTAACACAGCGGCATAAAATCCGTTCGACAGCACTATAAAAGGGAAGTTTAATGTATCCGAGCATGCGTCGAATTGTTTCTGAGCATGCGTCAGAATTTTGCGTGTCGGAATTGCATACACACGATCGGTTTTCTGTCGGAAAAATTGAGAACAGGTTATCAATCCAAAGTCGGAAATTCCGACAGAAAAAGACCGATGGGCATACACACGGTCGAAAAATCCGTTTAAAAGCTCCCATCTGACTGTTTCCATCGGAAATTCCAACCGTGTGTACGCGGCATAAGTGCACTGCCAGTAAAGTCGCTGTAGATCCCAGGGGGACATGCAAGGAAAATAAAAAACAGAATTTTTGGTTGCACATGATTGGATGATAAAATCAGCAGAGCTTCCACTCATTTCAGATCTACCCCTTAGATTTAGAGCAACTGCACTTCCAAGTGCAAAGTGTATTTGCCTTTCGTAATAATAATCCCCATATCTTTTTATTTTTTTTAGAAAATTTACGCTTTTTTTGTTTGTAGCGCAAAAAATAAAAACCACAGAGGCGATCAAATACCACTAAAAAAAGCTCTATTTGTGGGGGAAAAAAAGGACGTCAATTTTGTTTTGGTACTGTCGCATGACCGCGCAATTGTCAGTTAAAGCGACGCAGTGCCTAATCGCAAAAAATGGCCTGGTCTTTGAGTAGCCAAATCACCTGGGGCTGAAACGGTTAAAATAAAAAAGTCTTGCCTTTATTTGTACTTTAAGGCAAGCCAGAGATGATTGGACTTTTTCCTTCCACCACGTGAATCCGGCAGCCTAAAGCCCCATACACACGCGCGGATTATCCGAGGACCAGGTCCGTCGGACCATGTCCGTCATACTTTGTCTGATGTTGGTTTTGCGTACACACGGTCGGACAAAGTTGTCGGAAAATCCGATCATTCTGAACGTGGTGACGTTTGTTGCCTACGACGGGACTACGTAGAGGCTAGTAGCCAATAGCTTTGGTCTTGTAATGTGATCTGAGCATGCGTAGCACTTTGTCCGGTCGGACTACCATACACACGATCGGATTTGGTGTGATCGGACCGTGTTGTCGGAAAATCTATCCAGCAGGAGATAGGACTTTGTCCGTCGGACAATACGACGTACACTGTCCGATGGTGCATACACACGGTCTGATTTTTCAACAACATTGTCCGATCGGACAGAATCCATGCGAAAATCCGACCGTGTGTATGGGGCTTTATTGTGTTCTGCTGGTGGTGGTGGGGGGCTGAGCCACGTGGTGTGATTAAAAAGACACGCACAGCCATTGTCTGGATCAAGCCTGGATCAAGCCAGCCCATCTGCCCCATAGCAAGCAGCTTACTATGATGGCGAAGAGGAGGAGCCAAGAGCACCAGTGGGGGACCCCAGGTGAGGAGGTTTGGGGCCACTCTACTCTGCATTACCATTGCACAGAGCAGGTAAGTATAGCATGTTTATTAATTAAAAAAAAAAAACTTTATAAACACTTTAACCAGGCTCTGCTATTGTATAAAATTACCTATGGTCATAAAGCTTGTGGTTGCCTCAAACAGTTGATAAGTAATGGGCTGCCTGGCAGTAGACCCAACATACAATTGTACAGGAATAATAGGTGGGAAAACATTGTAAAACCTTAACCTCTTCTCCCTGGCTGCTCACAAATATGTGGCCTCAGTAAGTTGGCTCTTTAACGCAGAGAGGCCACATATATGGGGTCCTAGGTTAACCTGAGAGCATGCACCCTGCACATGACTGCTGAGGTGCAATTAGTCCAGGTATTATGAACTGTAATTTAATTGTATAACCTTCTTTTAACCCTTGCCCCTTCATACCAATAAATAACACGCTGACAACTGCTAAGTTGGAAAGGGCAAGGCCACAGCTTTTATTTCTTTAAATCCAACACATAACCAATGAATAGTAAATTTCTTTAAATCCAACATATAACCAATGAATAGTTCAAACAAATGAATATTTCAAACAGTGCCTGTCACAGTTATACTGTGAGCACATAATCCAAGGTAGGGGAAGGAGATAAGAAGGGGGGGAAGGCCTGTCCTTACCATAAGTGCTGGACAGGCCGTCTGCTTCCCATTTCCATCAACAGCAGCCATTTTATGCTGGCAAGGTCAAAAAACCGCAGCAAGCTGTGACGTACCAAAGAAAATTATAGGGCGGGAGGGTGGGCAGCTCTTCCCAACGGATCTTCCAGAAGGCTCCAGAATTTTCTGGGCGCGGCACTTTTGTCGAGCTCAGGCCCAGCCCAACCCACACCCCCACCAATCTTTAAAGACCCTTTGGTCACTTCAGCCCGCCCTGGACATGCCCCCAACAGTCAGGGCTCTCTTTCCCTATGGGGTCAAGAGGCCTTCATGACTGCTGAGGTGCAATTAGTCCAGGTATTATGAACTGTAATTTAATTGTATAACCTTCTTTTAACCCTTGCCCCTTCATACCAATAAATAACACGCTGACAACTGCTAAGTTGGAAAGGGCAAGGCCACAGCTTTTATTTCTTTAAATCCAACACATAACCAATGAATAGTAAATTTCTTTAAATCCAACATATAACCAATGAATAGTTCAAACAAATGAATATTTCAAACAGTGCCTGTCACAGTTATACTGTGAGCACATAATCCAAGGTAGGGGAAGGAGATAAGAAGGGGGGGAAGGCCTGTCCTTACCATAAGTGCTGGACAGGCCGTCTGCTTCCCATTTCCATCAACAGCAGCCATTTTATGCTGGCAAGGTCAAAAAACCGCCACCCGCCTGTCAGTGAACAACTGGCGGGCGCCCCACCGCAGCCAGCACCTGTTCCACACCCCGTTGTAGACCAAGATTAAAGATATCTAAGCCAATGTCATTGAGGTGAACACCATCCGGTCTCAAAAGGTCAGAATTATCACCCTCCAAATCCCTGTGACGAACAACGAAGCCCCCAAGCTGTCGAACAAATTTGGAAACTTGCGCATTAACCTTTCTACGAAAGCGCTCCAAACTAGGGCCCGGGATCACCCGCGCCCACACCGAACGAGGCACGATTTCCGACCAAATGAGGACCAAATTGGTGAAAACAGCAAAACAGTAGGCAATGTCTTGCTTGATTGCAGAAATCAGGTCCACAGAACGCAGGAAGCCCACGTCATTTCCGCCAGCATGGAGTACTAAAACGATGGAACCAGACACGTGTGCACGGAGTTGCAGGCATTCCGGAAGGACCTGGGACCATCTTAACCCGCGAAGCCCGAGCCAGCGGACCCTGGCCAGATCATAGTCGAAATCCAGGTTCCTCCCGTAGGTCCGGACTTCCGCACGGCGTGCGGCCCAGTAAATGAAAGAGTCACCGACAATCCACACCAAAACCGGACGAGGACCTGAAAATTTAACATAACAGATGTGGACGAACATACAACGTAAAACGAGATGATTCCCATCTACCCAGACGCTGAAGTTCCATATCGGAAAAACCCATGCCAGACGCAGCGGTGGCCGCACCGATGCGAAACGAGTGTGTAGAAAAATCACGCGAAGGAAGTCCCATAACCTCGAGACATCGACGAAAAACACTTAAAAATTGAAACCTACTTAGAGAGGAGGAATCGGAATGAACGAAAAAAGCTAGAGAAGGGGGGCGCGCAGATCGGAAAAGAGAGGCCAAAGATACCGGGCAAAAGGGACCACCACAAGGGTACAATACCACCCTCCGGCCCCTACCCAGGCTGTCGGTCTTCGAAGTACGCAACAGGACAGTCACGCAATGATCCGCAAAAACAACGTCCGCTGTCAGGATCCCGCCCACCGTTGACGTGGCTCTCGAAACTAATTCGCTAACGCGAAAAGCGCCAAAGAACGCCCAAGAAAACGCCACGCGAAACAGGAGGGCCTCAAATTCTGAAGAGCACACCGAAGGCAACGTGGAAAGAATGCCCGATAGGATCTGAAGGGAAACCGGGCGCCTGGAATCGGGGGAATGAGTAGCGCGCTTCCAACCCCGCAGCATCCGTCGAACCGGGAACGCTTTAGTAATGTCCTCCCAACCTAGGAGCTGAAACCAAAAGGACAGCGCTGATAAAGACGAGGAGACAGTGGAACCCGCAACACCCTTTTGCAGTAAGTGAACCAAATAGACAAACAAAGCCATGCGCCTATCAGACGAAGAATAAATGGAAAACTCACCGCCCGAAATGTGCGACCACTCGTGCCAAACCCTGCAGTAAGACGCCCACGTGCGCGCAGACAGAGACGACCGAAGGAGATTCAGCAGGCCTCCGAAACGAGGTTCCATAAGTGGGCCGGACAAGGAAGGCCCTCCAGGGAGGCCGACGGAACCAGAGAGCGGAAACGATCGAGCTGTAAACAGGAGAGAGCATCAGCAACATCATTAGCCGTTCCGGGAACATGCTTAGCCCTAACACAAATATTAAATTGCAAACACTTCAAAAACCAAAAACCGAAGCAAAGAAACTACTGGGGGGGAACTGGCTGACTGCTTGTTCACTACCTGCACCACGCTCATATTATCGGACCAGAAGACCACTTGATGATCACGCAACCGTGCACCCCAAAGCTCAATAGCAACAATTATTGGAAAGAGCTCCAGGAGGGTGAGGTTGCCCAACAAACCCAAGCGGGCCCATGAGGCCGGCCACCGCTCAGCAGACCATGTCCCTTGAAAGAAAGCGCCGAAGCCACAGGAGCCTGCTGCATCAGTGTATAACTCCAGCTGTGAGTTCGGCACTTCCTCCCGCTGCCAACAAGACTGGCCATTGTAGGCTTGAAGGAATGACAACCAAATACCCAAGTCGGCACGCATGGGCCTGGTGAACGTAGTGGTGAGGGGCGGACACCCCTTTCATGGCCCATGCCAGGCGCCTGCAGAAGGCTCTCCCCATCCGAATAACCCTGCAGGCAAAAACCAAATGACCCAACAGAGATTGCAGTTGTTTCAACTGCAACTTCTTGGCACCTTTGGCCAAGCGAACAAGGGAAAGGAGCCTGGCTAGCTTGTCCTCTGGCAATCGAAAGACCATCGCCTCCGTGTCAATCTCGATTCCCAGGAAAGCCAGAACAGTCACCGGGCCTTCAGTCTTATCAGCGGACAGTGGAACCGCGAAACTCCGGCAAGTGTCCTGAAAAGCAGTAAGCAGCTGCTGGCACCGACCACTGTCCGCTGGGCCCACAAAGAGAAAGTCATCCAAGTAGTGCAACAAGGACTGGCAACCAGCCTCCTGGGCAACCACCCATTCAAGGAAGCTGCTAAACAGCTCAAAGAAATAACACGAGATGGCACAACCCATGGGTAGGCACATGTCGAAAAAATTGCTTCCTTGAAAGTAACAGCCCAGGAGGTGGAAACAGTCCGGGTGGACCGGGAGGAGGCGAAAGGCGGACTCTATGTCCGCCTTAGCCAGCAACGCCGACCTACCGGCAGCCCTCACTAACTGAAGCGCCCCATCAAAAGAGGCGTAGTGGACCCTGGATTCTTCCTTGTCGATGCCGTCGTTAACCGAGGAGCCAGAAGGGTACGACAAATGATGGATGAGGCGGAATTTCCCCTCCGCCTTTTTGGGGACCACACCGAGGGGGGATACCCTCAGGTTGTAAAAAGGGGGGAGGTCAAATGGGCCAGCCATCCGTCCCAACTCAATTTCCTTCCGGAGCTTCTCGGCAACGACGGACTCGAATTCCACAGCCGACTTTAGATTGGGCGCCATGGTGGGTGCGTCTGATGGGAAAAATGGGATCCAAAAGCCACGGTCCAAGCCATCGCGCAGAATCAGCGCCTCCCTATGAAGGGGGTACCGGTCTAGCCAGGGAAGCATCTCTAAGACGTTCACTGGCGACCTCTGGCTTAGAAAGGTCAGGCTTTGCGCCTGGCCTGGGAATTGGCTGCTTACCCCTCCGAAAGCACCGGCTGGCGGGGTGGGCACCACTGCAACCCGAGCACTCGTGTTTGAAACGGCATGCGGTGTACCACTTGCAGTGGCTTTCGTTGAATAACCAACAAACACCCTTTTTCGGAGCGGCCGACGCTCCGGGGGAAGTGCCGGCCGGGGACTGAAAGGACGAAGGCCTGTGGGGGCACATGAGCAACAGCCACAGGCTGCCATCCTGACAATTGAAACAAAACTCCTTGCGCGCCGCCATCTTTTGCCGAAACTGAGTGTCGTAGTGAAACCAACACTGTCCGCCATAAACTTTGTAAGCACCCCAAATGAGGTCCAAGTAACAAAAAAGGGAAGTGGCTAACTCCGGAAACCGCTTGCAGAGCACACCCGAGTAAGCGCAGAACCCTTGGAGCCAGTTTCCAAACGTCCGTGGGAGCTGTTTTGGCTTGTCACCCTGGGTAGCTACGTCGATCCGCCGAGATTTGTCTATCGTTTCCCTGTCCGGCGGTACCAGCGCGATAAAATCAACGAATTCGCGGCGCCAAATCTTGTCTTTCACCTCCTCCGTCAAGTGCGTGCCTGTAGGCGAGACCGCCCACAAAGCACCACCAGAAACAGGGGGAGGGGCAGTCGCTGGACCCGTCACCCCCATGCTGGAAAGAACAGATTTCACGACCGAAGCAATGCGGTCCTCCGGCGGGTCCGATACGGAAGCTTCAGTCGCCCTACCCCAAATTAAGTTACAGTCATACTCACTGAGATGTGGAGGCAAGTTCGATGAAGGGCGACCAGCAGCAGGACCCAGCGAGACATCCGGTGCCGGAACGGCCATGGAAAGCAGGGGTCCGGGACGACCGTCACCTGGAGGAACAGAAGAGGCGGCAGGACCCTGCTGACGGACGGCAAGGTCCAGTGGAGGGGGTCCGACCACCAACCCTGAAGAGTCCGATTGGCCAAGGACAGCGGCTGGACAAACACAAGAACGTCTGCATTCATCATGAGACTGACCCGGGGCGGTTGCGGCCGCCAGCCCAGGCCTGGGTAAGGAGCCTCCCGCCCTGCCGGGCGCAGGAAGACCCGGCTGCTGCGTAGAAGCAAGTGGCCCCCGGGGACCCCCCGCCCAGTTGGACGCAGGGAGGTACGTATGAACCAGGGAGGGAAGGGATGTTTGAGCGGAACAAAAACCACCCGCCCTGCCGGGCGCAGGGAGGTGCTGGTGAGCACAGAGCGTCGGAGGCGGGTGGCGAGCCGATGTGGAAAAAACGCCGTCCGCCCCGCCTGGCGCGGGGAGCCCATGAAAAAGATTGCGAGAATCACGCCGACCGTCCACCCATCCGGGTGCAGGGGAACAAGGTACCAGGAACCCAGGCTGGTGAGCCGTGGGTGACGACTGGGAATCTTCCGCCCAGCAGGGCGCAGAGAGATTCCGCGCGGGCCGATGCAGCGAATTCCCGTACGCGGATGAGACCCCAGCCCTGCCATGCGCAGGGGGGTCGAGGACCGACACGTTTGACTGGGAGGCAGACCCACCCGCCCCAAAGGGCGCAGGGAGAATCAGGGGATGCAGCACAGGGGTAGTGGAAGCAGTGTGTTCACTTAAATCACCCGCCCTGTTGGGCGCAGGGAGACTGGTCACATAATGCTGGGGTGAAAGAGTGGGCATGAATGACTCTCCCGCCCTGCAGGGGGCAGGCAGGGTCATGTCATGCCGCACTCTGATTGATATGTGTTCCCCCTCATGTATATCTCCCGCCCTGCCGGGCGCAGGGAGAAGAGGATCCACTGGGGGCAGTGCAGCTGGCGCCAAGCCCTCAGCGGAACCGCCGTCCAGGAAGCTAGGGCGGGCGGCCGCCGAGGAGATGCGCACTCGGGCCTTCCCCCTTCTCCCAGAGGACCTCCGCGCCGACGACTGAGCATCCCCACCGGCCGCCGACATCCCACGCGCCGCGGGAGCGGGCCCAGGTAAGGCGGCAGGCACCATACAGCCAGGGAGCGCATCAGCTCCGGCCCGGCCACATAGTAACACACCGCCAGCGGAGGGGGCAGAGCCAGAGACCACCCGGACGGAGCCCTGCGTGGAACGAGGGCTCCGCGAGCGGCCTACACGAGGGGAGACCCGCGCAGCATCAGGCAGGGGGGGGAACGCCGAGCGGGGCCCCGGCGGTGACGAGAGGTGCCGCGCTTCCTAGCTGAAGGAGCGCTGGCATCAGGGGAGCAGGGGTTGTATGATTGTCTTGCAGAGGCCCTGGAGGAACTGGGGCTCAGCCGAGAAGGCGGGCGGACCCGTCTCCGGGCCCGGGGCTCCACAAACGGTTCCGCAGGCAGAGGAGGGGGGGGGTGAGGAGCAGGAGAGGCAGGAGGAACAGTCCCAGGGGAAAGGAGAGAGAACAGCCAGTCAGCCTGACCTTGGAGAGCCAGCTCACGGACCTTGGCCAAAAGGAGCTCGGTGTCCATGGCTGGAGGTGCAGGGTCACAGGGTCAGCAGCAGGGTCACAGGGTCAGCAGCTCTTCCCAACGGATCTTCCAGAAGGCTCCAGAATTTTCTGGGCGCGGCACTTTTGTCGAGCTCAGGCCCAGCCCAACCCACACCCCCACCAATCTTTAAAGACCCTTTGGTCACTTCAGCCCGCCCTGGACATGCCCCCAACAGTCAGGGCTCTCTTTCCCTATGGGGTCAAGAGGCCTTCATTCCCATCACAGTCAGCGGATGGATATGGGAAAGCCCCCGATGCATACTTGCAATCAGGAGCTTTGCGATGATGTGACTGCCAATCCCAATGGTCACATGACCCAAATGCCTGCCTCTGCCTCCCGCCATCCAGAAGTTCTTAAAGGGCCGGGAGGCAGCAGCGGGAAAGGGTTAAAATGACGTGTACCCTTGTGAATGAAAGTCTGAAGGATACAATGAGAAACCACCTTTTTTCAAGACCTGCTACAGTGATTAGGAATCTTCAAACTACAGCTCCTCAGCTGTTGGGGATCTACACGTCCCATGAAGCATTGTAAAACTCTGACATTCACAGACATGACTAGGCATGGTGGGAATTGTAGTTGCTGAACAACTGGAGGGCCATAGTTGGAAGACCCCATTGTTAGACCATTATTATGCTTCCAGAATTGGGAGTGTGGCATCTACCCAACTTCTCTCTGCTGGTGGACACAAGAACCTTCATTTATAGATATATCTATATATACACACACATTGAAGCAGGAAGCAATATACATTGGCCCAGAAGTGAATCTGTACACAGGAAGTAGGTGTGTGTTTTGAGGCCAAATCATTTAGACATACACACATGACCCACACAAACACCACCCCATGTAAAAATGAATCAAAAATGATCTTAATTTGCAAATAAGGATCATCTCTTCCTCAGAGAACAGTGAGCGGGGCATGATGGTGGGAAGAAATTAACAGCAGTATAAACAACTTCCTGGAGGGGCGTGATGTCATTCCTGTGTGCTGGCCACCGCTTCTGAGAACCAGATATGCGCCATGGGTACATACCTCGCACACAGCAGTTACGCATCTCACATACACAGCGGTCTCACATATAGTTGCAGGAACCTTCTAAATGAAATCCTTTCTTATTTTTGCTTCGGGATAGAGTGCAGAGGGATTGGAGGCCTGTTCAGTTTTTGGTGATGTCTGCACCCCTGATAGGGTGAAGACACCTCCCAAATTTTGCCAGTTTCTCCTTCAAATTTATTCACTTCCTGTCACATAGCCAAACAGGAAGTGAGGGTAAAACCCTACCAATGTCTTTCCTTGGGGACACAAATGTCAATCTAAATAGCTTCCCCATTAGGTAAATTGCACTCTAGCAATTTTGCTGTGTACACCCCCAAATTATTAGGTATCTTGGACTTTGGGGTTTATTTACTAAAGGCAAATCCACTTTGCACAAGTGCACTTGGAAAAGCAGTTGCTGAAAATCGAGGGGGACATGCAAGGAAAATAAAAAAAAACAGCATCTTTGCTTCTACTTGATTGGATGATAAAATCACCAGTGCTTCCCCTCAGATTTACAGCAAGTACACTTGTATTGTAGAGTGGATTTGCCTTTAATAAACCCCCAAATACCTAATAATTTGTGGTGTATAACAAAGTGCTAGAGTGCAATTTGCCTAATGGGGACACTAGTTAGATTGACCTGTGTGTCCCCAAGGAAAGACATTGGTAGGGTTTTACCCTCACTTCCTGTTTGGCTATGTGACAGGAAGTGAAGACAATTTTCAGAAAAGGGACACAAAGCCCAACCTTAAAGACAAGGAGGTGTTCTAACACTCACTTGGTTTCCCTCAAATGCCCACAATTAGATTAGGATTGTCTTGAGCTAGATTTTAGCCTAGTGCTCTAAATCCGTGGTTCTGTTCTCAAGTACCCCCAACAGGCCATGTTTGCAGGTTTACCTTCATCTTGCACAGGTGCTTTAAATCAGAGTCAATGGCTTGGTATTTTGGACAGCTATTTTAGCTAAAACAATTTCCAAAACATGTCCTGTCGGGGGTACTTAAGGACTGAGGCTGAGAACCACTCCGCTAAAATGGAAAATTGAATACCTACCTCTCTGTAATTTTCCGTTCCTGGTGCCTATCCATGGCAGCATATGCTACCATGAAGGCACCAGGAAAGTGGCTTTTAGACAAATCGCACCTTTTTTTGTTTTGCCATGGCAATCAGCCTAGTTAAGCTGCAGCTGGGAAATCTGTTGCATGAAAATAGTTTGGGGGGGGGGGGGGGGGGGAGTGTGAAATGCATTATTTGGATTGAGCATGCATCTGCAAAACGCATTTTTTGCTTTCCTTGCTCTTTTACAAGTCCTGTTTTGTTATCCAATAAAATTTGTAGCAAATTTTTATGTTTTATGTGTTTTGTTAATAATTTATTTTGCAGATGCAACATGTTAGTCAGACTGACACACCACACACCATTTGCCACGCTGCGCGCCCCCACGGCTTATCCTGCTGAGCGTCATATGACTCCCAGTCAGGATAATATAACCACTTTGCGGCCGTCATTCTGCTATATGGCGGGCGGGAAGTGGTTAAAGCGGAAGTAAACCCATCAATTTAAGTTTCAAAAAACAGTTACATTCCCGGCGTCTGCCGGAAATCTAACTGTCACATTGCTTGTGCTCTCAACCAAAATGTCAAACCATCCAATGCCTAAAGTCATAACTGATCACATGTGCAGCATAATGGCAGTTGAACAATAGGAGTGTTTACTTCCACTTTAAGTTTTGTGCCTTGACTGCTGCCCCAGGTTTCCTATTTCAGGGTGGCTCCCTTCTCTTGCAGCATCCTATGGAGCCACCCCTGGATGCAGGGACTAGAGTTGTGTCTCCCTACATTGTTTATCAATAGAAATACACAGCTTCATAGCCTAGGCTGGCAAGGTACTTCCCTACTCCTCCCGAGTCCCCTCTCCACGCTAACAGACCGGCTGGAGACTGCACTGTCCACTGTTAACTCTTTTCTGTGAAGACCAGAAGTTCAGGGGAGCAGTACTGAGTGTGCGGGACCCAGCATCATTGAACATTGTAAACTGCAAGTGCTGCGGTAAAAATGTTAACAAATAGTTTACTGGGAATGTTTACAGTATTTTATTGTGAAGCCGGAGGAGGCACACCTGAGGGAATACACAGGCACTCATAATAGTAAAAGATCAGTTAGTGCTGGCAGTAGGGTTGCCACCTTTTTTTCAAGTCAAACCTGAACACTTTAGCGGTGCACAGCCATTTATTTAAATTTTTTATAGTATAAATAAACTATAATCACAGTTGTGCTCATAAGTTTACATACCCTGACAGAATTTATGATTTCTTAGCCATTTTTCAGAGAATATGAATCATAACACAAAAACTTTTCTTTCACTCATGGTTAGTGTTTGGTTGAAGCCATTTATTATCAATCAACTGTGTTTACTCTTTTTAAATCGCAATGGCAACAGAAACTACCCAAATGACCCTGATCAAAAGTTTACATACCCTGGTGATTTTGGTCTGAGAACATGTGCACAAGTTGACACAAAGGGGTTTGAATGGCTATTAAAGATAACCATCCTCACCCGTGATATGTTTGCTTGTAATTAGTGTGTGTGTATAAAAGGCCAATGCGTTTCTGGACTCATGACAGACCCTTGCATCTTTCATCCAGTGCTGCACTGACTTTTCTGGATTCTGAGTCATGGGGAAAGCAAAAGAATTGTCAAAGGATCTGTGGGAAAAGGTAGTTGAACTGTATAAAACAGGAAAGGGATATAAAAAGATGGGCTGCTTGGTCGATTTGCCAGAAGAAAGCCATTACTACGCAAATCCCATCATTTGAAGCGATGAGACCAAAATTGAGCTTTTTGGCCACAACCATCAGGGCAGCTGCTAGAAAGAATGGGGCCCCGTACAGCCTACCTGACGGGGCCCCCTTCAACCACCCCTTACCCCGGCTTGAAAAAAAATGCATGTTTGTTGCCATTTACATATGCGCGTGGAGCCAATGCATGCGTTTGCAAGTAATAAGCACAAAGGATCGGTGGCAGTTTAATATTATTTTAAATGATATTTTATTACAAAAAAATCTTACACTGTATCTTTACATTTGATGAACAACATTGCTTGTGATAGCATGGGCCATGACAGGTCCTCTTTATGGAGAGACCCCATATCTGTCCTCCAAAGCATCTGATCAAACCTAAGATCAGTTTGATTAGATGCTTGTTCAAGCCGGTGATGGCTTCTTTACATGAGCCTGAAACCAGCAGTGACAAAATCCTCGTCACTTCCTGTTTTTGACGTCACACAGTGGGAGGGACAACATCCATCCCTCTCACTGTGTCCCCGAAACCGGATGCTACTGGTCACATCTTAAAAGCAGTAAAGGTGGTGATGGGACCCCATTCCACTACCTGTAAAAGTAATCCAGTGGCTTCTTAGCCACTAGGATTACTTTTACTTCGTGCAGAATTGCTGGGGCTTAAAAATGATATCTTGATCATTGCTGTAGTGATGACCAAGATATCATCCTTCCATTCCAGCGATGTACTGGTACATCGCTGGATGGGTAGCAGTTAAAGGGGATTGGTTTGAGGAGCAGTAAAAATGCAGCTCTGCTGCACGTTTACTGCTCCCCCAAATGAAGTGTAAAGTAGCATCTCACCGTTTCTTATGATCATCAGCCTTATGTTATCACACAGGCAGCACAGTAAGCAGGTAATCTGTCATGGCTCTGTGTCACATTGCTTTTGGGTGCTGACTTTGTTAACTCATGGCTGTACTGTATGTAACAGACTGTAACAAAGCACAGCCATAACAAAGTTAGCACCCAAAAGCAATGTGACCTAGAGCCATGATGGAGCACCTGCTTTTTGTGCTACCTGTGTGGTAACTGTAATGCTGATAACCTGCTGTGCTGTGAGATACATGATAGGACACAGTGAGTATTGTAGCCTCTATTCCCCACTCACTGTGTCCAGTGCAGCCACGCCGTCCTCCTGCTCTCCCCTGTCAGCTGCTCAACTTCTTCATATCTTGTGAGGACTGCATATGGGAGACGAGCGGAGAATCACTGTATCACTCTGCCAGCCGGGACTAATAGAATAGTGGGGCGGCATGATGTACATGTGCCCAAAAATGAAGAAAAAGACCCTCCACTGCACCTGCACTCCCCTGGAAAATGATATAACCCCCGCCCCCCCTTTTAGCAAGTAGGAGCGGGAGAGGAGTTTAGAAAACATTATTTTTTTTAAATGCAGTAACGAACTGTAAGATGCCCATGCCCCACTGTGTAGCTGATGGGGGCGGACCCGGTACAACAGGGCTGGTTGTACTGCCCTATCAGCGGCCCTGACAACCATAAATGCTACATTTGTAGAGGAGTCAACAAGGCCTATGATGAAAGGTATGGAGGTGGATCGCTGATGTTTTGGGGATGTGTGAGCTACAAAGGCACAGGAAATTTGGTCAAAATTGTTGGCAAGATGAATGCAGTATGTTATCAAAAAATACTGGAGGAACATTTGCATTCATCAGCCAGGAAGCTGCACATGGGACGTACTTGGACATTCCAACATGACAATGATCCTAAACAGAAGGCCAAGTCGACCTGTCATTGGCTACAGCAGAATAAAGTGAAGGTTCTGGAGTGGCCATCTCAGTCAGCTGACCTTAATATTATTGAGCCACTCTGGGGAGATCTCCAACGTGCAGTTCATGCAAGACAAAAAAAAAAGCAGTTGGGCAAATATTGATAGAATTAGGGTAGCCTATCGCTTCCCTTGTATTTGAACACAAAATATATATTATAGGCCTAGTGTGCATGTACACAGCCAATACCCCTGGGGAAAGCTTAAATAGATAGACATAGAAAAGGTGTATGCAATAAAAAAAAAGTACATTTTATTTGGGGCAATATATACCCAAAATAGCAATAGTAGATGTACAGATTTTCAGTTAGATCAGGTATACATATGAATTTTGACCATATAAATATACATGTATAATAACATTTGCAAATTAACTTGCGATACAACAGTAGTCTTTAGGAAGGTGCCGACATGTTTCGGACGAGAGTCCTTTTTCAAAGGCAGTTGAACATCCTGTGATTTCACATGTAAACTGTGTAGAATAGAGTAAACATTAGTACAAAAAGTATGGTTAGTTATATTGCCATAGGTTAGCTTATCGCTACCATTATGTGGTTATGTTACTCACATGCAAAGCAAGAGATCAGCCCCAGCTGTAATTAGAAGGACCAGTATGGTCATAGGGTAGTAGCTGTATATATAGAAAATCTGTGCTGTTAAAAGCAAAGAACGTTGCCCTATATTCAGGGGGTGGGCTGCTGGAGGCTCAGGTGGCTGCAGGATCTCGGGCTGGGTACAAATAGTGTACCGTGGCCTGTTGACCACAATTTGTAAAGAGCTGAAATAGATTGTAAGAGTATGGCTAGTATTAGAGTCCATAAATCGGAAAGTATATGACAATAGAGGTCTAATATAGTAGTAGAGAATATAAGGGTATATTACCTGGTTCTCAAAGGTTTTGTGTATGGTTGTCTCAGAACACCAGCAGGAGATTAGCATGTCTACTCCCGCCATTGCCTGCTATTTATATGAGGTGTATAGATTGTTTGCAGCTGGGTATGGGCGCCAGGAGATGACGTTTACCCAATTACTGACTAGCTGATTGGTCAATATGGCAATGGGAGACAGCTAATTGAGCTGTATGTATATCCCTAAAGAGATCCCTGACGGAGCGGCGTCACTTTGTACTTATACCTCCTATACACATCTCTGGGCATATGCTGCGCATGCCCAAGATGGCTGCCCGGCGCGGGTAAGACAGCGCGCATGCGCAGACTCCATCCCGCGCATGCGCGCGTTAAGTCCTCTCTGGGCACACACCATCTCTGTGCGCCCTCTATTTGCGCTCCACAGAGCGCATCATGGGCGGGACCGCGTCCAACGTCGCAGCGTCACCGACGCGGGCAGGTGGTCCCTCCCATTCCGCGCTCTGTGGAGCGCAAATAGAGGGCGCACAGAGATGGTGTGCGCCCGGAGAGGACTTAACGCGCGCATGCGCGGGATGGAGTCCGCGCATGCGCGCTGTCTTACCCGTGCCGGGCAGCCATCTTGGGCATGCGCAGCATATGCCCAGAGATGTGTATAGGAGGTATAAGTACAAAGTGTCACCTATGCCACCGTGCTCTCTCTTGTGTAGCAACAATGTGGTTAACTGGGGGGCACTGTACTAATGCATGTGAGTCCAAGTCCACAACATGGTTATCGCCACCCTATTGGGAACAATGTGCAATACATGGTTACAACATAGTCAACAGATCAGGCATTGAACATAAGATAGAACAAGGGACCCAGGTATATAGATATGACATAGTCTGTATTGCAATGGGCATAATACATGGTATATACGCATTATATAGCAAAATAGTTGAAAATTGTGATATAAAACATGACATAATTTACATCACAAGGTTAGCAATAAAATGTTGACACATGAATAGCATATGTATCTTTGCATAAACCAATATTGTATAGACTGGGGGTTATAAGTCTAGTTCACAGACCCCGGATTGGAACCCTTCAAGGTATGGTTTGAAATTAAAGGCCTCGTTCAGGCCAGGAGGGGATGTGGCATTGAGATGGAAAATCCATCTAAGCTCGCTCTGTAATAGAGCTTTGTTGTAGTCACCCCCACGGTTGGGTGGGGGAATATGATCGAGTGCTTTGAACAAAATTTGTTGGAGTCTTGGTGTACAAGTTCACAGTGTCGCCCTAGGGGAAGGTCAGGGTCTTTTTGATTAATGCTGAGGGTATGACGGTATATACGTTTCCAAAATGGTAATTTTGTCTTTCCAACATAAAAACATCCACATTCGCATTCAAGTAGATATACTATGCCGATTGAACGACAATTTACAAAGTGTTGAGGAAAAAATTGTTGGCCATTTGGCAAAATATTTGATCTGTTTGATTTGTGGAGATATCTGCAGTATTTGCAGTTCCCACAGGGAAAAGTGCCTTTCAACTGTTTGTGTGGTTTAAAGGACGAAGTATATTCGCTTCTGATGAGTTTGTCGCGAAGAGACGGAGCTCTTCTGTAAGTAAGTAAAGGGTGTGTTGGAACAAAGGGGGAAAGAGTGATTAAAGTGTGTTGTTCGCAGTAATTAGTTGATGATCCTAAGGGGAGTGCTGGCTTCCTTAGAACTTGTGGTGGAAAGTAAGGTAGAACGTGATTTGGATTTGGCTTTTTTGTATGCGGTCTTAAGAACCGTATGTGTATATCCTCGTGCCCGAAGTCTTCTGCGTAGAACAGAAGCCTTGTGTTCAAAGGAGATTTCGGTCGAGCAGTTGCGACGGGCACGGAGGTATTGAGCATATGGAATTGATTTGAGGAGGGGTTCGGGATGAAAGCTAGAAGCAGCCAGGATTGTGTTTCTGGCTGTAGGTTTACGATACAGGTGACTTTGTATATGTCCCTTCTGGTCCCTAACGAATGTGAGGTCCAGGAAAGAGTTAGAAGTGACACTGTATGTCATAGTAAATTTGAGGTTTAGTGAATTGGACGTATTTAAGTAGTGTAAAAATTGGTGTAACATTTCTGTTGGTCCTTGCCACAGGACAAAAAATATCATCAATGTAGCGACGAAAAGTCGCAATATATTTGGTATATGTGGTAGCAGATTGATCTGCAAAAAGCAGTCGTTCCCACTCCCTCAAGTACAGGTTCGCTTAGGCCGGTGCGCAACATGTGCCCATGGCCACGTCCTGTACTTGGAGATACTGGTCCTTCTAATTACAGCTGGGACTGATCTCTTGCTTTGCATGTGAGTACCATAACCACATAATGGTAGCGATAAGCTAACCTATGGCAATATAACCAACCATACTTTTTGTACTAATGTTTACTCTATTCTACACAGTTTACATGTGAAATCACAGGCTGTTTAACTGCCTTTGAAAAAGGACTCTCGTCCGAAACATGTCGGCACCTTCCTAAAGACTACTGTTGTATCGCAAGTTAATTTGCAAATGTTATTATACATGTATATTTATATGGTCAAAATTCATATGTATACCTGATCTAACTGAAAATCTGTACATCTACTATTGCTATTTTGGATATATATTGCCCCAAATAAAATTTACTTTTTTTGATTGCATACACCTTTTCTATGTCTATCTATTTAAGCTTCCCCCAGGGGTATTGGCTGTGTACATGCACACTAGGCCTATAATATATATTTTGTGTTCATGCAAGACAGAGCAAGAATTTCCAGGAACTGGAGGCCGGAGGGTGGTAAGGCCGCCCAAGAGGAATGTACAGCTTTACCATCTGAGAAGATAAAGAGCCTCATCCACAAATATCACAAAGGGCTTCAAACTGTCATTGATGTTAAAGTGGGCAATACACGGTATTAAGAACTGGGGTATGCAAACTTTTGAACAGGGTCATTTGGGTAGTTTCTGTTGCCATTATAATTTAAAAAGAGTAAACACAGTTGATTGATAAAAAATGGCTTCAGCCAAACGCTAACCATGAGTGAAAGAAAAGTTTTTGTGTTATCATTCATATTCTCTGAAAAATGGCCAAGAAATCATAAATCCTGCCAGGGTATGTAAACTTATGAGCACAACTGTATATTTTGCAATTAAATAACATTTCTAATCATATATGAAATTAATAACAAGAGTCCCCCTTTACATCAGGGTCCACAGAGTTCCCCTTTTACATCTTCCTTACACTGTAAGGGCGAACTCTGGACTCTAACATAATGCTCTGGGAACCCTGATTTCAGGGGGAACACTGAGAACTCTGTACAGAGAGGACTCTGATGTAAGGAGGAACACTGTGGCCTCTGGTGTAAAGGGGAACTTTGATGTAATGAGTGCTCTGAGAATCCTGATTTACCTTAGTATGCTCACTCAGAGACAGGATAGAGAAGGAGGGAGACTTCAGTCACACACAGGGATGGATATGGGATAGATGGATGTCCGGTCTGAGTAATGTGTCCAGGTTTCAGGTGGTCTGAAACCCGAATGCATGATTCCCAACCTGAATTGTCCGGGTGAATCCCGGACAGGTGGCAACCCTAGCTGGTAGGGTTGGGATCTATCTTCCAGCTGCTAGGAAATATCCACTACACAGTGCAGAGGATGTTACCAGCTGGCTCTGAAGCTCTTTCCATATATTGCAAATATGCACAGCCTTTTATGCCAGACTAACCTGCCTGTTTTCTCTCCTGCAGAAGCGAAATGAGAACTGTCCTTTCTTGCTCAGTCTTCATCTTCCCTGCCACTCCTCCTCCTCCTCTTCATCCAACATCCCCAGTACCCAGCTGCATTCGCAGGATCTTAAAGATGCCTGTAATTTGCACCCCTGCACTGTGCATTGTACACTATTAAAAAATATTGCTAGGAGAGAGTGAAAATGTTGTTGTTTTTTTTTTTTTTCTTTTGCAGAATAGTCATGCAATGTTTATTCTGCTAAAAAAAAGGAAAAATATTTCATAGTAGAAATCTTCTCAATTTGTATGGACTCAGGCTGGCCCTTGCTCTCCAGTGGGTCAATGAAGATTGTCAAATTGAGTGTAAGGTACGTAGTCAGCGCTAATCAGATTCAGATGGTGATAGTAAGGAATCACTTCAGCTCTTGGACTGCATGCTTAGATTTGGGTATCATGTTAAAGTGATTTAAAAGATTCCAATAAAAAACAAAAGAAAAACAAACATGTCATAATTACCTGCTCTGTGTTTTTGCACAAAGCAATTCAGATCCTCCTCTTCTTGGGTCCCCCCTCGCGCTTCTGGCCCCTCCCCCTTGCCGAGTGCCCCCAGAGCAAGCTGCTTGTTTCGGGGGCACTCATGTGTACTCGCTCCCAAGCTGCCTCTGTGTGTCTTTGGGATGCAGAGCATGGCTTAGTCCTGCCCCCCTCACTCCTCACTGGCTGTGATTGATAGCCGCAGCTCCCAGTGCTGTGTCTCAGCCAATGAGAGAGACCCGGGAGAGTTGAGGCTCCCATGCACAGTGCTGGATCACGATGGGGCTCAGGTAAGTATTAGGGGGGGCTGAGGGGGGAGCTGCATATTGAAGGTTTTTTTTTTTTTTTCATGCATAGAATGCATGAAGGTAAAAAACCTTGAGCCTATAGGACCACTTTAAGGCCCCTTTCACACTGGGGCGTTTTTCAGGCGGTACAGCGCTAAAAATAGCGCCTGTACACCGCCTGAAAAAAACGGCCCAATTTACTCCAGTGTGAAAGCCGGCGGGCTTTCACACTGGAGCGGTGTGCTAGCAGGACGGTAAAAAAAAGTCCTGCTAGCAGCATCTTTGGAGCGGTATAGGAGCGGTGTGTTCACCGCCCCTACCCATTGATTTTAATGGGATACCGCGCCAATACCGCCGCAAAGCGCAGCTACGGCGGCGCTTTGCGGGGGATTTTAACCCTTTCTCCCACAGAAATTCTTGTTTTAATAATTCGATTGTTATAAAGTAGTTCTAGGCTAGGGAGTCCATAAATAAGTGGCGCTTCAGGAGCTGCAAGGGAATATAGGTAAGGTAAGTATATGGGGGTTAGGAGAAGCTCCTTCTATAGACTCTGTTACCTTGACCTGCATGAACAAGATGACAAGTGTCTCTTTAAGCAACATAAAATACTGAAGACAAATTAGTAATTAGTAAAGGCATCCAAGATGTACTCTATACTCCATCTTTTGTAGTTAGAAGCAGTGCCAATTGTAAGTAACATTGTGCTGAATAAGCACTTCTTCAGACAGTTGTCTCTCCTTGTAGACAAATGGAATGCAACCACAGACAAACTACAGGTGAAACAGGTCCGGCTAGAAACACAAAATGCCACCCCACAGCAAATCAAAGGAGGACGAGCAGACTTAGGACTTGTGAGCGTTCCTAAATGAATGTAGATTTCTTTGTTCTATGTGATTTTACTTTTATGAGTATAATTACCTGTTCATTATATTAGACAAAAATTTGATTGGTTCAACTCTAATTTGCATGTTGGTGTACCTTGATGTGGTGTTTTATTATGTGTTTTTATGCTTCTTTGTGTACTTTGATGCACAATGCATAAGGATGCATATAAACCATGGGTCAACATACATTAAAGTGCACACTAAAACACATTTTAAATGGGGTCTTAGAAGGTTTTTTTTTAAGACAAGAGTCTTAAAGTGGAATTTCACTCTCTCAATCAACATTGACTATTTCCAATCCTTATGCTGCTAATGGATAGGAAAGTATATCATATTTGCTGGTTTTAAAGTTTTTTTTTACATTTCTTCAATTACTTCTTGGTTTCCATACATCCCAGAGGTCTTCAGTGAGGTAGAAGGCTCTTATTTAAGCACACCCTCTCGGGCTTGCATGCCTGATCTAAGGGCAGGTGGGTTTCAGGAAGTAAATGTACATGAATTATCTGGCCCTACCTACTCAAAATGGCCAAGGCCATAAAGGCTAGGATATGTCTTTTAATGTGATTTCTCAACAAAATAAACCATAGAGACATGAATGGATGGGTAAGTTTGCTTTGAATAATAAAAATGAATTAAATAGCATTTTTGGTTTGTGGTACTCAGAATAAAGGGATTGTAAAAACAGAAGGTTTATTTTATCTTAATGCATTTGCCTCTCCCTCCTGATTGGCTGAAACACAGCAGTGGCACCATTGGCTCCTGCTGCTGTCAATCTTAGTAATTTAGCCAATCAGGAGAGAGAGGGGGTGGGCCGAACTGCAGCTCCGTGTCTGAATGGATACACAGAGCTGTGGCTCGGCTCAGGTGCCTGCTTGCTGTGGGAGCACTCAACAGGAGGGAGGGGCCAAGACAGCCATTGAGGGACCCGAGAAGAGGAGGATCTGTGCTGCTCTGTGCAAAACCACTGCACAGAGCAGGTGAGCATAACATGTTTGTTATTTTTTAAGAAAAAAAAAACGAGACGTTTTTAACTTTAATGCATTGTTTTCATTAAGGTAAGAGACATTTTCATTTTCTCTGTGCCCCCCCCCCCCCGACTTCCGATTCCACTTTGTCCTGGTACTTCAGGTCTGACTTCTAATCGACTTTAATGAACAGGTTCCGACTTTGATCCAACTTTGAGATGATTACGACTTGTAATTAAAACAATTTCTTTGCTCCTGGCATGGAGGAAACCTCACACCAAATTTATCAAAAGAAAAACGGCATGGGCCCGCCCCCCAGATCCATACCAGACCCTTTGGAACCCCTCACGCCAACATTAAAAAAAAAATATTGGGCCCCCTAAAATGCATACCAGACCCTTATCCGAGCATGCAGCCTGGCAGGTCAGGAAAGGGGGGTACGAGCGAGCGTCCCCCATCCTTCTGGACCATACCAGGCCACATGCCCTCAACATGGGGGATGTGGTGCTTTGGGGCAGGGGGAGGGCTCTGGGGTACAAGGACCTCTTCCTGACAACCTTGGGCGATGGTTGTGGGGGTCTGCGGGCAGGGGGCTTATGAGAATCTGGAAGGCTCCTTTAACAAGGGGTCTCCCAGATCCTGCAGCCCCCATGTGAATGAGTATGGGGTACATTGTACCCCTACCCATTCACCAAAAAAAAGAAGTGTTGTGTTACAAAAAACAAGCAACGTTTTTTGAAAAGTATTTTTTAACCTCTTGTCGACCAGCTCCCATCATTATACTGCGGCAGGTCAGCTCTCCTGTGCAAACCGCCGTAGGTGTACATCAGTCTGTGCAGGGAGGCTAACGGGAGCGTACCCACGGCTCCCGCAGACTCAATGTCCACTGGCAACCTGCGATCGCTGTGTACAGAGGCAGAACAGGGAACTGCCTATTTAAACAAGGCAATTCTCTGTTCTGCCTAGTCACATACCGGTAATAATAATAAAAATGCCATAAATCTATTCCATATTTTGTAGACTGAGTGCATAAATTAAATTAATAAATAAATTAATAATAATAAATTCAAGGTGCACGTGAACAAATAAATAAACGAGTTTGATCGTTGAATGAATTGCACTGCGTATTTTCATCAAAAAATCAACAAAAAGTCCGCGTGACAAACAAACGATCCTCCAATCTGATGGATCAGCAATATGACGAAAGTGACAGTTCAATTTAGCATGTGACAATCGATTCTGTGTTGACTCTCCGTGAGTAATCCAAAACTTCCACCTTAAGTGACACCGTGTTACAGGGATTAGCCCCTTTTGGGGGTACACTCACCAGAGATATACTCAAAATACGCCTGTAGTATTATACCCAGAGGGCCTTCTCCACCAGCATCTGCTACTGCATTCACCCGCGCATGGATACCTCCAGTGCATCAGCCTCTTTCTCCAGTGTGGTTATATACAGTTGTGCATGTAATTAAACAAGGGGCCACATAGCGTAATATTGCCAAAAAAACTTCATTTATTAAAAATTATTATTTTTCCCTAAACAAAAAACTTCCCCCTAGGGGGTTAAGCGTACCAGAAATAGTTAAAATATCAGCATTTGGATAAATGTATGCATGAACGGTACTGTGCCTGCTCTCTAGCGCCGGATGCAGAGCCTTTCCAGTTTCCTGAGAGAGAAAGAGTGGCGTCCTTCCTGTCCGGACCCGCTGGAGCGCACCGTGAACCGCAAACGTATGCCCGTCACTTCCTGTTGACCTACGCCCTGACGCGTTTCGTCATTTCCGACTTCTTCTCGAGGGCGTAGGTCACCAGGCAGGAAGTGAGGTATAAATACACTGTGGGCTGAGGGGAACGTCCAATCAGCCGGCGGATCTGTTCCCCAATGGGCGTCGACATTATCCAGCCCTGTAGTCAACACTAGAGGCCCACTGCGGACAGTCCCAGCGTGCTGGCACCTCACCCACCGTGTAGTTTAACAACAACTTTTACATTCCAAGAATATTCATAAATGCATATTAGTACCAGCCATATCTTGTGGCAAAAAACAATAAACTACATTAGTGTTGGGCATTGCAGCATGTAGAACGGGTTATGTGGATGACTCATGAATCCATCCTCCATCATAAAAGTGTGCTGTAAATACGTGTATGTGAATACACGTCGAATCAGCTGACAGTATTTATGTGTGTCCGTGCACGGACTATATTAGTTGTAATTTATATATGTTTATGCCTGAATTGATATGGATGTGCCTGAAGTCACCCAAATTAATCCGTTCTGCACATTTAATGTGATGTCATAGGAACATGAACATATTGTGCAGCCGGGTAATGTTGTCAGTACTAGCAGATTTTAGGTAATATAAAATATATATGTGCATATGTATATATCCCTGTATCCAGGGGGATAATTATACCGATAACCCACATCTTAGTGCGGGACGTTTTGTGTGTTACTGCTAGACTTTTGAACAGGACGCACCAACAACCGAATGTTAGTGCGGACTTCTCCACAAACAGAAATTTATATTGTAATTATATAAATCATATTTAATGCACTGCAGGTGGAACAGCTGCAGGTGGAACAACTGCTGTGTGCAAAATGTAGGACGGCTGAATATTAAAATGAATAAATAATAGAAAGCCACCACTTATATACTCATAAAATTAACTTAGGACCGTGTAAAATTAATTTCTTCCATTAATCGAAACGAATATAAAAGAGAGTATAATAAATGAGTTTACAATATAATGAATACTTTGCAGATTATTTAAAAGATTATTTAAAAATACTCAAAAATAATTTAAAATAGTTTAAAAAAGTTTAAAAAGGTTTAAAAAGGTTTAAAAGATGGACAAGGACGTGTTATATGCCATGGATGATAGGTTAGGTCATACATTTGGATTTTAGGCCATGGAGCGATATATGTGGGTGATAATGTGTGTGGGGATGATCCCACATCCATTATGTATATTGTCAGGCCCCATCAGTGGTGATAGAATATCATATAATAGGGCACCATATAGGTCCCCATCTATGGCGGCCGATTTCCACACAATATTGTTTTGTTTTCTGATATTATGCGGTTAATGTTAATGTTCCTTTAACATCCAGGTAAAATTGAGAGCATGACAAACAATCTGAAATATATCGCATGGGAGCTAGTGAGATGTATGACCTGGGAGGTGTGTTGGATCTCCTATGTGTGCAGATTATAAACTGGGTGTGCAGTTATGTGTCGCTTATGAAGCAGTTTATATCCAACTCTATGTTTAGACCTTTTGGAGAGAGTACGTCCACCGAATAAATCCATTGGGTCTCCCGTTTTGAGAGCTCACGTACCATATGTATGCCCCTCCAATGGGGTAATATCTGCTCAATGCCCCAAAATTGTAACCCTTTGGGGTCCATGTCATGTTTCATTTTAAAATGCAATGAGACATTGTGATCTCTGAAACCAATCTTTATGTTGTGTATATGTTCCGCTATGCGTACTTTTAGTTGTCTCTTTGTACGACCTATATAGATGAGACCACACGGGCATTTTAGAGCGTACACCACATGAGTGCTGTTGCACGTGATAAACTGCTTAATAGTAAAGCTATTGTTATTCGATGTGGATGTGAAATTTTCCAATTTTCTAATCGGATGAGCCACCTCTCGACAGGCCTTGCATTTCCTACATGAGAAAAAAAAACATTTTGGTCCCAAAATGTGGGTGGTTTTTCGGGCGGATCAATCACCTTTTTCACTATTTTGTCTCCGAAATTAGGGGCTTTTCTGTAAATGAATTGCGGAGCTGGAGGTAAAGCAGTCATTAGTTTCTTGTCTAAGAGTAAAACGTGCCAATGTTTTTTAAAAATCCCTTCAACTTCCTCATACTGGCCATGAAAGCCAGATATGAATGACCACTCTAAATTATTTTGTTTTGGTGCTACCAATTCCTTATTTTTCTCTTCCATTATTGAGGCTCTTGGTATTTGATTGACCTCTTCGACAATTTTCTGCAGTTTTTTGGGGTTGTAGCCTCTCACTTCAAACCTTTCTGTTAGCATTTTTGATTGCTCAATGTATTGTGTGTCCTCAGAGCAATTGCGCCTTACCCGCATTATTTGGCCCTTAGGAATGTTTTTTAACCACAGTGGGTGATGAGCGCTTGTTGTTGGTAAATAACTGTTGCGGTCAGTCTTCTTAAAATATACTTTCGTTTCCAATAAGTTATTTTTGCGGTAGACTGTGACGTCTAAAAAATTGATTTCGTTAAAATCCCAAACAGATGTTAGTTTGATGTTATTCTTATTATTATTCAGGTCTTCCAAAAATCTCTCCAAGCTAAAATGGGATCCTGCCCAGATAAAAAACAGATCGTCAATAAAACGCTTATAAAATAACAGTTCAGGTCGCCGGTTATTAAAAATAATCTTATCCTCCCACTCAGCCATGAAAAGATTTGCGATACTAGGGGCGAACTTTGCTCCCATGGCTACTCCTCTCTGTTGGGTATAAAAATTGCCCCCATACCAGAAGTAGTTGTGCGATAAGCAAAAATCAAAACTACCCAAGGAACCCTCAACAATTTTCAAGGAATCCGCAGACACAGGACCAATACAGGGAATACAACCAAATAGAGGACTATCAACGAAAACCCAAAGAGTTCATACCACTACCACCAAAAAAAGACAATACAGAGGGTGCAGGGCAGGAACCAAAATCCAACAAAAGAAGAAGAGGGTCGGAGTAGGAGGTATTTTTAATTTAACACAAGCCACTCTGACCCACAAAGAGCTGAATATTTTAAATTTGGGGCTAAAATGCGGTCTGAAAAAGCCCATCAACAAATTTAATGTCTATATAGACATTCACAAATATATCAGAAAATTAAATATAAAAAAATACTTCCTGGGCAATGCCACAAATAACGAAATAACAAGCAGTGCAAAACAAACATCCGCCAATGATAAGCCAAAAATCATTAACAGCGGATTAAAAAACAAGTCTCTATTCAATCCACCCAACAACCCTAATCACCATATAGAGGTATTTAAAGGATTAGTACTACACGACCTCGAGACTCTGAAACCTAAAAAGGAATTGAACGTGAAACACGTGGAAGAGGGCATTAAACTTCTGGAACAGCGCAAAGATGTAATAGTCAGACCAGCTGACAAAGGCGGAGGGGTAGTCTTACTTACGAAAGACTTTTACCACAGACAGATTGAGGAGATGTTATCAGATAAAGAAACTTGTAACACACTCAAAAAGGACCCTACCCAACACTATAGAGAACATCTAGAAAACCTGATAGAGATGGGCTCACGCGCAGGAGTGCTATCCAGTAAGGAAAATAAATATTTAGTGCCCACAAGTAGTCGTGTACCTACACTTTATACTCTTCCAAAAATCCATAAGGATCCAAACAACCCGCCCGCGAGGCCTATTGTTAATAGTATAGAATCTGTGTCGTCCAGATTAGGTCAATATCTTGATACATACCTACAAAAAAGTGTAAGGGAAACAAAATCATACCTAAAGGACACGAAAAACTTCCTGAATACCCTACAGGAAGTAAATCTGGAAAATACGGAACAAATTATTCTGGTAACGGCAGACGTCTCCTCATTATACTCCATCATACAACATGATGACGCTCTTCTAGCCCTGAACTGGGCATTGAGCAAACGAGAGGACTTGGTTTTTAATCAAAAGATATTTTTAAGAAACGCTTTGGATTTTTGCTTATCGCACAACTACTTCTGGTATGGGGGCAATTTTTATACCCAACAGAGAGGAGTAGCCATGGGAGCAAAGTTCGCCCCTAGTATCGCAAATCTTTTCATGGCTGAGTGGGAGGATAAGATTATTTTTAATAACCGGCGACCTGAACTGTTATTTTATAAGCGTTTTATTGACGATCTGTTTTTTATCTGGGCAGGATCCCATTTTAGCTTGGAGAGATTTTTGGAAGACCTGAATAATAATAAGAATAACATCAAACTAACATCTGTTTGGGATTTTAACGAAATCAATTTTTTAGACGTCACAGTCTACCGCAAAAATAACTTATTGGAAACGAAAGTATATTTTAAGAAGACTGACCGCAACAGTTATTTACCAACAACAAGCGCTCATCACCCACTGTGGTTAAAAAACATTCCTAAGGGCCAAATAATGCGGGTAAGGCGCAATTGCTCTGAGGACACACAATACATTGAGCAATCAAAAATTCTAACAGAAAGGTTTGAAGTGAGAGGCTACAACCCCAAAAAACTGCAGAAAATTGTCGAAGAGGTCAATCAAATACCAAGAGCCTCAATAATGGAAGAGAAAAATAAGGAATTGGTAGCACCAAAACAAAATAATTTAGAGTGGTCATTCATATCTGGCTTTCATGGCCAGTATGAGGAAGTTGAAGGGATTTTTAAAAAACATTGGCACGTTTTACTCTTAGACAAGAAACTAATGACTGCTTTACCTCCAGCTCCGCAATTCATTTACAGAAAAGCCCCTAATTTCGGAGACAAAATAGTGAAAAAGGTGATTGATCCGCCCGAAAAACCACCCACATTTTGGGACCAAAATGTTTTTTTCTCATGTAGGAAATGCAAGGCCTGTCGAGAGGTGGCTCATCCGATTAGAAAATTGGAAAATTTCACATCCACATCGAATAACAATAGCTTTACTATTAAGCAGTTTATCACGTGCAACAGCACTCATGTGGTGTACGCTCTAAAATGCCCGTGTGGTCTCATCTATATAGGTCGTACAAAGAGACAACTAAAAGTACGCATAGCGGAACATATACACAACATAAAGATTGGTTTCAGAGATCACAATGTCTCATTGCATTTTAAAATGAAACATGACATGGACCCCAAAGGGTTACAATTTTGGGGCATTGAGCAGATATTACCCCATTGGAGGGGCATACATATGGTACGTGAGCTCTCAAAACGGGAGACCCAATGGATTTATTCGGTGGACGTACTCTCTCCAAAAGGTCTAAACATAGAGTTGGATATAAACTGCTTCATAAGCGACACATAACTGCACACCCAGTTTATAATCTGCACACATAGGAGATCCAACACACCTCCCAGGTCATACATCTCACTAGCTCCCATGCGATATATTTCAGATTGTTTGTCATGCTCTCAATTTTACCTGGATGTTAAAGGAACATTAACATTAACCGCATAATATCAGAAAACAAAACAATATTGTGTGGAAATCGGCCGCCATAGATGGGGACCTATATGGTGCCCTATTATATGATATTCTATCACCACTGATGGGGCCTGACAATATACATAATGGATGTGGGATCATCCCCACACACATTATCACCCACATATATCGCTCCATGGCCTAAAATCCAAATGTATGACCTAACCTATCATCCATGGCATATAACACGTCCTTGTCCATCTTTTAAACCTTTTTAAACCTTTTTAAACTTTTTTAAACTATTTTAAATTATTTTTGAGTATTTTTAAATAATCTTTTAAATAATCTGCAAAGTATTCATTATATTGTAAACTCATTTATTATACTCTCTTTTATATTCGTTTCGATTAATGGAAGAAATTAATTTTACACGGTCCTAAGTTAATTTTATGAGTATATAAGTGGTGGCTTTCTATTATTTATTCATTTTAATATTCAGCCGTCCTACATTTTGCACACAGCAGTTGTTCCACCTGCAGCTGTTCCACCTGCAGTGCATTAAATATGATTTATATAATTACAATATAAATTTCTGTTTGTGGAGAAGTCCGCACTAACATTCGGTTGTTGGTGCGTCCTGTTCAAAAGTCTAGCAGTAACACACAAAACGTCCCGCACTAAGATGTGGGTTATCGGTATAATTATCCCCCTGGATACAGGGATATATACATATGCACATATATATTTTATATTACCTAAAATCTGCTAGTACTGACAACATTACCCGGCTGCACAATATGTTCATGTTCCTATGACATCACATTAAATGTGCAGAACGGGTTAATTTGGGTGACTTCAGGCACATCCATATCAATTCAGGCATAAACATATATAAATTACAACTAATATAGTCCGTGCACGGACACACATAAATACTGTCAGCTGATTCGACGTGTATTCACATACACGTATTTACAGCACACTTTTATGATGGAGGATGGATTCATGAGTCATCCACATAACCCGTTCTACATGCTGCAATGCCCAACACTAATGTAGTTTATTGTTTTTTGCCACAAGATATGGCTGGTACTAATATGCATTTATGAATATTCTTGGAATGTAAAAGTTGTTGTTAAACTACACGGTGGGTGAGGTGCCAGCACGCTGGGACTGTCCGCAGTGGGCCTCTAGTGTTGACTACAGGGCTGGATAATGTCGACGCCCATTGGGGAACAGATCCGCCGGCTGATTGGACGTTCCCCTCAGCCCACAGTGTATTTATACCTCACTTCCTGCCTGGTGACCTACGCCCTCGAGAAGAAGTCGGAAATGACGAAACGCGTCAGGGCGTAGGTCAACAGGAAGTGACGGGCATACGTTTGCGGTTCACGGTGCGCTCCAGCGGGTCCGGACAGGAAGGACGCCACTCTTTCTCTCTCAGGAAACTGGAAAGGCTCCGCATCCGGCGCTAGAGAGCAGGCACAGTACCGTTCATGCATACATTTATCCAAATGCTGATATTTTAACTATTTCTGGTACGCTTAACCCCCTAGGGGGAAGTTTTTTGTTTAGGGAAAAATAATAATTTTTAATAAATGAAGTTTTTTTGGCAATATTACGCTATGTGGCCCCTTGTTTAATTACATGCACAACTGTATATAACCACACTGGAGAAAGAGGCTGATGCACTGGAGGTATCCATGCGCGGGTGAATGCAGTAGCAGATGCTGGTGGAGAAGGCCCTCTGGGTATAATACTACAGGCGTATTTTGAGTATATCTCTGGTGAGTGTACCCCCAAAAGGGGCTAATCCCTGTAACACGGTGTCACTTAAGGTGGAAGTTTTGGATTACTCACGGAGAGTCAACACAGAATCGATTGTCACATGCTAAATTGAACTGTCACTTTCGTCATATTGCTGATCCATCAGATTGGAGGATCGTTTGTTTGTCACGCGGACTTTTTGTTGATTTTTTGATGAAAATACGCAGTGCAATTCATTCAACGATCAAACTCGTTTATTTATTTGTTCACGTGCACCTTGAATTTATTGTTATTAATTTATTTATTAATTTAATTTATGCACTCAGCACTTTAAGGCGTAATGTAAGGGTGATTTTTCAGGTTACACTTTTCTTTACCTCTTTTAGGCATTTTTTTGATTATTTATTTGATCTAATCTTGTATTTATATACACACTAAATGTTTATATATGCACTAATTTTTCAAATTCAGTTGAAAATTGGTACCTAGCGCTGCTATAAGTATTTGACAGACACAGCCATAGAGCATCCAGGTGTCTGTCCCTTTACTTATATCTCTCCAATCTTACTGTCATTCAAGCAGCAGCTACATATTGTATTTTAGCACACCTCTGAAATCAATTGTTTACAACTACTATTTATTTATTTATAATTTAGTATTTAATAACCACATTTATTATATTTATATTTATTTATTTATTTATAATTTATACACAGTGCTACACCGAATATTTATTTATTTATTTATTCACTCACACAATATATATTTATTTATTTATCTATATATTTGCCCACTACATCTTTCTCCGGGGTCTACACCATTTATTACCCCAAAGATTGTAAGCACACACACCCAAGTAGCGCAGAGAGGTGTTGAGCATAGGAGGGCGGAAAGCTTGAAACACCACTTCTTTACGATATTTTGTAGACGCTATAACTTTTGCGTAAACCAATAAACATACGCTTATTGTGATTTTTTTTTTACCAAAAATATGTAGAAGAATACATATTGGCCTAAACTGAATTCATTTTTATTTTTTTAATTGGGGATATTTATTATAGCAAAAAGACAGACATCCCACGTGCCACCGTTGGGGTGCCATGCCATGCCCTGCTAAAGTGTTTGGCTTGAATAAAAGGTGGCAATCCTACCTTAGAGATTTAGAGCAACTTAGAGAGTCAGAGTAAGTTGGAGAGTCGAGAGGAAGTTGGAGAGTCGAGAGGAATTTGGAGAGTCGAGAGGAAGTTGGAGAGTCAGAGGAAGTTGGAGAGTCAGAGGAAGTTGGAGAGTGAAGGAAGAGATGGAGTGGGAGGATGAGGGGGCTGTTTTTTTACTAAAGAATGTGCACATTGCTGCTGTCGGAAGAGAGCCCTGTGTTTTTTTACATACACAGGGCTCTCTTCAGTAATGTCCAGAGCCGATCGCTGAGCGCCGGCAACCAGTCAGCAGCCGGCACCCGCTGATTGGCTTGTGCTGCAGCCAATTGCAGCCCAGCCAGGGCGCGCTCCCTACCTTGGCGTACGGATCAGATACTAGGTACGTAATCTTGCGTAGGAGAGCCGCCTTGCCGCCATATATGTACTGTATACAGTCGGCAAGTGGTTAAAGGTTAACTCCACTTTCGTAGGAAAAAAATAGCAAATACAAAATAAAAGTATAGCATATACAATTGTGACACAAGTCATATTGTAATTAAATGTTATTAAAAGCTACCTTTCCTTTTCAATCTGTAGTGCTGTCATTTTTGGTAAAATGCAATATGGCTACCCGTAGATGTTCTGTACAGAGAATGTGTATAGAACTCCCCCCAGAAACATAATTTCCTGCTTGTGTGATTGGCTCACTGATTTTCCCAGAAGCCTACATTAAGATATAAGTTAGGTTTCAGGCATAGATTAAAAGAAAAAAAAGAGGAGCTTCATAGTGCAGTAATGCCGCGTACACGAGCGGACTTTTCGATGGACTAGGTCCGACGGTCTTTCCGACGGACTTTCGGCGGAGTTCCGACGGACTTTCCAAATGAACGGACTTGGACACACACAATCACACCAAAGTCCGATGGATTTGAATGTGATAACGTACGACCGGACTAGAATAAGGAAGTTCATAGCCAGTAGCCAATAGCTGCCCTAGCGTCGTTTTTTGTCCGTTGGACTACCATACACACGAGCGGATTTCTCAATAGGAACTGGGTCTTGTGGAGTTCCAGCAAATTTTTTTTAAACATGTCCTATTTCTAAAGTATGTCAGATTTTTTGACAGCAAAAGTCCGATGGAGCCCACACACGATCGAATTGTCCGACGGATTTGTTTGACTGTCGAAAAGTCCGCTCGTGTGTACACGCAATAAATCGTAATATTTATTTCTCACAGATTTCTCGCGCACAGCAAAGACATATACGAGGTACACAGCTTCAGGACTATCAGACTGTCAGCTGTGTGCGTGGTGATGTCACAGGGTTCTCTCCAACTGACGCGTTTCCCTGTAACAAGCATTGACTGGGAACTGGTATCTCCGTTCCCAGTCAATGCTTGTTACAGGAAAACGTGATTATGTTCTATCATCATGCACCCCTGAACTATTTTCTGAAACGCGGCAAGTGATTTTGTAGGCATCGGTCACTGTACCATCCGTGGCATCAACAGTTTATGTGGAACATTATGCACTTTTTATTTGGGGTGTATTTACTATTACACCAGCCACTAATTTGTCTTCTTTTTTACATAATTGTTAAATTCAATAAAATTGCAACTGTGCTTTTACTCTGTAGTACCTTTTGATATTTGTTTACAATTTTAGTTTTGGACCTTGAAAATCCCTTCTGGGGGGGGGGGGGGTCTCTCTGTTGTTGAGCCCACCTTGGTCTCTAGGTGATGCCCTATTCAAATTCAATTGTTTGTTGTTTTTTTTATGCTGCATTTGATAAGGACTTGATTGCTTGTTGGTGGGTCCAACCCCACTTCCATTTTCTTTAGAAGACAGTTTGTAAATGTAGCAACGAAATCCCTGCATCCCACTTCTACAGGTCAGTCTTGATTTTCCGGTCATTCTAGGCAGCTTCAGTTATCAACTAAGACTACTTGGCCTCTTTTCTCAAGTAATCATCTTCAACACCATCTTCCCATGGTACTATCTATTCTGCAGCGTATTCCAGCTTGGTTGTTGTTCCCCACAGGACCAAGTCAGGCCTAACGTTGTAGGCACATGCATTTTCCAACCCAGAGCAATCTGCAGGATACTTTTATTCTTTGATCTAAGAGGCTAATTTGTCATTTCCCACTACAATACACTTTTGTTTTGCCCCAGTTTCCATAAATCAGCCCCACAGTGTATTGCAGCTGTCTTTGTGTATTCACTGTTTTACATGTACCTGAAGTTTATTCATTATTTATAGCTTATATTTATATTGCATGACATATTATGCAGCCCTTTGCAGAGTACATAAACCATTTACATCTGTTCATGTCCCCAAATAGCACCAATTTAATATAATGCCCTTACTACAGGCAGAAAACCACACACAAATCTGTTTAAAGATCCAATGAAACAACTATAGAAATGCAGTAATAACACATGCATACGCTCGGTCACACAAAAGTTCTCTGAACTTTCGACTGTCAAGAACGCGGTGACGTACAACACTACGACGAGCCAAGAAAATTAAGTTCAATGCTTCCAAGCATCCGTCAAATTGTTTTCGAGCATGCGTAGGAATTTTGCGTGTCGGAATTGCTACAGGCGATTGGAATTTCCGATCTGAACTTTTTCCGACCGAAAAATTGAGAACATGCTCTCAAACTTTTGCTGGCAGAAATTCAGCCAGCAAAAGTGCGATAAAGCATACACACGGTTGCATTTTCCGACGAAAAGCTCTCATCGGTCTTTTGCTGGACGAAATTTCGATGTGTGTACGCACCATTACAGTCTCTGCAAATAGATCTGCGGTGGCTGACAGGCATTCAAGAGGTGATACTGCTGAGTACTGACTGCCTGTCTTTTTGACAGCTAAATGGTCATTTGGAATAGGAATACCATGCTGCAACACCAAGCCCAGTGCTTGGCTCATGGTTGTAGTGTGGCCCCATACACTTGATTGGGCTGCATCAAATCCTGAAATTTTTGTGCATCCAGGAGGCACAGGTGCAGAGTTAAGCCCTGCTGCCTGTAGCCTGTCAAAATTTATGATATGCTGTCGCTGCACCCTGAACCGGGTGATGATTGTGTTTAGGGCCCTATGTGTTCCGGGACATACAGTGGTGTGAAAAAGTGTTTGCCCCCTTCCTCATTTCCTGTTCCTTTGCATGTTTGTCACACTTAAGTGTTTCGGAACATCAAACCAATTTAAACAATAGTCAAGGACAACACAAGTAAACACAAAATGCAATTTGTAAATCAAGGTGTTTATTATTAAAGGTGAAAAAAAAAATCCAAACCATCATGGCCCTGTGTGAAAAAGTGATTGCCCCCCTTGTTAAAACATACTATAACTGTGGTTGTCCACACCTGAGTTCAATTTCTCTAGCCACACCCAGGCCTGATTATTGCCACACCTGTTCACAATCAAGGCATCACTTAAATAGGAGCTGCTTGACACAGTAAGGTCCACCAGAAGATCCTTAAAAGCTACACATCATGCCGAGACCCAAAGAAATTCAGGAACAATTGAGAAAGAAAGTAATTGAGATCTATCAGTCTGGAAAGGGTTATAAAGCCATTTCCAAAGCTTTGGGAATCCAGCGAACCACAGTGAGAGCCATTATCCACAAATGGCGAAGACATGGAACAGTGGTGAACCTTCCCAGGAGTGGCCGGCCGCCCAAAATTACCCCAAGACCGCAGCGACGACTCATCCAAGAGGTCACAAAAGACCCCACAACAACGTCCAAGGAACTGCAGGCCTCACTTGCCTCAGTTAAGGTCAGCGTTCATGCCTCCACCATCAGGAAAAGACTGGGCAAAAATGGCCTGCATGGCAGAGTTCCAAGGAGAAAACCACTGCTGAGCAAAAAGAACATCAAAGCTCGTCTCAATTTCTCCACAACACATCTTGATGATCCCCAAGACTTTTGGGACAACATTCTGTGGACCGATGAGACAAAAGTGGAACTCTTTGGAAGGTGTGTGTCCAAGTATATCTGGCGTAGAAGGAACACTGCATTTCAGAAAAAGAACATTATACCAACAGTAAAATATGGTGGTGGTAGTGTGATGGTCTGGGGCTGTTTTGCTGCTTCAGGACCTGGAAGACTTGCCGTGATAAAAGGAACTATGAATTCTGCTGTCTACCAAGAGATCCTGAAGGAGAATGTCCGACCATCTGTTCGTGTACTCAAGCTGAAACGAACTTGGGTTCTGCAGCAGGACAATGATCCTAAACACACCAGCAAGTCCACCACCGAATGGCTGAATAAAAACAAAATGAAGACTTTGGAGTGGCCTAGCCAAAGTCCTGACCTGAATCCTATTGAGATGTTGTCGTATGACCTTAAAAAGGCCGTTCATGCTCGAAAACCCTCTAATGTAACTGAATTAGGACAATTCTGCAAAGATGAGTGGGCCAAAATTCCTCCAGGACGCTGTAAAAGCCTCATTGCACGTTATCGCAAACGCTTGGTTGCAGTTGTTGCTGCTAAGGGTGGCCCAACCAGTTATTAGGTTTAGGGGGCAATCGCTTTTTCACACAGGGCCATGATGGTTTGGATTTTTTTTCACCTTTAATAATAAACACCTTCATTTACAAATTGCATTTTGTGTTTACTTGTGTTGTCCTTGACTATTGTTTAAATTGGTTTGATGTTCCGAAACACTTAAGTGTGACAAACATGCAAAGGAACAGGAAATGAGGAAGGGGGCAAACATTTTTTCACACCACTGTATGTCTAAAACATTCTAGAAGAGTAATGGTTAGGGGAAGTGTTTTCAACCTGAAGTAAAATTTATCCTTGAGGTAGAGAGACAGATTAAGATGAATTTTTCCTAAGACATTTTTTTCTCAATCTGCTGAATCCTCACTGGCAGAAAAGTAGTTTCACTGGACATGTGTAAAGGTCATTGACAAGTGTAGCTGGGAAGATCAGCTGTTGTTTATGCTGTATTCCCCTTACGTCTTACATCATAGGTATGTGTAAATTCTCATGTTGCCAGAGGAGGTGTCTATCAAGAAATGCCTGTTGCATTTTTGCAGACCATGTAATGGGTCATTGTGTGAGCTAATCACAAAGTAAGCGTCCACTATGTAACCGGAGCTATTAATACCAAGGCGGTGTTGGAAGATATACACGGAGTTGCCTTAGCTCACTTGTATTCACTACCTGTTTTCAGTCTTCAGCTTCTTGAGCTAAAAATGCTTCTGCCATCTGTCTGATGGGTTTTCGGCTAAGCCAGACACATTTGAAATGTTTGAAGAACAATATGTATAATTCTATGAAGGATATCTTTAGCTTGGCACAGATGCACTCTATTTCAGGTATATAGGCTGGGAAAGTACAGATTCCAGCCTCCCTGCTGTCCGCACGCTTTATAATCTGATTGTACAATCTACCATGTTTAAAGTATACGTTACATAGTTAGTCAGGTTGAAAAAATACAAAAGTCTATCTAATTCAACCAAAAAATAAAAATCATAGGTGAACCCTCACCTTGTAAACCTATTCAGTTTAAAATAGAAATGAACAGCAAAACATTTGTGTATGTATATATATATATATATATATATATAAAAAAACATAAACACCCATTTTTTTTATAAGTGATCACATACTCTGTTCTCAGCTGCATAAGAAACTCAAGAGTGCTAGGGGAGAAGAAGCAGCAGTACACTGATCTTCCCAGTGAATGTCTATCAGGAGAAGTCTAATCACTGGATGAGAGCAGGCTGAGTTCTCAGCACAGCTAGAGAACTGACCATGCTGTGCTCTCATGACCTAGTGTGGTCAGTTTTTAGTAGAAAAGCAGAGGGACTGTCAGGAATACCAGGGATTTCATACAAAGGCAGCAATAATAAAAGAACAGGATACTTTTTCATGCAAGTACATGGTACAGCAGGCACATATCAGGAATATGAAATATATGGGATTACATATTATTTAAATTAAATGGTCCAGAAATAAAATATCTTACAATGACTAAGTGAGTTAAATTGACTGACAATAGAAGATCGTAATCCTGGCTACACAAGTTACATTTTTTTTTTTGATAACCTACTAAGATCAGGTTGAATAATACAAATCTTACAACCAGGAGTGAAAGAACAGTTGACTGAAACAAAGTGTGTGGAAAGATTTAAAATTTTCACTTTTCCATTTAACCAGAGCCCTGGACTGGCATTTTACAGAGAAAAGTGGGTAGGAGTGTAACAGGCCATGTCTCCCATTCCACTTCCAACTTTGTTGTGGTAGACTTCTACTCTGCCGGCGCCCCTGAAATCCCATCCTTTGATTGGGACTACGTTGGCGGTAATAGCTAATACAGGTTGTGTCACAATGGTCCCTCCCACCCCCTCACCTTTGTCACTGGTAATTGGTGCCCAGGAGTTCCCTTCCAGTCTGTCAGGGAGGAGGTTTACGGAATTTCTCTTGACCAACACTTCGATTCCAAAACTTTCTTCTTGAGGGTCAATGGTGCGCTATTGAGATTCAAGCTAGGCTGTCGCCTCCTCTGAACAGGTGGCGAGCAACACAGATTAGACATATTTTCTCATCTCCTCGCATTTTGTGCCTTCCTCTAGTCATTCCCTGTCTGCTTTTGAGAGGCTCTGCCTAGATACTGCACCTCTCCGCCATCTTCTGTCATTAATGTACATGATGCTGATTGAACCCCAGGAAGGCTTTATTCCTCCCTACCTGCCGAAATGGGAAAGCGACCTGGGCCGGACCTTCTCAAAGGAACAGAGAGAGCATATTTTGTATTTTGCACACCGCTGCTCCATTGCGAGTAGGTTCCAGGAGGTGGGGTTTAAGGTCCTGACCAGATGGTATAGAGTGCCCACGCTTTTACATAAGATTTACCCTTCAGTTCCTTCCACTTGCTGGTGATGTCAACAGCCTGACGGTTCATTATTACACTTATTTTGGACATGCTCTCATGTCCGCCCCTTTTGGGACCCTAGTCGGGAACTTGTCTTTCGACTGACAGACATTTCACTAGCAGAGGATCCGACACAGTGCTTACTTCATCTCACTCTGATTTCGAGGTGTAGATATAAGAAGTCCCTCTTGATCCACCTTCTTAATGTCGCTAAAAATGGAAATGCTCGGAACCCCCTTCAGTTGGTCAGTGGATAGCTGTGGTTATTGAAATTAACCTGATGGAACAATTAACAGCCGCCTTAAAACGAAAAGAGGAACAATTCAATAAAACCTGGTTTTGTTGCATGATTTCTCATAATCACTAGACAACACCTTTGTGGCCTCCTCAGTGAAGCAACTGTGACTGTGCATGTATCTTTAACCATTTGCTCTAACAACACCCCCTTTTCTTCCCGTGTTTTTTTATTTATTTTTCTTCTCCCCCCACCGCCCCTAATTTTTCATGTTAACTTTCTGTCTTTCCCTTACGAGCCTGTTTTGGTTCTCTTTCTGTTTACTCTTACCTTCTTGTATTCTAACCTCTGTGATGTAATGTCTTCTTTGTCCTATTGGAAAATGTGTCCGTGTATATTAGTTTCTCTGTGATATTAGTGCCTTACACTGTTGCATTTTAATTCAGTCTAATGTAGTTGTGTTTTTGTTTTGTTGATATCATCCCACTGGCTATATACCTAACAGACGATGCTACATCCTTATAAGTTTTGTGTAACAGCCTATTCTTACTGTACCATATTTCAATGTTGGATTTGTATTGTCCTTACTGGTGCACACAATGAAAACTTAAAATGAGGAAAAAAAAAAAATCACTTTTACGGTCAAATTTAAGAAACCCCTACTTTGTTAGAGTGGTGTTAAAGCCTAATTTTTATTATTAAAATAAAAAAGTTGGTATACTTACCTGCTCTGTTCAATGGTATTTCACAGAGTGTTTTTTTACCCCCTCTTTTGGAGTCCCTCGCCGACGCTCTCTGCTCCTATTTTCCTGCATGTGCCCCCATAGCAAGATGTGTGCTATGTGTGCAGACATGCGGGCACACTCCCGAGTCGGGCTGTGTGCATCCATAAACGCATGCAGCACAGCTCCACCGTGCCTCCCACTTCCACCTCACAAGCTTTGACAGACAGCAGCAAGACCCAATGTCTTCTGCTGCTGCCTGAGTCTCTTGTAAGACCAGAAAGTGCAGAGAGAAGACCTGCAGCTGGGCACAGTGCTGGATCGCTGACAGGCTCAGGTAGGTTTTTAGGTGGGCTAGGGGTAATAGTGGATAGTTATTTACCTTAATGCAGGAAATGAATTAGACTTTAGAACCACTTTAATGTGTTCCCATTCACACAGCATAAAGTAATTAAAAAAATAAAACGTCTTACCTTTTTAGCTGGTATACCAAATATACTGGAATGATGGACAATTATGGCACCAAATAACAAACTTAAAGAATAATTCCAGGCATGGGTATTTTATACATAGTAACAATTGGCCCAGCTTGGACAATGTATTGTAGAGATAACTGAAAATCGTTATTAAATACTTTCGGTAATTTCCCTTGCCTGGCCTATCCTCACGTCAACACAGAATGGGTTAATGTCTTCTCTGGAGCCCACAGGACCACCTCTTCCTAGCTAAATAAAAGACAGCTCCTCCCCCCACTGAAGTGTTCACTAACCTAGCCCGTGACAGGCCACTAGGGAGGGAATCCTTAGGGCAGGAAAGGAAAATTATGGTAAGTATTTGATAACAATTTTCCGTTTTCTTGGCCCTACCTCACGTCAGCACACAATGGTATATAACTAGCTGAATAAATGGGCAGGAGAGAACACATGAAAAGAAACATTGACACTCAAAGAAAAGCCGCTAGAGACAAAAATTATTTATATGTCTCGTCCCAAACTTTGCAGAACTTGCTGACTGCACACCTAGTTTGTAAAGTCGAATGAAGGGCTAGCAGTCTCACATCTATCTTCCACTGAAATCCTGGCATAACTGACCCAAAGGCTCCCACCCCTCAGGTCAAAGAGCTTGCACCTGTTTTTGAGCAGAAAGGCCTACTTCCTGCATGTCAATCTAATCACCCTGGTAAACCAATAGAAGAGGACTCGAGAACCTGGCTCAAAATGAAGAGATTGTTTACTTTCCTCACGTCTTTTGACCTTGCATGTACAATGTTAGCAATTTGACCATGTGTAAGGAACTGAAGTCTTCCTATTGTGTACTCAGTGACTTTCCTATCAATGCTCAGAGGGACTGCCCCCAGTTTTCCTGGAAACTGGACACCACTTAAGAATCGAGCTTTGAAGATGGACATAGTATCACTATTTCTGGTAAAAGAACACAAAAGTGATTTTCGCAGAAAAGTGCTGCAATCGCCAACATCTTTCTGTCTGAAGCAACTGCTGTCAGAGGAACTAGTTTAACCACTAGGAACCACAATAGAAATGAAGCTATTGGTGTAAAGGGTGCCTGTACCAGTGCTTTCAGAAACAATCCCAAGTCCCAAGAATGGAACAAGGATTTGCTTAAATGGATTACTGCCTGCATGAAACATCTGGTTAATGGCTCTTCCACCCATCTGCAGCCTGAAAAGGAGGATAGAGGCAGAAAAACTGTACTTTAATGGAGTTGTCTGCCAGACCAACCTCTAGCGCTGATTGTAAAAATGTCAAGATATTGGCTAGAGCTAGGGATACAGAAGAGAAATCTTTTCAGGAGCAAACAGAACAAACTTCCTTCATATCCTCTTATATGCAGCAGTTATGAATGATCTTGTGGCCTTCACAAAGGTCTGAACCACTTTCTATGAGAATCCCTGCACCTCTAGTCTGGCCGATTCAATAGCCAGGCTATTAAAAGTGTCTCACTGGATTGGGGTGCTGCCATTGATGTTGCCATAAAACATCTTGTTTGACCGGAAAGGGGATTGGTGGTGCTGATGACAACTGGAGGAGCAATTAAAACGAAGGCCTCCTTGGCAGGTCGAAAGCACCAGTATGGCATAAAATGTGTTCATTCCAAATTTTCAGCAGAATCTTCATAATCAAGGATACTTAAGGAAGATAAAGACCAAACGGAAAAATCCACTGTGAACCCATCTTCTATTACTTCACCTTTGTACTTTGTTGCAAATACCGGAAGCTGCGTGTTCAGTGGAGTCTCTATAAGAACTACCGCTGGAATGCCCCCCCATAGAGCCAATACTAGTTGAGGTACTCATTGTTGGAAAAAAATCTGTCTAACTGATCAGTTAGTAGATTCTGCTTTCTCAGCAAGTAGACTGCCATTAACTGCCTGTAAGCGGATCTCTGTCCAGTGAAAAGTTTATGTTGCGAAAATTAACAGGAAAAAACTCTTGGTGCCCCCTTGGCGAGCAATGTAGGCTGCTGTCTTGTTGTGAATCATCAATTTCGTTCAGGCCCCCTTGGAGGAAGATCCTAAAGGCTTGCGATGCTAGAAAAAACTGCCTTTCATTAAAGACAGTCAGAGCATGTGTATTCCTCCAGTCTCCAATGGCCTTGCACCTGTCTCCTTTGACTGGAGATACACTGGCATCCAACGTCAGAATTATTCCATCTCCTGGGCTGAAAGGGACACCCCAAAAGATGTCCAAAACTCCAGTTCTTGCTAATTCGTGCAGGCACAAAGACCTTCTGATCCATAGACAGCCCATCCCATTGACTGAGGAAGGCAAATTGAAATGCCCCCATGTGCCACCTGGTCCAAGGCACCACTGGAATGGCCACTGTAAAAGGTCCCAATGGGGACAATGCAATCCCTCACTGACATAAATGCTGTCTCCATGAATCTTCGTACGCAGAATTAAATTTTGGAAATTTTGCAGTTTTGAAAAACTACTTGACTTATTCGGGTATAAAATTCTACTCCAAGATCCTTCATAGATTGAGAAGGAGTTAACTGCTTTCCCTGTTTGTTCACTAGTCGACTGAACTTGGAACTCTAGGACAAGGTTGTGATGTTTTGCCAGCTCCTGGCTTACATGTGCGACAATCAAAATGTTGTCCAAGTAGAAGTAGAGCCTTATCCCCAAAAACAACTTACCGCCACCACTGCCAACAAAATGTTCGAAAAGATTCTTGGTGCTTTGCGGATTCCAAAAATGGCAAACACCTGAACTGGAAGTGACAGCCGGTCACTGCAAATGTCAGATGTCTCTGGTCTTATGCACTGATTAGTACATGGAAGTACAAGCCAGCCAGGTCTATTGACACTAACCGGTCTTCATGCTAAACTATCACTTTGAACCCTTTGGTATGTATGTACCCATTCAATTTCTTCAAATGCAGATAGTATGGAAAGCTCCTGATGCCTTGGGTACTAGAAAGAATGGGGAGAAACCCCCAGATTTCGTTCTTTTGGTGGCACCAGCAATACGGACTTGTTGCAGTATAATTCTTATACGTAATCGTGCAATAATTCTTTCTTCTTGAGCTCTAATGGTCATGAATGAAAGGATTTGGTGATTGTATTCCCACCTGTTGTTTATGTTTGTCGCTCAAACCCTCCAAAAGGAGGCTATACTGGGTCCCACTGGAAGACACTGGTTGGGCCTATCTTCAAAAGACTTTCCAGATGTTTAACAGCCTGCTCTGGATTTGATTTCATGTAAAAAGGAAGTTTGAGCCCCCTTCACTGTGATCTGAAAAATTTCAGCCTGGCCTATAACATTTGGCCTCCTGAACCCTTCTTAAGATTGACTGACTTGAGTGAAAAGACGGCTACTTCCTCTTAATAGACTGTGGCCACGGTCTGGACATTTCTTCTGTCACTCGCTTCGTTCAGCGTTTTGCCAAACAACCACCTCCCATTATGGAGAATGTTACAAGGGGCTTGTGTGGAAGCTTCATCCACCCTCCAGTGGTGCAACCACAATGCTCTCATGGCTGTGACTGAATGCGCCAGCCCTAGAACTAGGTCTATTGAAGCCTCCACCAAAAGTCAGCTGCCAGGTTCAAGTCCTACAAAACCATGCCCACTCCTGCCGGTTCCACTTTGAATTAATGGCCATTTCTTATTGCGTTAAACATCACAGTTAACGCTGTTGCTAGTCAACCGGCAAAAACCTGCCACAGTATAGATTTTCTGCAAGTCTGAGGGCCAGTTCACCACAATGTCTGAGTTGAAGAGGTCTTTTCTGCATGCGTGTTTTTGAAGTGTTCATGTGCTTTTTCAATGCGTTTTACCATGTTACAGATGCTTTCCATACAGCAAAAAATGCAACATGTCCTACTTTAGTTAACTGTACTGGAACACACTGCACTGGTGTGAAGTAGGCCATTGGAATCGTTGGTAAACATTGTTCATGCTTTTTTGAATAAAAACACACTGGACTGCATCTGGTATGAACCAGCCTTAAGTCCACTTTTCAATCCATAGGATCCCTTAAGGTATTGAAAGGCAAAGACACTTGTGCACCAGACACTTGTGCACCAGAAGCTGGCGGGCCCCATCCACTCCTGGAAGTGTGTTATTCATTTATTCATTGAATAAAGCTTGGAGACCTTTTACTGTAAATTTGTCTTCTTATCAGACCTCTCTCATTCTTCATCAATAATCTTTTAACTCTCTGTCTTTATGGGAAAAGAAAGCCCTTCCTTTTTCACATTTGGAAATATATGCATGCTTTTTGCGATGGTTGGGCCTGTGTTTTGCCTGTGGCATGGATATTTGCTGCATACTTTCTGCTATAGCCTTGAAATCTGTATATCCGCTTTTGTCATTTGAGGCAATCAATGCAAATTAACTTCCTATCACTGCAGACTGCATGTAGATCCAAAAGCTATTCCTACTGCGCTGATTTAAATGCATGTGAGCCATTGCCACGTGGGCTGCTAGAGATGATTGCTAGAGGGATCATCTACAAATTTGTATATGGCCTCATGCACACAACATTTTTACAGCTGCTCCTAAGGGCGTCTGGCCTCTGTGTCCATGCACACATAGACCTTTAGCAGTGTTAAGTGGCAGCAGGGCCGTTGCTAGACTATTTTGCACCCTAGGCAAGACCAGCTACTTTCACCCCCCCCCCCCCCAAAAAAAACGAAAACTTATAGCGGAGTTCCGCCAAATTTTTTTTTTAAAAGTCAACATCTACAAATGGTATAGTAAAATATACAAAGTTTGTATAGATGGTGCGCAAAAATCAACCTTATTGATATACTAGATCGAAATTATAAGTATGACGATGTTAATGCATCCAATGCATACTGTGCATATACACTATTGCCAGCAGGTCCAAAGTGGTCAATAATATGCTGGCAATAGTGTATATGCACAGTATGCATTGGATGCATTAACATCGTCATACTTATAATTTCGATCTATTACATCAATAAGGTTGATTTTGCGCACAATCTATACAAACTTTGTATATTTTACTATATCTTTTTAAGTGTGGGAACACTTTTTGTTGGGAGCTGCATTTCATTTAGCCATCTTATTTGATTTTATCAGGTTTTATGGTCTTTTTATACATACCAGCGCTTTAGTATCTTTTTTTACTATAACATCTACAAATACTGCAGCTGCTGACTTTTAAAATATGAACACTTACCTGTCTAGGGTGCCCGCGATGTCCTCACCCCCAAAGCCGATCTGTCCCTTGGCTCTCGGGTGGAAACGCCACCATCTTCGGTAAGGGAATCAGGATGTGAAGCCTTGCGGTTTCACAGCCTGGTTCACTACTGTACATGCACGAGTCGCACTGCGTGTCCTCACTGGTCCCTGCTGTCTTCTGGGACCTGTGTCTCTCCCAGAAGGCAGCAGAGGGGGGGGGGGGGCAGAAGAGGGTCCGGACATGGCGTAGATCACAGCGGAGCCTGAGGTGATCTTTGCCCGGAAGTGGGAGAAAATACCTGTATTATACGGGTATATGCTCCCCCTCCCCCCTGAAAGGTGCCAAATATGACACCGGAGGGGGGGGGGGGGGGGAATCCAAAAAGCGGAAGTTCCATTTTTGGGTGGAACTCCTCTTTAAAAATAGTAAAAAATATTAAAACAACAAAACATGAATCTGCTATATTTTTCCAGCTAACATCATTCAATCCTGCAGCACACAGCATTATGCAGTACGTCGGTGCAGTGTGTGGGGAACTGGGACAAAAAAATAGGCCCGGCATTTTAAACTGAGCAGCCTTTTTGTTTTTTGTAAACCAATTTACAAAAAATGACAACCACTGGTTTCTAAATGTCTTTTAGTTATATTGGTTATATTGTGTCAGTAGATGTTTTATTTTTGTTATTTTATTTTATTTTTTTTACATTTTTATTTTTTTACTATTTCCTTTTTGATTATCCTTTTTAGGACCCCTGTTGGGGGGCTTTGGTGAAATACTAGGGGTCTAAACAGATCTCCGATGTTTCACCTTTGAGACAGAGACAGGAGATTGAGGACACAGCCCCCACTCTCTATCTCTGTAGCTTAAACTGTACAGAATGAAAGAACAGGAATAACACTTTACAGAGGCTTCCCATTCATTCATAAACTGAAAGGGGGGAGGGGGGTTGGGCAACACACCTCAATGCACAAGTGTACATTTTTTTGTAGCACAGAACATACAGGACACAGTTCTGTGTGCTGCAGTACCATGCAGTTATTTTTTGGAGGTGCATTGGTATGCAATTCACAATAAATTGCACCACAGCAAACTAACGCATGTAATGTTACCACAGTGCAATGATTTATACAAGCCCTAAGGGTACACTCCATTAACTGTCCAGAGGAGGTCAATAGTTCCAGCCTTGTAGAACCTTATAGAGACTTCAAGGGCAGAGGAGCAATGCAGCACAGTCACCATGCAATCACTTCTACCAGAACATTGCATGCCAAGATGCAAAATAATATTTTTCCTCAATTAAAATAGCCAGGAACCAGTTCTAAACTGATGTGTTTCACACTAGGCAGAGCACTTTCTCCTACACAGTCACTGTGCAAGTTTACTAAGCAGAAAGTAGTGCTTATATGTGTATACAAATCCCCTTTTTCTCAGAGAATAGGTACAGGAATTCAACCACGTCCCCACTGCAAGCCCTTCACCTGCAGGAGGAGAGCATGCCGCATCAAAGGGCCAATGTTGCCAAATTGCCATACAGTGGGAGGGCCTTATAAAGGCATTGTTAAAGTGTTACTAAACCCACAACAGTAAAATCAGTCTGTATATCCAGTAAAGCATGCTTGTTATACTCACTTTGGAACCCAAGGGGTTAATCTTCTGCATTGTGTAAAAAGGCTGTTTGATCCTGTCTTCTCTGATCCTCCCCTTCTTCCACAATCCCCAATCCATCTCCTGATAAGACAAAGCCTCAGGGACACTCTGCACATGCTCAGTTTGGTGTGTATTGCTAGAGAGTTTTTTTTTTATTGAGAGAGTGCATGTGATCAGCACAAGGCCAATCAGCACTGTCCAGACTGAGGGTCAGGGAACATGCAGGCTCATAGGACAATTAGAGGAGAATGAAAACTCCTCCTATAAGCTTTAACCAGACACTGATAGAAGTCCCAAGACTGCTATATACTGCTGATGAGAAAAGATATTTAGCAGTTTATATTTACTAAAATAATTGCATTTCCGTGTTCTGTGTACTGTGGGTGACCAGATATAGTGAATGCAGGGTTCTGGGTTTAGTAACACCTTAAATACCATGAGTACATTATGCATACAGTTTCGATGTACACTACATACAGAGTCTAAGATTTAGGAGTACACTATGTACAGGGCACAGGACTCAGGAGTATACACAGGGTGCAGATCTCAGGAGTGCGCTATGTACAGGGTGCAGGACTCAGGAGTGCGCTATGTACAGGGTGCAGGACTCAGGAGTGCGCTATGTACAGGGTGCAGGACTCAGGAGTGTGCTATTACAGGGTGCAGGACTCAGGAGTGCGCTATGTACAGGGTGCAGGACTCAGGAGTGCGCTATGTACAGGGTGCAGGACTCAGGAGTGTGCTATTACAGGGTGCCGAACTCAGGAGTGCGTTACATGCAGGGTTCAGGATTGAGTTATATACAAGGTGCAGGGCTCAGGAGTGTGCTATGTACAGGGTGCAACTTTAACTAGTGCATATTTCACAGGTCAGTTTAACCCAAATTCTCAGCAACCCCCCCTATCCAAGTACAGAGCTCTCCCACAAGACCACCTTTCCAGTACAAAGCTGTCCCTTCTCACCCAAATCTTCTTTCTTCCACCTAGAGAGTACCAAGTTTCACCAAGAGAGGAGAGAGCGGCTGCTACAACAGTTTGTACAGGCTGCGTGTGCGGGCTTTAGAGCAGCTGCCGCTGGTACACTACAGAGGCTGTGCACATCCCCCAGCTCCTCCCCTCCTCTTCTCTCATAGGGATAGTGCAGGGCAAGGAGGGCTGTGTGCACATTGCCAGGAGAGGTGCGCACCACCGGGAAAAGAGCCTGACAAGTGCCAATGGTTTGTCCCAACCCTCTAACTGCTACATTTGCAGGGCAGCTTGTTCTGTTTAAAAACAATAGACTTACTGGCTGAATCATCCGGTGAAAATAAAAGATAGAAAAGACTAAAAAATAAAACAAACGCAGTCACCACATTGGTAAGCTGCAATATAACAAATGTTTGTTTTGGGTTTAATACCAATTTAACTAATCACATTAGCAACATAATCACAAATATATGATAAAAAAAACTGTAACAATACAATATAAATGATTGATGCTGCAGTTGTATTAGTATATTACGTGTATTGAACTGTTTATCTGTGGGATTGCAAGTAGCACCTGGTTCACTTCCTTTGTTTCATTGTAAATAATTGACAGTAAGGAGTCATTCTATATCCCTGCCAAACGCTCTGACTATGTTTCAGGTTTTGTGGCGGCAACTGGATTTTATTCTTCACTCTTTATGAATCCTCTTTTCCTACTAAGGAAAATGCAAGGAATTGTACTTATTAAAGCCCAATGACTGCCAACATTTTTTGAATTTAGTAGGGAAAGGTTAAAAATTATATTTGGATGGTATTTCTGCTTGTTAGCAGGGTTGCCAACCTCCATCTGCTTTTTTTACTGACAAAACATGGGAAATTTACTGACGGAGCACATTTTTTTAATGGCAACCTGAAAAATGACAGAACTCCTATTAAAAACGACGTCAATCGATATTTAAACAGTATAAACATGATACGGAAACACTGACAATACACATAACAAGTAATTTGCCTGGTTACACTTTCAAAAGTCAACACAGCACGACAAATTATCCACCCCTGATATTTATGGACAGTTGTAAAAGTCACTGATTTTTACATACTGTCAGTAAATTTACTGATGGTTGGCAACCCTGCCTGTTAACCACTTGCCGACCGCCCCATGTAGATATACGTCGGCAGAATGGCACGTACAGGCAGAACCACGTACCTGTACGTGCCATTCTTCAGGCGGTTGGGGGGTCCGATCGGACCCCCCTCCGCCGGCGGGGACGGTCGGCATCGCTTCAGGAGCGATCCGGGACGAGGGGACGGCCAGTGGTTTCTGGCCACCCCCTCGCGATCGCTCCTGGCGAATGAAAAGCTTCCCCTTCCTGTCTATTGTATAGACAGGAAGGCGGAAGTGATGTCACGCTCGGTGCGCCGGTCTATGTGACCGGAACGCCGAGCAGAGAAGATGTAAAGGTTAGTGCACAAACAGTACACTGACACCAGTACACATAGGCACACAATCCACCCCCTGTCACCCCCAGATCACCCCCCAGATCACCCCCTCCCCCCCCAGTCACAGTGTCACTAATTGCAGTGATCATTTATTTACTGATCACTGCATTTAGTGTCAGTGTGACTGTAATAACTGTCAGGGCAGTTAGTTTTAGGTCCTAGGTAGCCCCCTACCCCCCCTAATAAAGGTTTAACCCCCTGATTGCCCCTAGTTAACCCCTTCACCCCCTTTTGCCAGTGTCACTAAGCGATCGTTTTTCTGATCGCTGCATTGTGTCGCTAGGTAACCATTTTTTTTTTATTTTAACCGCCATGTTTTATATAGGTTCATAAATAGTTTTATAGGTCAGGTACCCCCATATTACAACCTAAATAAAGGTTTTAACCCCCTGATTGCCCCTAGAGTTAACCCTTTCACCAGTAATCACCGTATAACTGTCACTGGTGACGCTGGTTAGCCAGTTAGTTATTTCGTTATTTAGGTTCCCCGTCAGGTTTTTATATAGCGTCAGGTACCCCCATATATTACCTAATAAAGGTTTAACCCCCTGATTGCCCCTAGTTAACCCTTTCACCCCCCTTTTGCCAGTGTCACTAAGCGATCGTTTTTCTGATCGCTGCATTAGTGTCGCTAGGTAACCAGTTTTTTTTTGTATTACTGTTACGGGTGACGCTGGTTAGTTAGCTTGTTTTTTATACTGTCAGGGCACCCGCCATTTATTACCCAATAACGGTTTAACCCCCTGATCGCCCGGCGGGTGATATCAATTAGGTTTTAGGGTCAAATAAGGTCTGCGTCGCCCCAGGTTAGTGCCAGTACCGCAAACACCCACGCGCAAAGCATACACCTCCCTTAGTGGTATAGTATCTGAACAGATCAATATCTGATCTGATCAGATCTATACTAGCGTCCCAGCAGTTTAGGGTTCCAAAAAAAACGCATTGTTAGCGGGATCAGCCCAGATACCTGCTAGCACCTGCGTTTTCCCCCTCCGCCCAGCCCAGCCCACCCAAGTGCAGTATCGATCGATCACTGTCACTTACAAAACACTAAGCACACATAACTGCAGCGTTCGCAGAGTCAGGCCTGATCCCTGCGATCGCTAACATTTTTTTTGTGGTAGCGTTTTGATTCAGTCGCTAACAGTCAGGAGCTTTTTTACCTGTGAATCTCAAAAAAAAAAAAAAAAAAACAAAAATAGTTGTCGTTTTATTGTTCTCTCTCTCTCTCTATTGTTGCTCTTTTTTTACTCCATTCTATTCTGCAATGTTTTATTATGTTTTATCATGTTTTATCATGCTTGCTTTTCAGGTATGTAATTTTGTTTACTGTGTTTTAGTGTTAAGCATTTTTTTGTTTTCAGGTGCGCCATTCAGTTGCAGCGCGGATTTATTTATCTTGACAGCAACAGCGTTTGCTCCCACGATACATAAAGCCGCGACTCCAACGCTGTAGGAGGTGATTTCACCACCACAGTTAAAAAAAAGAGCATATGTGCCGAAGCATGGGGGCAGCAGGGGGGGCGGAGGAGCGATTGGCTCCTAATGCCACGTACATACGGTCGAAATTCCGACCGTGTGTACACGGCATAACTTTTGCGGGAGGATGCCCCCATGCATCGGCATATATAAATGGTGCATGTATGCCCATCATTAGAAGTGGGTGGATGAAGGGAGGTATTCTAATGGTGGGCATACCCACCAATCAATCTCTTTTTTTCGTTCAGCCAAGAGGCTGCATGAAAAAAAAAAAGATTACAATATATGTCCAGTATGTTGCTGGACTTTGAATGGTTATACCAGAATGATGCCTGCAGGTTTAGGTATCATCTTGGTATCATTCTTTTCAGCCAGTGATCGGCTTTCATGTAAAAGCAATTCTAGCGGGTAATTAGCCTCTAGACTGCTTTTACAAGCAGTGGGAGGGAATGTCCCCCCTCCCGGATATAAACCGCGCCATTGGGAAATTGGGAAAGCATTTTATCACACCAATCTTGGTGTGGTCAGATGCTTTGAGGGCAGAGGAAAGATCTAGGGTCTAATAGACCCCAATTTTTTCAAAAAAAGAGTACCTGTCACTGCCTATTGCTATCATAGGGGATATTTACATTCCCTGAGATAACAATAAAAATCATAACAAAGAAAAAAAATGGAAGGAACAGTTTAAAAATAGAATAAAAAAGCTAAATAAATAAAAAAAAAAAAAAAAAAAAAAAAAAAAAAGCACCCCTGCCCCCCCTTCTCTTGCGCAAAGGCGTACACAAGCGTTGGTCTGGCGTCATATGTAAACAGCAATTGCAGCATGCATGTGAGGTATCACCGCGAAGGTCAGATCGAGGGCAGTAATTTTAGCAGTAGACCTCCTCCGTGAATCTAATGTGGTATCATGTAAAGGCTTTTAAAGGCTTTTAAAAATGTATGTAGTTTGTCGCCACTGCGTGTTTGTGCGCAATTTTAAAGCATGTCGTGTTTGGTATCCATGTACTCGGCCTAAGATCATATTTTTTATTTCATCAAAAATTTGAGCAATATAGTAAAATACTGTGTGGAAAAAAAAAATGCAACACCCACCATTTTAATCTGTAGGGCCTTTGCTTTAACAATATATATAGTGTTTGGGGGTTCAACGTAATTTTCTTGCAAAAAAAAAATATGTTTTCATGTAAACAAAAAGTGTCAGAAAGGGCTTTGTCTTCAAGTGGTTAGAAGAGTGGGTGACGTGTGACATAGGCTTCTAAATGTTGTGCATAAAATGCCAGGACAGTTCAAACCCCCCCCAAATGACCCCATTTTGGAAAGTAGACACCCCAAGCTATTTGCTGAGAGCAATGTTGAGCCCATTAAATATTTTTTTTTTTTGTCCCAAGAGATTGAATAATGAAAAAAAAAAAATATATATATTTTTTTTACAAAAAGTTGTCACTAAATGATATATTGCTCAAACATGTCATGGGCATATGTGGAAATACACCCCAAAATACATTCTGTTGCTTCTCCTGAGTACGGGGATACCACATGTGTGGGACTTTTTGGGAGCCTAGCTGCGTACGGAACCCCAAAAACCAAGCACCGCCTTCAGGCTTTCTAAGGGAGTAATTTTTTTATTTCACTTCTCACTGCCAATCACAGTTTCGGAGGCCATGGAATGCCCAGATGGCATAAAACCCCCCAAAATGACCCCATTTTGGAAAGTAGACACCCCAAGCTATTTGCTGAGAGGTATTGTGAGTATTTTGCAGATGTCGCTTTTTGTCACAAAGTTTTGAAAATTGAAAAAAGAAAAAAAAAAAAAAATTTTTTTTCTTTACTTTCTTCATTTTCAAAAACAAATGAGAGCTGTAAAATACTCACCATGCCTCTCAACAAATAGCTTGGGGTGTCTACTTTCCAAAATGGGGTCATTTGGGGGGGTTTTGTGCTATTTTGGCATTTTATGGCCTTCGAAACTGTGATAGGTAGTGAGGAGTGAAATCAAAAATTTGCACCCTTAGAAATCCTGAAGGCGGTGCTTGGGTTTCGGGGCCCCGTACGCGGCTAGGCTCCCAAAAAGTCCCACACATGTGGTATCCCCATACTCAGGAGAAGCAGCAAAATGTATTTTGGGGTGCAATTCCACATATAACTATGGCATGAGTGAGCAATATATCATTTAGTGACAACTTTTTGAAGAAAAAAAAATTATTTTTTTTTTTTGTCTTTATTCAATCACTTGGGACTAAAAAAAAAAATATTCAATGGGCTCAACATGCCTCTCAGCAAATAGCTTGGGGTGTCTACTTTCCAAAATGGGGTCATTTGGGGGGGTTTTGTACTTCTCTGCCATTTTAGCACCTCAAGAAATGAAATAGGCAGTCATAAATTAAAAGCGGTGTAAATTCCAGAAAATGTACTCTAGTTTGTAGACGCTATAACTTTTGCGCAAACCAATAAATATACGCTTATTGGCATTTTTTTTTACTAAAGACATGTGGCTGAATACATTTTGGCCCAAATGTTTGACTAAAATTGAGTTTATTAGATTTTTCTTATAACAAAAAGTAGAAAATCTCTTTTTTTTTCAAAATTTTCGCTCTTTTTCCGTTTATATCGCAAAAAATAAAAATCACAGAGGCAATCAAATACCATCAAAAAAGCTCTATTTGTGGGAAGAAAAGGACGCAAATTTCGTTTCGTTACAAAATTGCATGACCGCACAATTACCAGTTAAAGTAGTGCAGTGCGAAATTGAAAAAAGACCTCTGGTCCTTAAGCTGACAATTGGTCCGGGGCTGAAGTGGTTAAAAGAGAAGTATGGGTATTCTTTTTGGCACAATTATACTTACCTAAGTGGATGTAGCATCTGTCCCCCACTGGCTCCAACACTGACAACCAAGCGATGAGACAAAGTAAAGCTGAACTCCAGCTAACACTTTTTAAGCCATTACAGCAAAATAATAGCAATAAAAAGCAATAATAGCTGATCATTGTAATCACCCCTGTGAGATGTAAATGGTTTGTCTTAACTCTCCAATTGTTACTTTTGCTAGACAGCTTGGTCTGCTCAAAGAAAGGTCAAAAAATGACAGACTTATGCCGCTTACACACGAGCGGAATTTCCAACAGAAAAAGTCAGACGGTAGCCTTTCATCGTATATTCTGATCATGTGTGGGCCCCATCGACTTTTTATGCCGAAAATTCTGACGGACCAAGAAAGGGAACCAACTCCTATTGGGAAAAACGCTCGTCTGTATGCTGTTCTGACATACCAAAAAACGACGCATGCTCTGAAGCAAGTACGAGACGGAAGCTATTGGCTACTGGCTATTGAACTTCCGTTTTCTAGTCCCGTTGTACGTGTTGTACGTCACCACGTTCTTGACGGTCGGACTATGGTGTGACCATTGTGTATGCAAGGCAGCTTGAGCGGAATTCCGTCGGAAAAACCTTCAGAGTTTATTCCGACGGCAAAACCGGTCGTGTGTACAGGGCATTACAGTCTGGTGCACCAGGTAAAAATAAAGGAAATCTAATAGAAAAAGAAAACGAATGCAGCTACCACATTTTAGGACTGGTATTCTGCAATATATTGCATTTTTTGGGCTTTAATGTAGCTTTAAACGAATGTTGGGTGTGGTGTTTCCATACTCATGACTACAACAGTTTTAGCAACATGGGGCTGGGTGTTACTTTAGAGAGGATTGATCTCTATTGATACCAAAGTTGTCAATATTCACTGTTCAGTTTCAATAAATGCAAATTAAAGACTAAATTCACCTTTTAAAAAAAAATAAAAAATTAATAATAAATGCACATTTTTTTGAAGGTAACAAAAATGTGCATTGATTATATTTTTCTAGGAAGCCTGTAAGCACTACAATGTCCACATCCTGCAGACTGTCAGTATAGCTGTCTGCCCGTACCTCCAATATGGTCAGGCAGTTACTGAAGTCCAGGACAGCGCCTTCGCATTTAATTGAGGACTACAAGCCGTCAGCCGCAATGGCTGACAGTAGTTGTAGTTCATTCACTCACATAACTCTTTTTTCTCTGCCAGTGAGCACCATATGATGACATGGTACCTCTTTACTACGTGCTACGAGTTCAGTGTAGGTCTTTGATGCCCTGATCTTTTAGAAAGTAGGTATCATTTGACCTAGAAGAGAAGCAGCAATCAACCACTGAGTGTGTGAATCTGTGGACAGTGCTGCAGAGACTATGGTTATTGCAATTGAAGTCCCATTTTCATCTTTGAAAATAAATGGTAACTGAGATGCTAAGCATGATATTGGCCTATAGACTTCAGATAATAGTTGCAGGCAGGTTCAGACAGAGACAAAAAATATGCCTGGGCATTTTAGACTGAGAAGCCAATTTTTCCACGGACCGATGTGGGGAAAGTGGATGTTCGCAGAGGCGGTTGGTGATGGGTCCTCTGCACTGTAATGTAAAGGAGCACTGTGATATAAAAGAGACTGTTAGGGGCATTGTAATGATTACAGCACCCCTTTACAGTGCAGTCCCCTTTATATCACAATGCCCCTTTCGATTACAGTGCCCCTAGCAATCACAGACCTCCATAACAGTGTCCCTTGCAGTCATGTCCCCCCCCCTTTCCTCTTTAATCACACTGCCCCCTTTTACTCTCTGCCTCCCCTGCACAGTATTACCTTCGTCAGGGCAGTGGCAGTATTGTCCCCTCCAGGGTCTCCTGCCCCACTGATGATGTCATCCTATCAGCAGAGCAGGGGGTGGGAGGAGCTGCAGATCTGAACCATATTAACAAGCGGTCGATTACCCGCTTGTTATTATGAAAAAAGTCCCGCTCTATGCAGATCTCCAGCTCCTCTCACCGGGAGAGCCAGGAGAGGAGACCCAGGCATAGTCACATAGCGGGAGGTAAGCGGCGACCGCAATCTGTGTTAGCTCTGTCTGGACTGGAGTTCTCTGCTTACCTACTAATGTGCGGCCCGGTCGTCAACAGACCACGGACCGGCCTGGGGGTTGGGGATTAGCCTGCATTAGCCAGCTCTTGTTAGGACATGAGGCCTGGCAGCCCCAGCCCACTGTGCGAGTGCTTGGTGTACCCTATGGCCAGTTTGGGCCCATTTGCAGGCTTAATCTGACTGGTAGAAATACTAGTATTTGTGGCCAGTTGCAAACATAAATTCTTAGCTTGTCCAATTGTTTATATTTATGCTCATAGAGGAAGAAGCACAGGGAAGGAAATGCCAGAATTATTTATCTATGGGATTGGGAGAACAGATAATGGGAAATATTCAAACCTAGGAATTCAATCACTGATTAAAAAGAATGTCAGATAGCTCATGTCTATGGCCACCTGAACACAGCGATAGAGTTGGAAATAACATAAGTGTAGTAAACTGGAATGTCAGGCCTCTGCTTCTCCCCTCCGGCCTGGCTCTCTCTCCTACTATCTGCAGACCAGACAGACAGAATGTGACAGAGGAATGCGTTTCAATAGCTCTCTAGTGTTGAAAATTGAAGGCCGATGAGTCATAACCAATTATTGACTTTACAAAGTTCAGTTACAACTCTTGCCTTAGACTTAAGTAATGTTCTACATGTTTTACATCAAGGCTACTTCACTTACCTTTAATTGTAAATTAATTTTTTCCTAAGACAGGCCATACATGGTGAAAATCTGTAGTTGCAGGAAAGAAATTTGCACAATTCCCCCATTAATATACAGTGTTGACAGGGGAATCAGCAATTGTCTTCTCCCAGCAGGTGGGCGAGGGTGGGCGGGGGAGGCTTCCCCCGTCGGGAGAAGACAGTAAAGATCGATAGCAGCTATAGCAGTCTCTAGTGATAAATCGCAAGAGAATCCGGTAGGCTGGTTGTACCCAAGTTAATTCATTGATCAACTTGGCACATTCAGCCTGCCCATTAACGGTTCAAATCTCAGCAGGAACTATGGCTAGCCCATGTCACAATGATCAGGAATTCTCATCTAGCAGTGACTGGCACACCAAGATATCTGCGCCATGTTAATGTTTTCAAGTTCCTCCGAAGTCTAAATTTAAAGCATATGCATTTATACTGACCTAAAGTGGTTGTAACCCTAAAAAACAAAAAACAAAACAAAAACTAAGATCCTGTTTCTTTAAGACATGCTCTATAGCACAGTGCTTGTGCTGTGTAATTTTTTTCTTCCTGTCTTGTAATATACCTGGTTGATCCTGCCAGTTCTTGTGTCCCCCTGTCTGTGCTGACCACCGCAATCATGGCTGCTGATCCAATGATTACCGTGGTCAGGTTATGTGCCTTGGTCATCCAGCTGCTCGGATGTGACAGTCTCTCCCCTCTACCCCTCCATGTCAGCGTGAGAGCGGCTCTCCTCCCTGCCCCTCCCTCCGTTATTCAGCTGCATAATGCAGCAAATACACATGTACCCCCTCCGGTTTATGCTGCCATTAACAATAGTATATATGTTGTTTTTTTTTAATGAAAATGCTAAATACTTTTTTCCACACTGCCGATGGGCAGTCACGTGATCTTCCTGTGCTGGCAGGCTGACGTCACAGGGGAATCTCGGCCCCTCCCGCTTCTCTCCATAGATGGGGGAAGACGGGCAGAGGGGGATCACGTGACTGCACAGTTGCGGTGTGAGAAAAGGTATTTAGCCTTTTCATTTAAAAAAAAAAAAAAAAACACTTTTAATGGCGGCATGTTTCGGAGGAGATACATGTAAAGTCACATAGTGACTTTACAAACACTTTAAATGTGTTCATACATATATTTTGTGTGTTCTTATGTTGCTAAACCAGGTTGGCCATACTACCTGAGTGGTCTGTGTCTAGCTGTAGAGAGTTGAGTCTAGGACGCAAGATTTCCCCTCCACATGCACACATACTACAGTATATTGCTATCTTAGAAACACATCAGCAAGTGAAAGGAAATCTCTACTAATCTAGAAGAAATATGCTCTTAGTTGTCACCAGATCAGGCATCCCTAATGGAAGATTTCCTCTCGATTCCTGTAAAAAATTTTACAGTAAAAATGGTTGCCAAATAGGGTGCATTTCTCCACACAGACAGATAGCAATACAAAAACCTGACAGCGGTTTTAACCCCTGCCCAGGGCTGGATTTACCATTAGACATTGCAGGCCTAGCAGTAGAGGGGTGTCACTTTGACCACCAGAACTGGAATGGAAATTTTATCATGCTCCTGCCTACTACTACTAGATAAATTTTAATGCACAAGTAGAAAAAAAACGTTATTCTGGTAGCACTGCTTGATCATTGGGGGTGGAATCTAAAGGTCTGACTGACCATTAAGTTCACACTATCGCATTAGAAAACATGCATGCATTTTCCTCATATAGTTTAATTCATTTTAGAGTATTTTATAATGTGTTGCACTAAAATTTAACACAATGCAGTCACATTTTATAAATAATTTCTTCCTCCAGGGGCACATGGGAAATATGGATGTACCAGTTAAAATGCATAGTGCGATTCATTGAATTTTTGAATGTGTACAGTACTTGCACTTTTTGTACTTTCCTGGGGATATATAGGTATGTCTGTTATAGTGCATGAATAGTAGTTAAAATTGACCTGGAACAGGTACTGTATGCAGTTAATGAATTCAGATGTCGTCGGCTATATGCTTGCAGTTAAACCAGGGTCTGGATGACAGCCTGGAGCCTGTACCATATAAAACCAAGTCAGCAATGGCTGGTCCCTTGTTTCTGTCCTTATATGTTCATATTAAAGGGCGTCCCCTGTCCACTTTCTGTACCCTAGTTTGAGTTCTCTAAGAATTAGAATGCAAACAGATTTAGCAGATTTCTTTCAAGGTTTCTAGGTAATGCTGCAACATCATGTCACAAAATGTTGTACTGTGCAACTTCCCTGTCCCTGTACTCTAATGAAATGGCTGCAGTGGACTAAAGCCGGCCATACAGTAGTTAGAAACTTTTCATAATATGCACATTCGTTCAATTTTCGAATTGTTTGTGGAGTCAATTTGACATATTCGTTTTCACCTGCAGTGAAGAGAAAATTTGAAGGGGCAAGATGGAAATTGTTTCTCAAACGAATTAATTTCTAACAGTGAATGTGATTTTTGTTCAGGAAAGTTCATTCACTTCAAAATTGAATGTTAAAAGCGAACACTTTGTGAAGTACTTTCAAATAACATTCTTCGTGTCATTGAATATCCTGGTGATAATTTTCACACTAAGTAATTTTCTACTAAGTATGTCAATGTAACGAAACATCCCACACTCCGCTTGAGTGCTTTCGTCATATACCGCTTCTTCCCAGTCTGAATATAGATCTCAGATATTCCAAACCGCTGACAACCAATAACTAGGCAGTACTCGTTTGGTTGCTCAACATGAACTGTTTATTGAAACACAGGTACACAGAGGTAACACTCGGGACAATCCCCCCCTTTGCATTCAAGGGAGGGGGGTGTAGACTGTCCAATCAGCAGTGAGAGCTGTTGAAGGAATCCCCCCTCCGCTCACCCAGGTATTCTTCATACACATCCCATAATACCCAAGGCAGACAGACACAATAGAACAAGGGAATACAGCCACACCCCAAACGGCCCAACACAGAGCACACCATAGTATGAGACAATATACTATATATATATATATATATATATATATATATATATATATATATATATACACACACACACATACACAACATTCCAACATTCCAGTGTGGTTGTACAGTAATCCGATTAGTACAGATCAGACTGGGGTTCATGGTCACCCTGTGCCCCTATTCGGGACAAAGGGTGACTCAGACATAGGAGGTGCATGGGGAGCTGAAACAATGGTTTCCCAACCTCCCCAAGGGATTCTGGGTTCCACGGGCCCCCCGCCCAAAGTGACTCCCGTCACATCTCTCCCCTTTAGGCAGCAGACTAACACATGAGGAGACCCCAGATGTGTTTACTCCGAAGTTAGTCAATAGTTCCAGTCCCTCAATGCTGGTATCCACACAGTACCCCAAATAAATTGTCTCAAACGTAGCATTACTTACTCAGCTAACCTCTGCCTCTCTCAGAGAACATACCTCCCGCTGGGGAGAAGCGTGTACTGGCCCTTCTCCCTTTAGTCCTTTCAGCCGCTGGAGAGAAGACAGGGTGACACTGGGATTACTTCATCATGCTGTTGGGGATCTAGGCTGACTGCCCACCATCCCTGGAGTATACAGATGGAGACTGCATCTTTTGTTAGTTAAGGGCAGAGGCCAGCAGCACTCGGCCCTGTTGCCAGCCCTTCTGCTGGGTTGCTGGCATCATTCTGGGGTGCCATCTGCTGCTGGGAAGGGAAGCCAGCTGCTTCACCTCCCTTACCCTCATCTGGCTGCTGGGACAACATTTGTCTGGTACTGTCTCCCAGGTGCATGGATCCTTGCTGGGAAGGAAAGACCACCACCTTCTCATCCTGGGCCTCTGGAACTGCCACAAGTGTAGGGCAGAGGTCTTGGACCCTCTGTCCAGTTGTCAGCACTTCAGCTAGAGAAGTTGCTGGTAACTCCACAGATGCTGCTATTGGTGCTGGGCAGAGCTTAGTGATGTTTGGCTCTGATGCCAGCTCGTCTGCTTGTGGCTGACCAGGTTGTCCTTCCTCAGCAGAGAGGTCTATTAAATCCCCAGTCTCTGGAACTGGTGTCTGGGGATAGAGGTTCACTATCTCCTGTCCGTGGAACCCAGAAGATGTTATCGGTGCTGGGCAGAGGTTAGCAGAGCTCTGCCCTGTTGTCAGCACTTCAGCTTTGGGGGCGGCAATCTCCGGAGTTTCCACTGACGATTCTCTGGCATGCTGCTGAACGTGTCCTGTATGCCCTTTCCAGATCTTGTTCCTTCCTAAGCAAATATTTTCCAGGTCCAGTTTAAAGCGGTGTTGTACTCAAATTTGCAAGTTAATCTAAAATAAATCTGTTAGTGCCAGAGATGACCAAATGCCCATTAAAAAAAAAAAAAAATTGCCGCAATTACCTTATAATCAGAATAAGAATTATGGCTTCTGGGATTTCCTCCCGTGGGAGTAGGCATGTTCCCCGGCTGCGCAAAGGCCCCTGGGAGCTCTGTCCGAGTCTTCCCATGAATCAGTGGGGAACGCTGTAATGCCAAAATCTCGCAAGATCTCGGCATAATGCCGAAATCTCGCGAGATCTCGGCATGATGTGATAGCAGCTCGGAATTCAACAGCGCTGCTTGCTCTTAGCATTGAGCATGCGCGGGATCGAGCGGTGAATGCTGGGAGCATTCACCGCATCCCGGAAGTAAATGCTTGTGGGTTTCAAATGCCCACAAGCAGAATGGAATCGTCCAGCAAGATTTTTTATAACTTACCCAAACGGACAAAATCGGCGATCGGTGGGGAAAAGAACTACAACAGGTAAGTGACATATTATTAATGACTTTAGTAAACAATGAAGGGGGGAAAAAAAAGGATATGTCGGCGGAATCCCGCTTTAAGCTTTGAGACCCATGCAAGACCAAGCATAGTCTCTCTATAATCTCGCAGGTCTTCAAGGGTAGGTTCTCCTTCATCGCCAAACACAAAACCATCTGTAAGGCTCTCCCACAGCAATCCAGGGCCACCAAATCATATCCCCCTGGAGAACATTCTGTTGTCCCCCCTAAATATCCCTGATCTGTGTGCCATTGCAGAGCCCAATATCGATTGTCCAGCTCTATCTCCTGCAGGACCAGCCTGTCCAACTCGAACACCCATTGGTCCTGGGATCGCTCTCCCAGGAATGGCATCCTTAACTCCTGTTGGTCACTGGCTCATTGCTCTGGGGTTGGAAAGCACTTGCCCTATTGCATACCAGTGACCCGGAATTCTCCAATCCAGAGTCCTACCCTAATCTGCTGCTTGAGCTCCAGGTATTCATCCGCAGACACAGTCCTGGAGTTTGCTGAAAGGACGATCCGCAGCAGCCCTGGGAACTCTGATCCCAGATCCATATCTCCGCTGGGGTGACCAAAGTCTGCTATCCTGATCTTGGATCCAGGTGGAGGTTTGGATGTTCTAGACTGCAGGAAGCATCCCACTGCTTGCCACCAATGTAACGAAACGTCCCACACTCCGCTTGAGTGCTTTCGTCATATACTGCTTCCTCCCAGTCTGAATACAGATATCAGATATTCCAAACCACTGACAACCAATAACTAGGCAGTACTCGTTTGGTTGCTCAACATGAACTGTTTATTGAAACACAGGTACACAGAGGTAACACTCTAGACAGTCCTCTCCTTTGCATTCAGGGCGGGGTAGACTGTTCAATCAGCAGGGAGAGCTGTTGGAGAAATTCCCCCCCTCCCCTCTCACACCTAATCTACATACACATCCCATAATACGACCCAACACAGAGCACACCATAGTATGAAACAATATATATTATATATATATATATATATATATATATATATATACACACACACAACATTCCAGTGTGGTTGTACAGTGAGTCCGATTAGTACAGATCAGACTGGGGGTCTCGGCCACTCTGTGCCCCTATAACACAGGGTGACTTAGACATAGAAGGTGCATGGAGAGCTGAAACAAGGGTTTCCCAACCTCCCCAAGGGATTCTGAGTGCATGCGGGGGGGTGACGTCATCGCTGCTCAGCCATTTAAACGGCCTTGCCCATAAACCTGAGAAGAAGACCAGGTGATGATAGAAGCCCTGTCAGCGGTGACAGTGCGCCTCTGGAGGACTTTGTTTTACGTGCCTCTGGAGGACTTTGTTTTACAATTAAGTCTTTCATATTGTGTTAGTATGAGATAGATGCATATTAGATGCCATTTTATTTTCTCCAGGATTTACTACTGCTTTAACAGACAGCATAAACCAGGAAATACACTTATTGACAGGTCCAGATTCAGATATGGATACAGGCAACTAAAGGGATTTAGCTAACAGGTCAAAAAGCTGCAGAATATAAATGCCAAGATGAATATTTATGGCAGTTGATAGGAAGGCTGTTAATTAGTTCAAATGTTAGTTCAAATGCAGAATATTCATGTTTGATAGCATGTACATTTTCCAAAGGTGGCTACAGACATAACATCCAACATCCATAACATCCGCTCCTACTTTAGAGCACTCAGAAGTCGGACCCCAGTTGTCCCCTATTCTGTGCAATGGAACCTTTCTAATCAATGCGACTTGAGTGGCTCCGACTTAGAAAAAGGTTCCTGTACTACTTTTGGTCCATCTTTGGTACCACTTGCATTGACTTCTGTTAAAGAAGTCACATGCCAGTCGTTCCAAAGTTGTACGTGGGTCCGACCTCAATGTTACGCAACTTTGAAGTCAAGGCCAGTGTGAACCTGGGCTAAATCAACAGCATTTCCCTGTTGTCCCTTGGCAGGGGAAGAAACAACCAGCTTAGTTAAATTTTGCTAACCATTTGAAATGGTTTTCCTCAAAAAAAAAGGTGAAACCAGGATTTATTAGAGATCCCCCTTTCTTCTCTAAAGGTATAAACATGCATGCACAGCTAATCTGCTTTGTTATAAAAAGATCTGTTGGTGATAGATGCGCTTGCATGTCCAACCACCTTCTCTAGGTAGCTTTACATGGTGTAAAATGCAAATGATCAGGAACCCTCTATCAACCAATCATAGGTTTGATTTCTTAGTTCAAGAGCAACTAGGCTAAAGAAAACAACATTTTGGTTGTTGACTATGGGTTACTGCAAACCCTTCTGTGCGCTCTTTATTATTACCAGGCCCTCTATGTTCTGTGCCACATTTCAGAATCCAAATTAGCCACTTTTTGCTAAAAGCTGGTGACTGGGGAAGCATGAGTCAGCTCCACGGAGAATGGGATCAGGTCATGCTGGTGTTGGTATCTCAGGGCGTTCCTTGGGAATAAGGGAGATGTTTCCCAGCCATACCCAGAGAAGGATTTACAGGCAGCTACAGATCCAGACAGATGTTGACATAGGTGTGTTATGGCACGCCCCATTTTTTACATTCTTCCTGGCTTTCTAACTTTCTGTCATGGCTGAAAATCATTTCTAGCGTATATGCCTAAAGGCACAGGGGAATGTAGCAGTCCCCACCCTGCTGATGTGTCATATTACTTTACAGAGCGTCCTTTGCTTTATTGGGACGCAGACAATTCTATGATAGGCAGAGTGTTGAACATCGTTCACGCTGTCTCTTACTTGTTCTACAACACCTGAGGATTATTTAGTAAAGTTGGCCATAAAAAAGCTTGATAAAGTCGAGAGATGCTTCTGAAATTGTACAAAGTAAAGATAAGGTGAAGGATCAGAAGTACGAAGCATGTCTCTTTATTAGCCAGTATCATGGTGGGTTCTGGCGCTTGTCCAGCTCAAGCAAAGATGTGTAGGTATCTTTCTGCCTATCGTTCCTGGGGAGATAAATGCCTGTTTATTGCCAGGCTAAAGGCAAAAAAAGGTCCCGGTTCACACTTGTGTGTGGTGTGAGATCGCATGTGATTCGCATCGCACAGCCATACAGATAGTTTGGCTGATATTGCATCACATTCGTCTGCACCAGAATCGAATCACATGGGTGTTCAAACTCATGCGATCCGATTCCTGTCCGAACTGTCAGTTTGCAGTGCGATATGCGAGCTAAAATGGGGGTGTCATTAACATTGTATTGACACTCCCAGCAGTTCGCATATGGCAGTGTGAAGTGCTGTGCAAAAAGGGTGCGATGCGGGAACCCGCAGTGGATTCGATGGGTTCCCGCATCGCACAAGTGTGAACCAAGTCTTATTAAGGTGCCCATATATATCAAATAAAAGCTTGGAGAGACAAATAGTGGAATGCTTTTGAGACACAAACTAGAGTTCCAGACAGTGTAAACCGAAACAGAGGGGGTTATTTACTAAAACTGGAGAGTGCAAAATCTGGTGCAACTCTGTATAGAAACCAATCAGCTTCCAGGTTTTATTGTCAAAGCTTAACTGAACAAGCTGAAGTTAGAAGCTGATTGGGGCATACAGAAAAGGCCCATGTTAAGACTACCCGGGGAAAAAGCAGCTACTATGGCAACAAAGGGCCATATTCGGGACTAGTTATAACTTATTTGGTTTAAAAAGTTTATTTATTTCCAAAAACATACACAAGGTCTGAATGAATTCATGACAACTCCACCGGTGCAAAATCAGTATTAAAACCTATAGCAGTGGTAGAAAATGAGAATGGACAAAAGACAAAAGGACACTTATAAAAACAATAACAAAAAAGTCCGGACGCCAAATACCATACACATGAAGATTGTCTGGTGAAAATTTGCTTGGAAAAAATGTAGAAAGAAAATTCCTATGAGTATTATAGACAATCAATATGTGTATGGCCCCCAGGGAAGTGGATTCATTTGTCAGCCTAACCAATACTGTGAGGATGCAGTCTAATTGATGCTAAGTCCATTACTTGATAGCTCTTGACTTAAGTGATGACAGTAATGTCCTTATGCGCAGTTAGGGTAACACTGGATCTATATTTGGGTCTGATGAATGTGAGTTAATAGATGGAAATATATCCTGGTATTCTTATAGGAATGCTTATATTCACATAATTCAAGGTAGATTCACTGCTGGTGTATGGATCACATATAGGGTGATATACAGTCCATGATAGGCCAGATATGGGAAGAGAAGAGCGCTGAGTGAACCAGCAAGGATGGTTCTATATGATGAATCCTGTAGTCATTACTTCAGAATTGGTACCCAGTTTTCTCATAAGGTGCTTCCCCATGCTTAGACTGAGTATTCTTCAGCAAAGTAATGGAGGCCTAGGTGTTCCATGTGTTCCTGCGTTCATTGGCAATAATCAAGGCTGGTTACTGAGTAGGAATGTATATTCATAAAGAGCCACTGTGGTATGCAGGCAGGGAATCCGACAGTTCATCTAACACATACCAGGCAATCAGAATTAATGATGACTGAACTTAGCTGTTCCTGTCGATAGCTTTGGAAGATAAAAGTTCGTACATTACCGCATCCTGCAGTATTCAGATGTTCGGCCATCACTGCCGTGTTGATACTGAGCTACTGTTAGGCATCAATGGTAGTTTATGTCGAGGAGTGCCAGGAGTCACTAGCTGCTACAGCAAGATAATCCGCAGCGGCCGCCGTTCGGATCCAATTACGGTCCGTTTCACCTGCCATTCCCAATACCTGTTGAAGCGCGGAGCATGGTTGGATGGCGTCACGTGACTGTAGTGACGTCAACACGTTTTGCTAAGAGAGGTAGCGTGTTAATACCTCAATGTGGATATATAGTGCCTTGCAAAAGTATTCACCCCCCTTGGCATTTTTTGTGTTTTGTTGCTTCACAACCTGGAATTAACATGGATTGTTTGAGGATTTGCATCATTTCATTTACGGAACATGCCCACATCTTTATAAAAAATAACAGAGAAAAGTCAATGTGCATAACTATTCACCCCCCTAAAGTCAATATTTTGTAGATCCACCTTTTGCATCCAAGTCGCTTTGGATAAGTCTCTATGAGCTTGCCACATCTTACCACTGGGATTTTTGCCCATTCCTCCTTGCAAAACTGCTCCAGCTCCTTTAAGGTGGATGGTTTGACTAGGCCATTCCAACACATTTACATGTTTCCCCTTAAACCACTCAAGTGTTTCTTTAGCAGTGTGTTTGGGGTCATTGTCCTGCTGGAAGGTGGACCTCCTTCCTAGCCTCAAATCACACACAGTGGTACAGGTTTTGCTCAAGAATATCCATGTATTTAACACCATCCATCTTTCCCTCAACTCTGACCAGTTTCCCAGTCTCGACTGCGGAAAAACATGGTGTTCTTTGGGTGATGTGATGTGTTGGGTTTGCGCCAGACATAGCGTTTTCTTTGATGGAAAAGTTCAATTTAAGTCTCATCAGACCAGAGCACCTTCCTCCATACATGCCTTTTTGCAAACTCAAAACATGCCACTTTGTTTTTTTGCTGAAAGTAATGGCTTTCTTTTGGTCACTCTTCCATAAAGCCCAACTCTATGGAGCGTACGGCTTATTGTTGATTGTTGATACTCCAGTCTCTGCTGTGGAACTCTGCAGCTCCTCCAGGGTTACCTTAGGTCTCTGTGCTGCCTCTCTGATTAATGCCCTCCTTGCCCGCTCCATGAGATTTGATGTCTCTTGGCAGGTTTGCTGTTGTGCCATGTTCTTTCCATTTGGTTATGATAGATTTTATGGTGCTCCTAGGGATCATAAAAGATTTGGATATTTTTTTATAACCTAACCCTGACTTGTACTTCTGAACAACATTGTCCCTTACTTGTTTGGAGAGTTCCTTGGTCTTCATGGCAGTGTTTGGTTAATGATGTCTCTTGCTTAGGTGTTGCAGCCTCTGGGGCCTTTCAAAAAGGTGTGTATATGTAGTAATAATAATAATAATAATAATAATGATAGATCATGTGACACTTAGATTGCACACAGATGGACTTCATTTCACAAATGATGTGACTTCTGAAGGTAATTGGTTGCTAAGAGCTTTTTATGGGCTTTATAACAAAGTGGGTGAATACATAAGCACATGACAATTATCATTTTTTTTATTTCTGAAAAATAGTTTTATGTATATATTTTTCTAATTTTACTTCACCAATTTAGACTATTGTGTTCTGATCCATCACATATAATTCAGATTAAAAAAAAATTGACCTAAAGGCTGTAATGTAACAAAATAGGTAAAAAGCCAAGGGGGTGAATACTTTTGCAAGGCACTGTATATTGTGACAATGGTGCAAGCACTTCCAAGTGCAAAGTGAGCTAATGAAGCAAACCAGCAGGAGACCATTATTCTCTAACAATACCAGAGGGCCAAGCATTCATTGTAACAATATGGATATTTGAGGTTTAACTCACTATTGTATAAAGACATAATCTTGGGAAATCTCAGTCTTCCTAGTTATTCTAAACCAAATCACTGAATTCTCATATGAGCTTTATTGTGCTTATGTAATTTTAAAGATTTGTATATCTGCAGCTTACATTTAACCACTTAAATACCAGAAGGTTTTACCCCTTTAATGACCAGGCCATTTTTTTGCATACGGCACTGTGTTACTTTAACCGAAAATTGCGTGGTCGTGCGACGCTGTACCCAAATAAAATGTATGTCCTTTTTTTCCCCACAAATAGAGCTTTCTTTTGGTGACACTTTTTGGGGACCAGTGACACCAATACAGTGATCAGTGCTAAAAAAAAATGCACTGATCACTGTATAAATGACACTGGCAGGGAAGGGGTTAACACCAGGGTCGATCAAAGGGTTAAGTGTGTCCTAGGGAGGTGCTTTCTAACTGTGTGGGGGAAGGACTGACTCCCTGTACACAGAGATCGCTGTTCCTGATTACTAGGAACAGAAGATCTCTAGGAACAGAAGATCTCTCTGTACTCCCCTGTCAGAATGGGGATCTGCCTTGTTTACATAGGCAGATCTCAGTTCTGCCTCTCTGTGGGGCGATCGCTTTGTGTGTCGGGCACGCCCACAGTATCTATTACAGGAAACGACATACAGCGGTCCTTAAGTAGTTAAATAATACCTGACGATACTACCATTAAGATCCTTGTTCAGGCACTGCCTGATATACAGGGGTTAATTTACTGAAGGCAAATAGACTGTGCACTTTGCAAAGTGCAGTTACTCCAGAGCTTAGTAAATAAGCAGAAGCTCTGCTGACTTCCATCGTCCAATCATGTGCAAGCAAAAATGCTCTTTTTTTATTTTCCTTGCACATAATTAGGTATTCTTTGCAAAGTGGGGCTTTACCTCACTTACTAATCCCTAGAGCAACTGCACTTATAGAGTGCACAGTCTCTTTACCTTTAGTAAATCAACCCCATAGTATCAACGCTGTGTCCCAGTCTCCAAACTGTGCTCCTGTGTTGTCACCCTGTTACACAAGGTTCCAATGGAGGTCACACGTGGTTGCTGCAACATACCTTACACAGGCATGGTCCACTGTTGTCACCATCAGGAAACCTGTCTTTATAATGCTATGCAGCCAATACTGGTGTAAATGCTTGTTTACTCTTGTGGCAATATTCACCGCCGCCATAGGCGCGCGCACAGGGTATGCCAGGTGTGCCTGGGTACACCCTAATCACCCTGTGCTGAGCAGATTCCCCTTGCTGCTTGGCTGCAGAGAAAGGGACTGGGGAATCTCTGTCTTCAGTCCCTTTCTCTGTCTCCAAATTGAGACAATATTGGTCTGTTTAGACCCCTGATATTTAACTAAAGCCCCCCAGTGGAGCTTCTTAATTGTAAAAAACAATAATAAAAAATACTGTAAAAAATAATAAAATTGTAATAAAAAATATATATAAAAAATAAGCTACTGCCACCAATCTCTGCCCTACTTACATCGTTCACTGCTCTACCAACACTGTCCATTGCTATATATATATATATATATATATATATATATATATATATATATATACATATATACACACACATGGATGTGTGCTTGAGCTTTGGGGTGCACACCCTAATGCAATAGGCTGAGCACACCTATGACCGCCACTCAAAAGTGATGCACTTTGAAAGGGGGCTCATGCGTCTCCTCACTGTCTGTTTTAAACCTTGAAAACCCCAGCACTGTTCCGCAACCATGTGTATCACATGCAGTTGCAGTTGTGGTCCTATTTACATTTGACAGCGGTTCAGCAAAATACTGTGTAATTTTTAGTTTGCCGCAAAACATTGCAACTGCTGCCATATGTACAACCCGCTCGGGCTGCCTTTGCACAGTTTAGATGGGCAGTTGGGGGGCTATAAAATCAAATCTAAACTGTCTATTTTTACTTCCCCTTGGCTGCCAATGTAAACAAGGCCTAAGAGAAAGTGGCTGCAAGAGATCAGCAACCCAAAATGTAACAAAGGATTAAAAAAAAAAAAAAAAAACATTAAAACAAGTAAAATTAAAAAAAAAAAATAGCAACTATTCATGACAGTTAGGGTTCACATCTGCTTCTTAGTTATGGATATCGTCAGTTACCCCATTATCCATGTATGATCTTGTCTGCAGAAAGAAAGCAGAATCGCCGTATGACCTTTGCTCTGTTTTAAATCACTGTGCAACCGCCTGTTGCACCTGTTACAACAATGAACGCTTAGAAAGTTTGTTCAGATTGATATTGAGATAATTTGCTGTGTGAACAACATACTGTTCATTTTATTAGACCCAAACCTAACAAGGCTCTAATCCTAGAGCAGTTACCTGCTTTGGTTACACATTTCCAAATGTAAAGTGAGGTCAGAAGGTGAACAGTACAGTACACAATTCCCCTTGTGTTTGTATGTGTTCTACGTTTGTCATGAAATAACTGTCAATTACCGGTAGTATATGATTACATTGCTGACAACAAGTCACTTAAATCTGATCCATCACTATTACCCATGATTCACACAATCTTCTACTTTCCTGCTGTCCTGGCATCTGGTAAGGAAATAGGTGGATGTAATTTAGGAAATAAAACTTCTTTCCGTGCGGCAGAACGGGGAGGTCACATGGCAACCAGAGGGGTTTGTACAGGCCCGGACTGGGACAAAAAATAGGCCCGGGCATTTTAAACTGAGCAGCATGGGGGGGGGGGGGGGGCGCGGCGGCGGCGCTTCATGGGGGCGGTTTATGATGGGATGTGGGGTTCCAGAACCTTGTACCTCTGGACCCCTTTACATTACACAGCCCCCCACAGTTCTGGACCCCCTGCATGTTACACAGACCCCCCTACAGTGCAGACCCCCTCCCTACAGTGCAGACCCCCTCCCTACAGTGCAGAACCCCCCTCACTACAGAACCCCCCTACACTACAGAACCCCCCCTACATTACAGACCCCCCCTACACTACAGAACCCCCCTACAATACAGACACCCCCTACACTACAGAAGTCCCCCTACACTACAGAACCCCCTACACTACATTACAGACCACCCTACAATACAGAACCTTCTACACTTCAGAACCCCCCTACACTACAGAACCACCCTACATTACAGACCCCTCTACACTACAGAACCCCCCCTACATTACAGAACCCCCCCTACTTTACAGACCCCTGTACACTACAGAAGCCCCCCTACACTACAGACACCCCCTACACTACAGAAGCCCCTACACTACATTAGACCACCCTACAATACAGAACCCCCCTACACTACAGAACCCCCCTATATTACAGACCCCTCTACACTACAGAACCCCCCTACAATACAGAACCCCCCCACAATACAGACACCCCCTACACTACAGAAGCCCCCCTACATTACAGACCCCCTACACTACAGAGCCCCCTACACTACATTACAGACCACCCTACAATACAGAACCCCCTACACTACAGAACCCCCCTACACTACAGAACCCCCAGCCAATCTCATGATTGGCTGGCAAACATTCAAGGGTATACCCTTTATCGCAAGGATAGAGAGGGTAAAAAAGGGGGACGGGTATGCCTATATATCAAGAATAATGTACAAGTGAATGTGAGAGATGACATCATTAAGGGAGCTAGGGAGGAGGTGGAATCCTTATGGGTAGAGCTCCAAAGGGATGAAGCTAAGGGTAAAATAATACTGGGAGTAAGATATAGGCCCCCTAACCTGAGGGAGGAAGGGGAGACAGATCTCCTATCACAAGTTGGATTAGCAGCAAGGATGGGATGTTATCATAATGGGTGATTTTAATTATGCAGACATAGACTGGGCAGAGGGAACCGCGCATTCATCTAAGGCTCGCCAGTTCCTAAATGTCTTGCAGGACAATTTTATGGGTCAGATGGTAGACGCACCAACTAGAAATAAAGCGTTACTGGATCTACTGATTACCAACAATACAGACCCGATCACGGATGTGGAAATACGGGGCAATTTAGGTAACAGCGATCACAGGTCAAATGGCTTCTGTATAAATAACACAAATAGGAAACATAAGGGGAATACAGAGACACTGAGTCAACTTCCCTAAACTACGAACCTTGCTAGAAGGCAGAAATTGGGATAAAATCTTAAGAACAAAGAACATGGAGGAGAGATGGGTTTGCTTTAAGAGCATATTAAATAAGGGCATTAGCCAATGCATCCCATTGGGTAATAAATGTAAAAGAGCGAACAAAAGTCCTGGATATCTTAAAATCCCAAGAAATTCTTTAAGTATGTAAACAGTAAAAAAGAGAGGACAGACCATATTGGCCCCATAACGAATGAGGAAGGACATCTGGTTACAAAGGATGGGGAGATGGCAAAGGTATTGAATTTATTCTTCTCCAAAACGGCAGTGTTTATCCTCATGACATATCACAGGAAGCACCTCCATGGTTAACAGAGGATGTTGGCATTCATGGTTCCCTCAAAGAACTGTAGATCCCCAGTGTCGGCAGCCCTCATGCAGCCCCAGACCATGACACTCCCACCACCATGCTTGACTGTAGGCAAAATACACTTGTCTTTGTGCTCCTCACCTGGTTACATTGAGGTTATGGCAGACACATCGGACATTTTTGACACATTTTTGGGACCATTGTCATTTATACAGCAATCAGTGCTTTACAAATGCACCGATTCCTGTGTAAATGACACTGGCAGTGAAGAGGTTAGCCACTAGGTGGCAGTGTAGGGGTTAAGTGTGTCCTAGGGGCGTGTTGCTAACTGTGGGGGGTGTGGCTGTGTTTTATTCATCACTGATCTCTGCTCCAATCACAGGGAGCAGAGATCAGTGACACTGTTGCAAGGCAGGACGGGGAGACTCTTTTTTACTTTAGCATCTCCCCGTTCTTCCTCCACGTGAGATGATCGAGAGTATCCCCACGGCGATCGAGTCCGCAGGACCCGCGATCTGACTCACGGAGGCCCCAACTGGCACTCGTGCGCGCCGCCGGCGGTGCGCACGCGATGGCATGACGGCAAATTTAAAGGGACGTACCTGTACACCCATTTGTCTGTCCGTGCCATTCTGCCGACGTACATTGTCGTGCGCCGGTCGGGAATTGGTTAAATATGACCCACCCCTTCCTGTCAAGGCCGCATCCCTTGCTGTTTAAGATCCGCCCTGAAATATTAAAGTGGGGACACTAGTTCTGAGGGCCTGGGGGGGAGAATGGATTCCCTTAATTTGCATAGATTTCCTCTCACTTCCTGTTTGGCTATGGGGCAGGAAGTGAAGGGAAATCTCTGCAATGGGACAGGGATGGTAAAAAATAAACTGACAGGGGCTATAACCCTCCCTTATTCTATCCAAAATTAAAAAAAAAAAGTGTTGCCTATAGTTCTACTTTAAGCACAAATTTCTGATAATTTTATGGAGAGGACTAAGAAGATATAACCATGCCAATGGTGCAGCAGAAAACATAGCACAGTGAGGAAGGTTTGTGGTCCAGGATGATAGGACAGTCAAAATTAGAAGCGCCCACCCACAGCTGCGGAATGCCGACCGCCCACATACCGGAAGCAGTGTGGCCGTTTTATGGGGGCGCTAGACTAATTTGCCTCTCAGCTCAGGCGCCCCATAAGACTGGCGCTACACTAACAGTGTAGCGCAAGCCGGCGGGGACTCTTTCCGTGCTGACCCCCTGCAAAGTGCTGCCCTAGGCCTGGGCCTTGTTGGCCTAGGCCAGGATACAGCATTGCTCATAGAGCCAAATCTAAGTAAAGAGGTGACCAATCGGTTATAGAGTTTGCCATTTGTGATCCGTTATTAAAAAAGTTTTTACCACTGCTCTTGGGGTTATTCTCTGTTGAGGAATCCTATGAAAGAAGCCAGACAGTACCATTGAGTATATTGCTCTTAATTCTCAGTCATTATTCTACAGTTAATTTGCTTGAACTATACTTCTACTGTTTGTTACCATTCCACAAAAACTTCACAGTAAAGTCTATTTCAGTGTTTTACTACAACATGTGTCTGTTATTACTGTGCTTGCACTTACACTATTGCCAGGTCACGTGTGCCCGAGGGGCTGAGACTGTTCTTGGGTTTTGAGAGGCAGAGTACAGAACCAATTATACTTAAGCGGCTCCTGCAGTGGTAGCGCTACATATGCTTACTCAGAGGAAGTAGCATTTGAACTTGAACAGCAAATTACCAGGTCTGAACACTGTCACCTTAGGCTCCTCTCACACTGCTACAACTTGAAAGTCATGCGATTTTTACGCGATTTCAGGGAATGCCTGTGTAAACTTAGGGTCTATGGACCTCAACTTGCATCAGAATTGGACCAAAGTAGTACAGGGACTACTTTGAGGTCGTGCAACTTGAAGTCGCACATATATGAATGGTGCTCATTGGAAATCTTTTTGTACGACGTGTCATGCGACTTTGCGGTCCCAAGTCGCACATGTGTGAAAGATGCCTTAGGGATGGGAGTAATTCATTAACTCATTGAAAGTTTCAGTACTGTACAAATGAAGTCTACATAGGGTTTAGACCCATTGTTTTAACGGATGAATGGATCAATAGGGAAGTGCAGGAAAGGTGAGTATCAGTGTGGGAAGGAGTTGGCAAGTAGGATAACCTGTCACTTTGCCTATTATATTCTAATTAAAATGTTACCACTGTAAACAGTCTCAGGTTTTAAGTAAAGACCCAAGACACAACCATGTATAGTGCTTAACAAAATCACTGAGCATGCACAAGCAGCTGAAATCTGGTTCTATTTATAGTATATTATTCAGTATATTCAGGGAATGTAATAAAATAACACAGAAAGGTTGATGTTGGCATCCATGCATCCATTTATACTAGAGCTGTACTCTGCCGTCTCTTTGCCCTTGCTCAGTGGCCTTCACATATTCATTTTTAATGCAGCTGAGAATACGGCATGCAATGAAGCACAGACAAGCAATGAAGCAATTAGAGCGTGTCTAGAGGAATACAGGAAAGGGCAATGACAGGAGGGACAAATACTACTGTGACATAGCACTGGTGGTGGTGAGTCTGCGAATATTCATACCTGTGCTGACTCATGAAACCTATGACTATGGAATTAGAATACAGGCATAGTGTCATGCTGTAACTAGTGAAACCAGGAAGTGAAACATAGGCTCATTGTCTGGATCCTGTAACATATTCAGGGTCAAGCTGATTAGTACTGATTTGTATTCGCGTAGATTGTAATTTTCTTGCTGTTCTTGCATGTATATACTCTTAAAGATACATTCCTTAAAAGAAAAAAGAACACAGCGTCACTTGCCTGCATTAGATATAAGAGATTCATATTATTATAAACACCAGCGGGTTGTGCGGTGCTTTGCAAAATAAAGGGAGACCGCACAGTTAAAATACAATTCAATAGAAGAGGGTTAGAAGGGCCCCGCTTGTGAGAGCTTAAAATCTAAAAGGAAAGGGCAAATGAAACACAAAGAAATAACTGTGTGGGGTGAGTTGAGAATTAAAATTCCAATTGTTAGGTAGCAGTGGGATAGACTTCCCTGATGAGATGAGTTGTATCGCCTAAAAGATGAGGGGATAAGGGGATCTCCTAAAGGCAAAAAGAGTAGGTGATAGCTGGACAGGTTAAGGTTGGAAGTTCCAGAGGATGGTTCTGGAGAAGTCCTGCAGGTTAGCATGGGGAAGGTGAGAAGGGAGCAGGAGAGTAGGAGGACTTGGGAGGAGTGAAGAGGGCGGTTTGGGTGATATTTTGAGATGAGGTTCGCGATGTAGCTGGGGGCAGAGTTGTGGATGGCTTTGTATGCTGTTATTAATGTTCTGAAATTTTTTATTTTCAAATATTAATTTTATTTTCCGAAAAAAGGGAAAAACAGGAAAAGTACAATACAATGCCAATAATAACCGAAGATGTTCACAGGTAAGTAATTTTGAAAAAAAGCTGGTAACCTTTCCGGTATGTGCAGCTTGAAACATTGTTAACAATAACAGTAAGCCCCCATACACACGGTCGTAAATTCCGACCACAAAATCCATCCGTTTTTCTCCAACGGATTTTGTCAGAAACTGGTGTTGCATACACACGGTCGGACAAAGTTGTCAGAAAATCCGATCGTTCCGAACGTGGTGACGTTCGTTGCATACGACGGAACTACGTAGAAGCTAGTAGCCAATAGCTTTGGTCTCCTTATTTAAACTGAGCATGCGTGGCACTTTGTCTGTCGGAATTCTCTACACATGATAGGAAAAAGTCAGATCGGATTTTGTTGTCGGAAAATTTGAGATCCTGGAAATTCCGACGGAAAAAGTCCACTAGAGCCCACACATGATCGGATTTTCCGACAACATAATCCAATCGGACTTTCTCCATCGGAATATCTGACCGTGTGTACAGGGCATAAGACTTGTGGTGGGATATTCTGCAATGTTCTGAATTTTTTAAGTTGTGTGACCTGAAGCCCATGGAGGGATTGACAGAGGGGGCTGTGTGTGTGAGTGTTTGGTAAAGTGGATTTATTTTCCTTCGCAGAGTGTCTACAGTCCTATGTACCTTTCTCATGCAGCACGGCTGTTGTACACTGAGGACCAAGACTCACATTCAACATTTAGAGTTACACTACATGGCCAAAAATATGTGGACACTTGACCATCACACCTATATATGTTTGTTACACATACTATTCCAAAACCATGGTCATTAATATGGATTTGGCCCCCTTTTTGAAGACAACAGCCTCCACATTTCTGGGAAGGGTTCACACAAGATTTTGAAGTGCGTTTATGGAAATTTGTGCATATCCAGTCAAAAGAGCTTTTGTGAGGTCGGGTACTGATATTTGACCACAAGACCAGGATTAAAACTGGCATTCCAATTCATCCCAAAGATGTTACGTTGGGTTAAGGTCAAAAGTTCTGTACAGGCTACTTGAGTTCCTTCACACCAAATTTAAGTGGAAGGCAAGTCAAAACCTAAGCTTAAATCTAATCCAACCCCCCATTATAAGCCTATTCTATCTACCCTGTAAAAGGAAAGATACCTATACTCATCTGTTCTGAAGTCGCTACGGTCCGGTCTTCAGTATAGAGGAGGGACAGCTATCAACAGATGTCCCACCATGGGTGACCTCATTGCCCGAGCTATGCAGTCGTTGTCAACGATCTCTCCTTTACACTGAAGCCGGTGTTCTGTCAAGAAGTGCCTGGGACGAACGGCGCATGCACCACGCGGAACAGCACAACAGCTGATTTTATGATCAGCTGTTGTGATGGCGAGACGGCGCCTGTGCACAATAGCCAACAGAAGAAATATTTCTGTCAGATTGTGCCCTGCGCTCCGTGGCGAGTTCATGTCGGATTTCTACATGTTGTGGGCGGATTTATAAATGATGGGCAGAATTTTTAAAGATGCCCAGTGCTACAAAACAAAACTTTTTATGCTATTCTTCGAATGCTAAACCGGAACACAGGCTGCAATTGGCCCGTAGGCTGGACTTTAGAAATGCCTGGATTAATGAGATGTACTGACTACAGTAAAATCTGATTAGTTGAATGGTTAGAACATTTCCAACCAGGCAGGAAACTTATATTTTTTAAATCCCTGGACATCACAAGAAGAAAACAAAGGCATCGCCGGGGATGGGGAGTGCAAGGGGTACTTTGATCTTTGTGAGATATAATACCTGATTCCAAGTGAAGATTTTTCTGTAGTGGTGCAAGCAAATAAGACTTGATGGGTGGGGGCTGTCAATGAGCATCAGAGACAAATAAGTATAAAGCTAGCCATAGTTTTTCCTTCAGCCAACAGGCCAAACATAAAAAACTAACAGATTCCTCTATCCACACATGAGGAATCCCCCCTGCCGGGACATTGTATTCTGACAGTTGCATTTAGCGGTTTGGAATACACTGATTAGCGGATGCAGCCACTAATTGACAAAAGTTTTCCAACTTGTTTATTGGACAGAAGTCATTCACACAATTAACTTCTGTTGATTAAAATTTAAATTTAAATTCGCCCCTTCCGCTTCTCATTGGCCTGCTTCTCCATAGGCTATACCCTCTTTAGTCTATCATGAATACTGCTGCCAGACTTATCCACCTTACCAACCGCTCAGTGTCTGCCAACCCTCTGCTCCAATCCTACACTGGCTCCCAATCACCCAGCGAATTAAATTCAAAATACTAACCACAACATACAAAGCCATTCACCTGAGCCTGTGCCCCGAGCTACATCACCCATCTTGTCTCCAAATATCACCCAAATCACCCTCTCCGCTCTTTTCAAGACCTCCTACTCTCAAGCTTTCTCATCTCCTCCTCCCATGCTCGTCTCCAGGATTTCTCTAGAGCCTCTCCCATCCTCTGGAACTCACTACCTCCACCGATCCGGCTATCCCCTACTCTTGCTACCTTCAGGTGGTCCCTGAAAACAAATCTCTTTAGGAAAGCCTATCACTTCTCCAACTAATCTTCTACCACTTCCATCAGCTCATTCCCCACAGTTACAACCTTTTGTACCACCTTCCCCACCCTATTAGATTGTAAGCTCTTCTAAACAGGGCCCTCTTAATCCTCTTGTATTTTATTGTATTATAACTGTATTGTCTCCTTTTATATTGTAAAGAGCTGCGTAAACTGTTGGCACTATATAAATCCTGTATAATAATAATATTCTATTGAAGAATAAAAAAAAGTTGATATAACTAAGATGTGTACAGGTATCTTGTTTAATGGTATCTAGCAGTATCTAAAAGTATTGTGTTTATTGCTGTGGAAATTGGCATAATCAGATCTGGATTCCTTTGTGGCCTTTGAAACCTTTAGCTGAGACCTGACAGGGGTACAAGCACTAGTCAGCATAGACATTTTTGACAGTTTATTATTTTGGACTTGACAGGTACCTGCACCCACTTCCAGTTGGATCACCACGGCAATCGGAGCGGAAGTTGGGCCTCTTCCTTCCCCTGCAACCTTCTGGGACATGTCACATGTCCAAGAAACCAAGAAAGCGACAGGACCATTCACAAAGCACACCGCTGCTCACGCATGTGCGATGGTAAGCTGGCTGCGAAGCTGCAAGCAGTCACAGCCCGCTTCCCAAAGTAAACATGCCAGCGCCTGGACACGAAAATGGACAAAGAGTCGGCTTGGGTAAGGACAACACTTAGTTTCCTGGACAGGTAAGTGTCCTTTTATTAACCTCCCTGGTGGTATGATTCTTTCTGGTTTTAGGTGCTGAAAGCAGTACAATTATTTTGCATGGAAATTTGGCGTTTTATATTGTAGACCTGCAATTCTTAGGAATAACTCACTTAAATCTGTCCAAACTAGAGTCTAGTAGACATCCCGGGTATGATAAACACAAAACCATAAATTTAAATATAATAAATAACTATAAAAATTATTAAATAATTTAATCAAATCAAAAAAAAAACACTGAAATTTGCTCAGTTGCAGAATTGTCGCTGTCTAATTTATTATCGCTGTTTTCTAGCTGGTCTAAAATCACTTTTGACATAAAGGGACACTTTTTGGTTGCTATGGACAATCTCCAAATTCCAGGCAGAAAAAAACAGTATTTATAATATAAAACTACATGCAGGGCACTGGACAGACTACTAGGGACAAAGGGGATGTGTAATTTTTTTATACAGCACTGTAATCTGTAAGATTACAGTGCTGTATGTGTTTTGTGTGTTTTTACTTTGAATTTGGCGCCGATCTCTGCTCCCGTGCATCCAACGACGCAGGGAACAGAGATCAGCGGCACTCGGGCACTGTGTGAATCGAGCGGAGGAGCTCGCACACACAGCGGGGAGACATCGCAGGATCCAGGGGACAAGGTAAGTAAGTCTCCCTGTATCCTGCAATGCGAGCCCGAGTCTGGCTGGGGGTTACCACTTTTGGTACTAAAGTTCCACCCCGAGCGAGACTCGGGATTACCGCCAGGGGGGTTAAAAGTCAGCAGCTGCAGTATTTTTGTTTCTAGGTTGAAGAACTGCTTTAAGAACAGCAGCTGTTTGAATAGAACTGGAGCTGTTTGAATTCCGTCGCCTTAAAAAATGTTGTCAGCGTGGACTTTCTTAAAGGGGGATCAAGACCTTGAGAAAGTCTGTGCTGACGAACGTGTCAGGGGCAGGGAAAATTCTCATACGACAGAATAAAAACAAGCTTTGGCTGTACTTCTCCTTTAAGTGGTTGATGCAACTTTACTTGAACATTTTGTGACACAGTCCAACATGACGTGTTCAGTTCAACATTCCCTAACTGACTCAACTAAGCTGCCCAGGCATACCTCAGCAAGGTGATAGTCCATTAATGGGGTTTCTTTGGTGCTTCAGATCAATCACATCATCTTTCTGAGTGGGCCAAAGCTCCAGGAACCCAGCCTTCCCTGGCGGATAGGTCCAAAAAGTTTGGAAACAGAAGTGAAGAATATTAACCCCTTGCTCAGCCCGAGCTAGCCAACTGCCTAACTAACATACTGCAGGCAACCCGCCTACAAGCATGCGTCTATGAGATTGAGTGGAGTGGTTCACAGCTGTGAACAATTGTGGACCCTCTGGAGTCTGATGTTGCTGAGCTCCTGTGGCTTTTCATGTGCCCCAAAACAGGTAGGAACCCTAAACCATAAAGATGCTGGCGGTGAGCTGTACTGTGTGGTCTTCTTTACACCTAGACTATGAACTGTTTGCTGAACCTGAGTTCCCATATTACTATATCGCTATATATATATATATATATATATATATATATATATATATATACTGTATCATTATTGATATTATTAATATTACGAATAATAATAATAATAATAAAATGTTCCGCTCCTGAAAATTCTGAAATTGCTGAAATATTGGTGGGAAGTTTTTCAAAGAATAGTACAGCATGAGAATGAACTTGCAAGAGGTGATGACCTGGTGATAACAGATGATATGAGTCTTAAAGGATAAACTCACCTAAATAAATACCTTTAAAAAAAACAAGATTTCCACCACTGCCTGCAGCAAGAAAATAGATGTAAGCTTTCCCTGAATTTCATATTCTCCATTTCTCTTCTGCTTCTTATGTAGCAAAAAAATCTGTGTTAGACCAGTAGCAAAAAGTGTCTTTTTGAAAGTCTCAATAGGTCCCTTCTTATCACTCATCCCTGTTTTTTTCACACACAGGAGTCACTGGGGTTAATTTACTAAAGGCAAATAAGCTGCTCACTTTGCAAGGAAAGTTGTGTTTTGCAAGGGAATTTGCCCCAAGGTTTAGTGAATATGGTGAAATGTCACTTTGCAAAGAATATCCAGCCACATGCAAGTAAAAAAAAACTTGCACATGATTGGATGATGGAAGTCAGCATAGCTTCACTTCATTCACTAGGCTCTAGGGCACCAGTCTACTGGAGGCGCTGCCTGGAGGTCATCGAGGTCCCAGCTGTAGTCTAAGCAGGGGGGCCTATTTTCCAAAGTCTGGGATTTATCCTAAGGTCTGGAGGAGCTCACTGGAGGACACCCAGTGGAGGTTGGGTGAAAAGTGTCCAGCTCTCCTGTGGTATCTCTTGAAGAGTGCCTGGTGGATATCAGAAGGAGGCAACTGATGATCCTGTGGCATTGTGAGCACTGACCTATGTGCAGAGCCATAGTGACTTTGTACAGTTCTCAGTTCTTCAAAAGCAAGTCCTAGGCACTTCCCAGCCATTAGTGAACATTGTCTTTGTGATATAGGAGCACTGAACCTTATGTGGATGCGTTTTAATGGGATGGGTGGTTTGTGGACCTAGAGGCTGCTCACCAGCAACTGTGGGATCTTGCTGGACCCCCAGAGGAGTTTGTTGAAGTTTTGAAAGGATGGGAGTGCCACACTAGCTTGCACAGACATTTTAAAATATTTTTATTTTGTAGAAGCCAATGCGTTTTGGGGGCTCAGCACTCCCCCTTCATCAGGGCTAAAAACAGGATTAGTGAATGTTATGGAAGCTCTCTGCCAAAATAGGAGAGGTTTCCTCAGGCAAGCCAGGCCTTTTAGGGTATTCCCCCCTCACCCATCCAAGTTTAACCCAGAAATCCAATTACAAAAGGCACCTCTAGACTATTTCTTGGCGCCAGTGAGAAAGAAGAAAATACTGTGTGCCTGGCTGTGTGTGCACTGAGTTTGGGGAATGGGACCATCAAGGTCAGTGGCTCCTTTGGGGGTGCATTACAGTATCCTTTTAAATAATCTTCATTTTGTGTCAAGTTTCTTCTTTAGGGCTTGTTTGGTAAGAAGCTGTAAAATGACACCTTCTGAATTCAGCTATGTAATAGCCTAGCAGCAAAGGGTCTGTGGGAATTACTATAAAATGCATTTTTATTATGGTGCCTCCAGTCACACAGTTTCCAGCATAAGAAGAAAAGGTGCTGAATTCAAATTTTAAAAGTATTTTTTCTTTTCAATTTAAATTAAAGAAAATTTCCCATGAGACCTAGTTGCCAGTACACATGACTTCTCTAAAGATTCCATTGGTCACAATACATTCCTCCTGTACAACTGCAATCTACCACCTGCATTGCAAAATATAAACTTCATACACATACTGTATATAAAGAGAATCCCTTGATATAAAGTATGTCATGAAATCACACAAGACATATAGGATGTGGAATCGGGAATTGTACTCAAGTGTTTAAGCTAAAAGTAATCCAGCTGGGCCCCCTGCCAGAGCGTTGTCAAATATGGGGTTCATCTAAGGTAGCTGTTTTAGTGAAAGAGACTTGCACTGTCAAGACTGCCAATTAAATAAAAGCAATCTAGGCCAAAGATTACAATTTGCTGAAGACTACCGCCCAACATACTTTGACATAAAATTTGAAGGAGCTCAGCAGAACAGTGTCCGCAGCCAATCAGCTGTAGTCACTGTTTGGCAATGCCCACTGTTTTCTGACTGCCTTTGGCACCAGCTGTCAGGATATAATAGCCCCAATGGGATGTTTGTTCATCTGTGCTGTTTAGCGTAGATGGAGGAATCTGTTGAGACCCAACTAAATGAAAGAAATCTATGGGTGTATGGTCAGTTTTAGAGGTGATCGCTCACCTATTATAATTGGTGCTTCAAGGACTACCTGACCTCAGGTAGCATAAAATAACAGATCTATGTGGTTAAAAGTGATATAAACAACAAGAGGAGCCCGTGTTTGGTACTGTTATGGATACTTAGGTGCTTGAAGAGTGTTTGTAGTCAGTATAAATTCTGACAGTTGACATAGCAGAATCTGTCTGATCTCTTACATCTGTTCCAAGAGTCATTCTCAGTAAGTAAAGCCAATGAAGTGGTAAATATAAATCTATTATAAGTAGTCCTGCCCATTTAAAGGTGCCATGAACTTTAGATGATGGTCTCCCAATTTGGTAGTTTTGGGCTTGATGGCATGACAATCAAATGTCTGTGAGGTTCCCACTGACATCACTGATGTCACAGAGTGAGGATCATTTTGGGGAATTACGACTTAGAAAACTTTGTGTGATTACCATAGTTTTCTCACTTATAAACTAGCACTAAATTATTACTTTTATTATTATACAGGCTTTATATAGCGCCAACCGTTTACAATATAGGATATGCCTGCTGAAGGAGCACACATGCTCCGAACGCAAGCTAGACCATGCCCCCCGTCCATCACTGTTGACGTGCTTGTTGTGTGACCGTATTCAGTCTTGGAGCCACTGGTAACTGCTGACCACCACCGCTGCCCAGCTGGACTACAGGAGCCCAAGCTACTTATGCCATGCACATTATATCTCATCCAAATGTGAGTTGATCTTACTTTTATTAAACATTGAATTTTAACTGACATACTGTACTCAGAGTGGCGCTGCTCCTCTCTCTCTCACCTATAGCAGTCTTATGACGTCTATCAGTGCCTGGTCAAGCATTGGTTAAAGTCTGTAGTAGGAGTATTCAATATACAATATATAAAGACCGGAAAGACATCTCGTGATGCTGCAGAGACTAGCTGTTAAAGAGAAACTTCACTCTTATCATAAGCATTATGACAAAAGCACTCTTAGAAATGTTTAGGAATGGCAATCTACAAACAGATACTTATAGATAATTGCAGGCTTTTTATTCTTTTCCTCTCCATTTTTTTTACGGGGGTCATTTTCACTAAGGTTGAATAAATCCATCTCCCTTTACTTCCTGGAAATCTGGATCTACCTCCTGGAATATGTGGTAGGAATTTCCCAGGATGCATCTGTAAGGCTAGAGTCACATCACCAGTGCCTCAGGAAACCAGGAAGTGGAAAAACAGTAACAGTAAAAACAAAAAATGTTTAGCTAATGAATGAGAAATGATTTCATAACAGCATGCAGATGTAATTATTAGTGAAATGGGTGGGGGGGAGAAGGTCAGCTTTTATTAAGAAATACCTCTGCCATAAATCCCCACATCTGTCAGTTTTAGCTCCCCTTCATAAATGATACCATCAAATGTATGCTTATTCCTTGAACAAGTCATTCAGAAAAGTGGTAATAAATTACTCTGGATGGTTGTTTTGTCTGAGCAAATCTATGCCTTCATTCTGAAAAAGGGAAGGAAATGTGTTAGTCAATGCAAGCCTGCAAGTAGAAATGTTTGGTCCACTGGCAATGAGGTCACCGGTGTGCAGAGAACTGTGTGACAAGAAATCTTCATGGTTGATGTGAAATGCCACCTGTCTTGCATATTCCACCTATTAAATCCATTGCTCATATCAGTTCCCTCTGCTTCTGGATGTGCCATGACATTATGGCTTTATAACTGTGACTTATCTATCCAGTGGCTGTTTCCTCATGCACTGCTTGACTGACCTCACTGTGACTTTTGCTTCCTGTTTGGCTGAAGTTGACATCTACAGGATGCTGAAGTTGGAGCTCCATTATTACCCAAGCACATATGAACGATGTTCTCTTCCATATAGGTCCTTTTCTCACTATTCTCGTTAAATGCTTATAATTGTGAAAATTAAAACCATTTCTTTTTTTTTTAATGCACGGTGGTGCCGAAAACGCAAAAAACAAAAACAACAGTTACGTGTACAAAAAAATTAGCATGTGTGCACATACTAAAAAGTGCACTTAAGGATGTACATTGTCCACCCTGTAAAGGGGTAGGACCTCACCCTAATCCCCCAGGGCACAAGGCTCTTTACAGGGACATAGGGTACAACATGGTCCACCTAGCCAAAAGGGCCTGGCGGACCCCTCTCCTCGTGGCCAGCCAAAGCCGACCACCGAGTACTGGGTTGAGGTCTCTCCCAAAGATCCAGTGTCAGGGGAGGAAGGAACCTTGGGAACACACATCCTCCCCCTGGATGTCAGGGCAAACCTGAGGACTCGCACCCTCCATCCTAGTGAGAGAAAAAAAACACACACACAAAAGAGAAAGTGACAAAACGTGGAGGAAAATAAATAGAAATACATAAGTGGCCGTGCAATACAGTATGCACTCGCTAGACCCTGGAGCCTGGTAACAAAAATTGCCCAAAACTTAGCCAAAAGGCCTAGCCCTAAAATGCACAGTGCAGAAAAAAGTTTTTAGTGCAGTGACCTTGTGCCTGTTCACAAACCCAAGTATTACTAAGAGCACACCTATGGGGCACAGACACCGTGGACTCTCTGCCTTCCCAGCCCATTGCCAGACAAGGCAGATTCATTCAAATCAGGAGGAACTGGGCCCATCCATCCAGGGAATAGCTCACATGCCCCAACTGCCTGTGGGCACCCCGGTTTTCTGTTCAAGACGGTACTAGCCTTCAGAGCCCCCATTATACCAGCAGGGATACTACATAACCAGCAATTTCCAGCTCCCAGTTAAGCCAGAATGACGTTATGGCACCCCTACTGGACACTAATAAATTAAAACAAGAAATAACATAACATTTTATATCAACTTTCCCTTCCTTCCACCTCAAAAAATTCCACAATTCATCCGCCTCCTCCACTCCCACACTCCTCCTTTCAATCAGCAAAACATAAAACAACTTTGACCTCACCCAGTCCACACAACCCTTCTCAAACAACACCATCTTTTTCTTGTAAAAAGCGTACCTTGTCTCCCACACCACCTCCCTAAACACCGCTGAGAAGATGAACATTTTCCGCTGCACCACCTTATCACCTCCCACCATACCAAGAACACCTGACTCGTATGTAACTTTCTTCACGCCTACAACTCTTTCAACAAAGCCACCCAACAACCTCCACACCTCTTTCACGAAGGCACACTCTAAAAAAAAGGTGTCTTATGCCGCGTACAGACGTTCGGACATTCCGACAACAAAACTGTGAATTTTTTTCCGACGTATGTTGGCTCAAACTTGTCTTCACACACGGTCACACAAATGTTGACGGAAATTTTGAACGTCAAGAATGTGGTGACGTACAACACGTACGACGAGCCGAGAAAATTTAAGTCAAATAGCCAGTGCGGCTCGTCTGCTTGATTCCAAGCATGCGTGGAATTTTGTGTGTCAGAAATGTGTACACACCCTCAGAATTTTCCGACAAGTTTTGTTGTCGGAAAATTTGAGAACCAGCTCTCAAACATTTGTTGTCAGAAATTCCGACAACAAAATGTCCGATGGAGCATACACACGGTCGGATTTTCCAACAACAAGCTCACATCGACCACATTTGTTGTCGGAATGTCCGATCGTCTTTATGCGGCATTACACTTTCAATTCCACCACACTATTCTCTTGGGCAGCCTTCCTTCCTCACCAGATCTCTCGCTTTTTAAGAAGGACAGTGTAGGTAGGCAATTATGCAACGAAAAACCAAACCACCTCCTTCTGTTTGTTGGTTGTGCCTCTCACCACCAAATCCTTCCAACAGCCCACTGCCTTCTAATGCCCCGTACACACGATCGGACATTGATCGGACATTCCGACAACAACATCCATGTTTTTTTTCGACGGATGTTGGCTCAAACTTGTCTTGCATACACATGGTCACACAAAGTTGGTTGGAAATTGCGAACGTCAAGAACGGGGTGACGTACAACACGTACGACGAGCCAAGAAAAATTAAGTTCAATAGCCAGTGCGGCTTTTCTGCTTGATTCCGAGCATGCGTGAAAATTTGTGCATCAGAATTGTGTACACACGATCAGAATTTCCGGCAACGGATTTTGTTGTCGGAAAATTTGAGAACCAGCTCTCAAATTTTGTGTAAAGGAAATTCCGTCAAAAAGCTCCCATCGAACATTTTCCACCAGAAAATCCGACCGTGTGTACGGAGCATTAGACTTCAAGTCACAAATGTTTGTCACAAGCTCATTCCTCCTCAGCCACTTCCACAAGGACTCCTTCAGCGCTCCCACCCCCAACTCTTGCAACCAATTCCCTTCAAAAAAACTTCTCGTCCTCCAAAAAAACACGGGCAAAACCAACGACATCAGCCTCCTCAAATCCTTTCCATACCACCCTCATCTCAACAAGGGCCACCCAATCAAATAATGTACCAGCCACCATTGAACCTCAAGGAACCTCGCAATATTGGGGAAATTATACCCACCCAGCTGTACACTTTTCATCACCACTTCTCTTGCCACCTTCTCTATTTTTGAGCCCCAGAAAAAATGAACAACATCCTTGTGATCCTCTGGACCCACCTCTTTTTTGGAGGAAAAATTACAGAAAAATAAAGCAAAAGAGGAAGAATAACTGACTTAAACACAAGCGTTTTCCCAGAAAGGGACAGCCTCCTAGTTTTCCACAACTCAAGTCTTTTTTCTCCACCCCCTTAAAGTGATTGTAAAGGCTCTTTTTAAAAAAAAATAACAAACATGTTATACTTACTTCCTCTGTGCAGTTGGTTTAACCTGGATCCTCCTCTTCTCGTGTCCCTCTTTGCTGCTCTTGGCCCCTCAGGCCCCCTCAGCCAGCAGCATTTTATGGGGGCACCCAAGCCGAGTCAGAGCTCCATGTATCCATTCAGACACGGAGCCCCGTCCTGGCACCACCCCCTCTCTCTCTTGATTCGCTGACTGATTTTGATTGACAGCTAATGGGGCCACTGTCTCAGCCAATTAGGAGGAGTGTCCTGGAAGGCTAAGGGGATCGTGGACATCGCTGGAGACAGAAGGGGCTCAGGTAGGTAATTAGGGGGGTGCTGGGGGGGCTGCCACACACAGGTTTTTTTTATCTTAATGCATACATCTCCTTTAACCGTATTGACTTGGTTCGTCAGGCTCTTCTCAAAATGCACACCTAGCACATCCCCCTTTTGCACACACTTTAGTTTACATTTTGACAGATCACAAGATCCACGCAGTACGCAAACACAGCTTTTCCCAAATTCTCTCTTAGGCTAGATACAGCCCCAAAGATGAAGCTCTGGTCTTGCTGGATCTCTCGATGAGCTACACAAAAAGGTAACGTCATCCATGTAGCATAGCTCCTTCAAACATTTGTTTCCACAGCCAGGCACAAAAACACCTTTGAAATCCTTGTCTTTTACTAAATGTTTTAACAGGGGCTCCATCACGCATATAAAAGCCACTGCAGACAGAGGACACCCCTGCCTTACTCCAGATCTCACCTCCACCACACCAGACAGCTTCCCATTAATCAAGACTTGGCTGCTGATACCCTGATACAAACACTCCACCAGCTTGACAAAACCTTTGGGCATTCCCATCTGTCTCAGCACTGTGAGCACTGTGAGATATCTATGGGCCACCCGGTCGTAGGCCTTCCCAAGGTCTATGCCAGCCACTGCCAGTGGCATATTGTTACTTTGCATATAATATACCAAGTCCCTTAAGAGAATCAGGTTATCAGATATTCTCTGTCCTGGGACCATGCAAATCTGCCATTCCCCAATGACTCTATTGACAATGCTCCTCATTCTGTCAGACAGCAATAAAGCAAGAATTTTATACTCACTGTTTAGAAGTGTATAGGTGGGCAATTTCTAATATCACACTAATCCCCCTTTTTTTTTGTACAGCAGTGTGATTACACATTTTCCTCATTGATTTTGTTAACTCCTTCTGTAGCGCCGGGCTCCTGACGAGCACGCGCTATGTGTTTTATAAATTTAATGTTCCTGGAACCACAGTTGGATTTTGGGGTTAATTGTACTAAATTATGGTTTCATTACCAGTTTGGCTGGATTGCACTGTGTTCTGCTTGGCCATAGGTGTCGTTGTCATCTCTGGCAGGTGTGGGAACGCAGTTTGGCTGGACGCATTGGGTGCCAATCTTTCTCGGAACCAACCAGTGAGTGTGTCGTCTCGCTGTGAATTCTGGGAGAGGGTACTTAAGGTACTGAGATCACGTGCTTCTGGGTACCAGTCCAGAGGATCTTTCTGTCTGTCTGGTCCTGGTCCTCCTGACCAGCCCTCAGGGACCCTCATGGCCTGGGGTGCAGATCCATCCAATTCCGAGTCTCGGGGCTGGCTAGCCCGAGGCAACGTAACTGGAAGGAGGATTCCAAGGTTGTCCGGTGCCGTCTCGTCTGTGGAGAGGCCCAGCAACTGAGAGAGCAACCAGGGGAGGACTCTTCAGAAGAGGGCCATGCACAAGGCTGGTACCTCGGGAAGAGCCCGGAGGCTAAGTTGAAAGATGCCAAGTGAATCCACGCTCGTACGGTATCGCCGGACCGGCTGCAAGATACTGATACCGTAAGAGGTTCTCTAAGTTGTCCATATCCTTTGTTTACAACCAAGTCTGTGGCAGAGACTTTCATTTACAAGTTCTACAACCAAGTCTGTGGCAGAGACTTTGCTCTATCTGAATAATCTATCGGCTGCTAGGCCTAGTGGGAGGTGGTCTATCCGATAGCTGTAAAAATCCAGTTAGGAATGGCTATTCTCTGGATTCTATAGTGAGAGACATTCAGTTTCAAGCAGTTCCAAGAGTACCTGAACTTTCTACCTAAAATCCCTTTATCCCTATTGAGAGACTGTGTTTGTCTACCAATTTTTGCAAATAAAAATCCTAAAGTGGATCCAGTGTCAGCTTCTGCAGTTCTTTGGGCCATCTACCTCGGAAACCCCTAGACATCTACGAGGTCAAGAAGGTAACGGTAAGCCCAAATCAAATCAGCAGCTCTTTCGGGGGTTAGTGCTACACTTCCTTTACACACAGGTCCTCATCACCTCACACAGATGTTCCTTCACCACGGGCCAGAATTTGTATGTAGAACTCCACAGGTAACCTCCCCCTTCATTCTTTTTCATACTCTTCACAACCGCCTCCACCTCCACATCCGTCAACAGTGATTCAGCGTCTTCCTCACACAAATTCCCCTTCACCACTTCACAGTAGTCACTCATTTCCTTCTCTGATGCCCCTCCATCACCACCATACAGATCCGCATAGAAAGATCTTATTGACTCCACCATCCTGCCACCACGCACCTCCTCATCCAACACCATCCGTAAAGTATTTTTAGGACCGAAGGATCTCTTAAAGAAATACCTGAAACGCTGCTCATCCTCTTCCATCTGTTCTACTTTGGCCCTAAAGACAATCCTCTTTCTGCGTTCCTTCAAGGATGCATTCTGTGCATCGCGCACCTCCTTGATGTCCTCCTCCACATTCTCCCCCATTCTCTTACACCAAAACAAGAAATGCAATAGATCCACCAGTCTTCTTTTTTCCTCCCACTTCTTTTGGGCCTTCTCCACCCCCAACCTCCTGAAAAAGCCACAAAGCTCCTCCTTAGCCCAATCCCACCACACCAGGAAATGCTCCAACTCATATTTTTTAAAAGTGAGCCACTCAAAGAAAGATTCAAATCTTGTATACACCCCCTCATCCTCCAAACAAGAACAGTTGAGCTTCCATACGACTCCACCAAAATCCATCCCCTCCTCCAAAATAACAGAACCAGTTAACAAAAAATTATCCGAAAAGGACACCGGATCAACCTGATTTTCAAAACTGGGAAACCAAAATAAAGTCAATCTTTGACCTTACTGACCCCTTATCAGAATAAAAAGTAAAGGAAACATAATTTTTCTCCACTTCCACAGCCATGTCCTGCAAATGAAAGTTGTCCACCAATTCATTCAACATTTTAGATGTCACATCTGTACCAATTTCTGCACTGACACCTTGTCTTTCTTCACTCCTCCGCACACAGTCGGGATCCTTCCAGGCAACCATAACCTCAGCTTATTCAAGAACACCACACGTTCCTTTTTCTCAGCTGGGGCATAACAATTTTTCACCTTTACTTTAGTCCCAGCCACCTTCAAAGTTGTCACCTGCATTCTCCCAGATGCCCCCAGCTCGTGCAACACACACTGGATATTTGGGCTCTTTATCAGAATCCCGACACCTTCACTCTTAGAGCCACACATAGGAGATCACAAGGAGATTCCATGTTTCCACTCTTCACACAGTGCCCTTTCCACCCCACACTCCTGTACACAAATCACGTTTGCCTTCACACTACTCAAAAAAATCAAAAAACGCAGCCCTCCGCCATCCTGAACACAAAAAATCCTCACATTAACAGAACTAACTGTTAAAGCCATCATGAGAAAACATTTAAGTACTGCACAAGTCATAGCTAACATCTTTATCCACCCCTTTGCATGCATCACTAACATAACTCTGCTGTTTTATTCTTAACAAAGGCGAACTGGGGGACTCTGTCTTCGAGCGCCCATCTGCATGTGTAGGCACCTCACCTCCACCGCCTCCTCTGGAGCCTTCCACCCATGCCCTATTGCAAGATGACGCAGAAGGTGACCTAGACTCATCCAGGGCAATCATTAAACTCACCCACTCCTCCTTCTGCCTGAAGTCACTTTGACCCGGCGGGGATCCTTGAAACTGATCATCCTTCTCCATCTCTGGGCAGCTTGAAACCATGCTGGTCTCCGCATGGCAGTCATCACTCACAGCGGCCCACAAGTCTCCCGGAGCCGGCAATGACACTCGCCACCACACACCCAGTGACAGCGTCTGATCCTTCTCCAATTGATTCCTCACTCTCTCCTCCAGACTAGCCAATTTCTTAGCAGCCAGATACTCTTCGCACTGCTTCGTCAAGTGCCCGACCTTCCTGCAAGCTCTTCACTACACATGGTTAGGCCTGACACTGGCTCAGCCAGGCCTTAGGAATTGCCCTTTGCAGGCAGGGACTGTGGGCCCCTATAGTGTAGCAGAAAATATGGAAAGTCTCCTTAGTGCTAGCTGTCCTTACAGATGGACTACTGCTCCAAGTCAACCCCCTTTCAGACCCTGCCAGCCCTCCTGGCTGCAGCTGCCTGACTTCACTGTATGCAACATCAAAGTCCACACTACTGGCTCTGCACCCATCCCAGACTGCACACTCCCAGTCCTCTTAGGCATGCCTCCCGAGTCCTCCTGACTGTGCATGTTACTCACCAGCCCTCCTGGCTGCAACCGGTGGTTCCCTCCTGGAAACTTGCCCGGCAGTACTAGCTCCTGCTGTCCTCTCTGACTCCTCCGGTGCCTCCTGTGCAAATCCTTCATGAGTTCTTGAAAGGCTCCATCCTGCACCCGAGTCCCAGGCCTAATGTCAACCCCCCCTAGACTGGGGAGCTCCCTCAAAGGCCCCTGAAAGCCTAGTACTCCATCCTCAGTTCTTCCACCCGATGACCCCCCTCAGCTGGGCTGACCATGGGGATTTCAAGGAGGCCTGCCCCTGCCAATCCTAGTTGTGGATTGGTCAGGGCTCCCTGAGACACCCCAGACAGCTCCACCTCTCTTCCCTTCCTCTTCTTCTAGAATCCTCTAGAAAAAAGAGGGAGGTAACAGCAAAGTGATGCTGTCTGTGAATCAGAGCTGCTACTCTGAGTCACTCCCAGCCCACACAAACCAAAAACAAACAGGCCTAGCTTCCAGCTAGACCTGCTTAAATTTGCCGGCACTACCAAAAATCCTAACTTCTAGCACCTATGTGAAGGGTGCTACAAATGCATGAGATAGCTATACAGGCAAAATCTAACTATTTTTTACTGTCTAATGTGGTTATATTTGTGAAAACAAAGCAAAATTGGTAGTTTGTATTAAAAAAAAAAGAAAATAATTGTTTATAGATTTTTCTCACTGTAAATTGATGATATTTAAAGAAAATTTTTATGCCCTCCTGTTTTTGTGAGCATCTCAGAGAGGACAATTTCAGCAAAAGCAACAATAAGTGCACATTCATAAACACATTGTACATCTTTAGTAACCTTGGATCAATTGACTATGTAATAGGCCAAAGGGTACTTCACAGCTCAATAGAAATGTATTTGTTTTTCAGTTTGCAGCTGACAGAGCAGTGAGAAATAGCACAATCTTAACAAGAAGCTATTAAGTATACCAAACAATATTTTTGTAGGATCTCATGACTTGTTCTCAGAACAGCCCTTAACATTAATAGACCTTATTCTAGGATCATATCAGGGGTAAGATAAACCCAGTAAAAATGTATGAGAATCTCTCCTGAAAAACCAAAGGTATCTAGTAATATTGTGAAAATAGTACTATTCTTGAGCTATCATGTTGATAAGCTTATATGATGATTAGATGTGTGTGAAAGATCCTATTATATCCAAAAAATATAAAATCAGCAAGCTCTTAGATAGAGCTGCTACACAAAAAGTTGACCAACCCAAAGTCAAATGTAAATCAAAAAGTGTGCCAGGGGAGCCCCAATGAGCTCACTATGCAAATCCAGAGAAGTATAGTAGATAATGTAGTATTGTTTGTTATAAAAATGTCTCCATTAAAACATACAGATAATAACCTCATGGTGTATACAAGCAGTATCGGCCTTACTTACATTGATTGCTGCTGATCCCCGACCTGGAAGCGGCAGCGTAACGGTAGGACGTAAGGCCCCTCCCAACGTGTTTCGTTGTACTACACTATATACTATACTTCTTGGGCTGCATGTAGTGAGCATATTTCATTAGGGCTCCCTCTAACTTTTTGGCTTATGTCTGGAAGAGCGACAAGTGGAGACCCTGGGAAGCTGGATATTATATATTATGTTTGGTTACCTATTTTCTGGTGAGTGCATAGTAGTGAAGAGCTTGCACTGGAGAAGCAATGTGTTCTGTTTTGATTACACTATACTTACCTATAATTCCTTGAAAGATCCTTTTATTCTTAGCTTTTTTGCCCATACTTCTCTTCTAGGTCTTAGGAGTGCCCTTTTTTCTGCACTCCTTTGATCCAGATCCAGCCAACAGAGGGCTAAAGCCCAATTTCTGATGTCACAGAGCTGGTCCTTGACTCTGGAAAGAACTTGACTTTAAGGTCAGGATCCACCTAAATGCCTGACCACCAGCTGGCTCAACCTCTCAGCACACCACTGAGAGCCTGAGCCAGCCGCTCCTACCTTCTTCACTGCCCAGCACTCCATTGAACACTGAAGGAGCAGAGCACAAAGCTCTCTGCTCAGTGAAGACTGAGAACTAAGCGATTAGTGGTCATGGGATCGCTCAGTTCTTGGGCTCAGAGCCGGAGGGGGAAAGCTGCGGCATCAGACCAATGCTGCAGCCATGTAGGTGAGCACGAGTGTTTCATTTTTCTTCCCACACTTCTCTTTTAAAGGAGATATAGAGCCAAAGCTCTTTTGGCCCTGCTTCTCCTATGGATCAAAGGAGTGCACTTTGTCCATCCAGTTCAACCAATTCACTGGGAATCACTGAACTGGTCTGCGGCCGGGAAAGATCCTGACTTTACAGTTGGGATCCTCACAGATTTCTGTGTGGCAGCTGGCTAAGCCTCTCAGCGAGCCACTGAGATCCTGAGCCAGTAGCTCCCACCCCCTCCACAGTCTGTGCTCCAGCACTGGAGGCGCAGAGTCTCTGCTCACTGAAGACCAAGAACCAAGCAATTAGCGCTCAGTTCTCGGTCTTAAAAGGTGGCGTGGCACAGATGCAGCATTGGACCGATGCCACATCTACCTAGTTAAGCATGTGTGTTTGTCTTCTTTTTTTTTTTTTATTCCCAAACTTCTCTTTTAAGGTGATTGCAGCTATATTAGCGGAGGCAAGCGGGAACTTCCAGTGACGTCACATCTGGTATTTGGAATGCAAACCGCAGACATTGTGTTCCAAACCAGCATTACATGTGTTTTACCCAAGAATTCATGTGAGTGTTAAATTTGTTTTTTAATAAAATGGAATTACGCAATGGATATTTCCTGCTTCTCCTTTCATTATATTAAATATGAGAGATCTGCCTCTGCCACCCTGCTGGAGCATATGAAAGAATTGTGAATTATCTATCATGGGAATCTGAGGATAACCATTTTCCTAATAGGTGTTATTTCTACTGAAAGTTGGTGAGTGAGGGCACATGAGAAGGGGAGCACAGCACTTTATGGTCTTTCATTTTACATCATTGGCACAAGAAAATTCAAGCACAGATTGCACTTTAAAGGACCAAATCAATTGTTGACGCCAATTATATGTTACACTATATTCTTTGATTATATTTGATTTTGTATGTATATGCATGTATATAGAGGATTCTTATACAATTTGTATGGTGTAATTATATGTAGTGTTGCACAGAATTTTTAGTAGACAGCACTGGGTTCACATATCTTAATATTAGTCCACTTGCAACAACTGACACAACTGAGCTGTCCGTAATCCTTTTTTAAATTTGCACTAACAATTACATTTTCTGGACAAGCTTTTTTGGTGTTCCTTTCTTCGTGGTCCAAGCAGTAATGATTACATTTTTTTTAGAAAAATTTTTTTTGCATGCTAGTCTCTTATTGAAAATGAAGAGTTTACAGTAGTGACGAAAATTCTCGTACCACAGAATAAAAATCCGGAAGTGGTGTAATGTATTTGTATTGTATTTTCGAAGGACAAATGTATTGATTAAACGAAAATTATTCGATCTGGTATCATATGAGAAAAATGTCTGCACTTGTCCCATCGGATAATATCGAATGAACTGTCGTGATCGGCTCTCAAGAGCTTTGTGCTAATGATCAGATTATCGTACGATGGATTCAAAAGTGGTATTTTTCGTACGATTTTCTGATCGTGTGTACGGTCCATTATCTCTTATGTCAAATGGAATTGCCATTCGTACTTCAAAAGTTCCCTTTTCTAAGTAATTTTAAACTTTCCTTTTAGAACCAAAACGTTCATGTTTCGCAGGTCTGCAGTAATCATCTTCTTTATGTTCTTATCTTCTTTATGTTCTTTTATGATATGTCTGTGTAAATGTATTGTTTCATGTATTTTTGTCCTGTTTCATCAATATAAGGTCCTTTTTTCCATTGGACGAGGTAGACTACATTTCTGGAGGTACAGTTGTATGATCCTGTAATACTGAAGGTCCCTTTTTGCATGTGTGACACTTTTTTAATAGAAAGATGATTTGTCCAGTGTTTTTTTTTTTTTATTATTGCAAAGTCTGGTTTCATTGTTTGCTTCCCTGCAATCAGAATGAAATGTCCTGCTAATTCATGTCTGAGGTGGGGTGGTTTGCCAAAGGGCAGCATTGGGGGTGGTTGGAATATTTCTTTCAGAGTTTCATCTTCTGTTATGATGGGTTGCAGTTCTTTGATTATCTTTTCCCTTCTAGTGCTGGATTGTATGTGGTTACCACAGGTACACAGTTTATTTTTTAGTATTTTAGTTGATTTTCTCTTTGGGTTTTCAAGGCAGTGTTCATGCTAGTTTTGCTCTTGTAACCTCTTTTATGGATGGATTCTGCTAGTGTTCTGAGATGTTTATTTCTGTCTTCTGAGAAGAAGCATGTGTGGTGGCATCTAATGGCCTGGCTGTAGATCATGGCTTGTTTGGTGTGTTGGGACTGGAAGCTGGATCTGTGGAGATAGTTGCATTGGTCAGTGGGTTTCTTAGTTTGATTGATGATTGAAACGTAATAAGCAATGAGTGAAATTATTTTAGATTTTCTCCACCTTCTGTCCATATGATGAAAATATCATCAATATAACAATTGTATATACAGTATATGACTTTTGTTGTAATGTTGGAATGTTTCCTCCAGGTCTGCTTGTGTATCAGTAAAATGCAGCATGTTGTACTTTTTTACATGCACATGAAAGCCCTGAAATCACGTAAACTGGGCTAATTGAAATACATTTATTTTTCTTTCATATGCCTTCATAAAAACACATTTGACTGCATCTGGTGTAAAACCAGCCCTTAGACCTAGGCTGGCCATACACTATTTAAATCTGTTAATGGGCAGGCTGAATGTACCAAGTTGATCAACTTGGGTACAACCAGCCTGCCGGATTCTCTTGCGAATATCGCTAGCGGCTATACATCACTTCTGTTTGGGCAAAGACAATGGCCCAGCAGGAGGGGTTTCTGCATCAACACTGTCTGTGTTCATGGGGGAAATGGAGCGAATTTCTTTCCAGCAACCTGTAGTTGCAGGGAAGAAAGTTGCTCTGTGTATGGCCAGCCTTAAAACGCAGTCCAAGGCCATTGGCGAAATCCATCAGTGAGCTCCTGATGTTACCCAGGAAACTCTGAGACTACTAAAGATGGACTGTTAAAATAAATAGTGAGGAGCAAACTGGCCTAGGTTTAAATCACAGGAGCATCTACGAACTCAGACTGTAATCTGCAAACCTCAAACATAGCGCCAAAACCCTATTGAAGTCTATGAGAGCCGAAACTTCCTTTTTTCTGGCCTTTTTCAAGGCTTATTTGCAAGCTTTCAGTATAAAATGTCACGGTTGGTGGGCACTGCAATGGGAAACATGTACCAATGCAGAAAAAAATATATATATATTGTTCAGCAGAATGAATGTCTTTTAGTAAGGCTTAAAGGGCAGCATTAAACATACACAATTATGTTCCCTTTGCTTATGTCCTAAACTTACATATGAAGGCATCTGGAAAGGCACATTGTTCCCATGTGAAGATATGTGGAGGGGAATTCATTGTAATCTGGAAAATAGCACCCCTTGTTGTTTATTCACTAAAAAAAAGTGTAAATAGGAAATAACACCTACACCAAAGAAAAAGTAATTTATTAAAAAAAAAGTTCCACATTATAAATCCAAAGCCAATTATGTCATCCAGCGATGTAGATCAATCATAAACCAAGATGAGTGGTGCCACATCGACACAAACATGACAATCCATGGCATAAGGATTGCCACTATATACATGACAACCAGATGCAGTAGCTGGAGGCTGGTGTGGCTGGATGAACTGGCCAAATCTGGCCATTTACTTTGCCTGTTCAGTGAAATGGCTTGCGTTTGGGTCAAACCCAAACCAAACCTAAAGCTCATCCCAATGTATAACCCACTCCAGACAAAATCTAAACAGCTCTTCTCGTGTGCTATGGACAGCTCTGCTTCTAGCAGCTATTTCTGTATATTTTATTTTATTTCTTCTCTTTCTATGTACAATTAGATTTCAAATTCCAAAGCAGGTCTAATTTACTGTATGACTGTAATTCTGTATTCTTATTATTTAAGCTTTGACACATCAAGTTTTCTGTAAGAGACAGCCAGGAGTATAACAGTATATTTGGGAGCCAGCCAGGAACCTAAAGTCTACCTATATTATGGATAACTATATTGAGTTCTGAGATCATCAGTATGCTAAAAAAAGGGAGTGAGGTGGATGGGTCTAACAATGCCTGGACCAAGTACTGAGAAGATAGGAAGATAAGACCATCTCAAAGCTTAATTTTTACTGGAACACATTATTCATTTATATCAGTATTCTGCAGTGTCTGTTGCAGTTTGTAAACCCTCCCAAAAAAAAATAAAGAATCTGAGAGATTAATGAAAATTTAATAGAAAGGAAACAATTTGTAGGGAAATAGTTAGTACAGCCAGCACTGTGGACTAGTCATCACACACAGCAGTGTTATCATAGTCTCGGTGCAGTGTCTGTCACTAAGGCACTACTCTAGGAGGATTAAGAGGGAAGCAGGTGGATGGTAGCTGTGCAGCCATCTGCTGTGCCATCCAGAAACATACTGGCATATCTCTAAAATATGGCAATGCTGCTGGCTGTGACTGTAGAATAAGTATTTGGAACATTATTCACAAAGAAAAATGTTAAAGGGTTTTGTAGTATATCACATTAAGGCCCCTTTCACACGGAAGGCCCGTTCAGATCCGCCTGTCAGTTTTGACGGCGGATCTGAACGGGCGCTCCATGTTACTCTATGGAGCGTCGGATGTCAGCGGAGACATGTCCGCTGACATCCGATCCGGTCCGATCCGCCAAAAGCAGACGTATGGACCACACGTCCAGATCCGTCGGATCGGGTGAGATCGGGTGAGATCGGGTGAAAACGGACACACTGTCCGTTTTCATCCGATCTCTCCATAGAGATCAGCGGCGCTCGCAAGCCCCTCCCCGCTCAGTGAGCGGAGAGAGGCTTGTCATCCGCCGGCTCAGCGGAGATCAACGGACAGATCTCCCGCTGAGCCGGCGGACAGAGGCGGGCTCCGTGCAAGCGGAGTCCGCCTCGTCTGAAAGGGGCCTAAACGTCTCAGTGGCTCCTCAAATGAAAGGATGGTGTGTCTCTTACCCTGCCCTAGGGATAACCAAAATTTGGAGGCTTGTCTCCTTTAGAGAAGCCTTTCACAACCAGAATCCTACGGTTGCTTCAGAGGCCGCTAGGGGCTATGAGAAATTTCTGCCTCTCATATAAGTAACCACAGACATCAGTGATCTTTTTTAGCTATGTGTAAGCAGTATTCAAATCTACTGACCACCAATATAAGAAGTATTCTTCCAACGGTCCACAAATGTAAGAAGTATTCTTCCCAAAAATCACCAATGTAAGAAGCATTCTTCCTACTGACCAATTTAAGAAGTATTCTTCCCACTGACGAACAATGTAAGGAGCATTCTTCCCACTGACGAACAATGTAAGGAGCATTCTTCCCACAGACCACTAATGTAAGGAGCATTTTTCCACTGACCACCAACATAAGCAGCATCAATGTAAGAAGTATTCCTCCCACTGACGAACAATGTAAGGAGCATTCTTCCCACAGACCACCAATGTAAGGAGCATTCTTCCCACAGACCACTAATGTAAGGAGCATTTTTCCACTGACCACCAACATAAGCAGCATCAATGTAAGAAGTATTAATTCGCACTAACCACCAATGTAAGGAGCATTCTTGCCTATGTCAACCAATGTAAGAAGTATCCTTCCCACTAACCACCAGGTCAATATACTGTGAGCTATAGATATAGTAGTTATTGGCAGGGGTTCCCTGAGACCTAAAAGTTGTTTTAGGGGTTTCTCCATATTAAAAAGGTTGAGTATGGTTGTTTTATCAGGTTCTCTTACTGCATTTTCTTCCCCAGAAACAGGGTCCCTTTAAGTCATGTAAGTGACCCGTGCTTTCAAGGGGACTGCATTTGCCTAGAAGTCTGTGGTGGGGAGTTTTCCTGATCCTAGAAAACCACTTGGAACGTTCAGTTCCGTTTTGATAAAATGAGTGGACTCCAATTTTCTGCTAGTTCTTGCTGCTATCACCCTTCAACTGGTGGTATCTACATAAGTTTATATAGAGTTTCCACCAACAACTGCAAGCTGAGTGAATCTTGCATAGGCATGCCTGGGAGTAAGATGTGTGATATGGTGAATCTATTGAGATGTACAGTAAAACATCAAAGATCACCTTCCATGGTTTTCAATGTGACAACAAACGTCTGCATACAGATTTGTCCAGTCTACATAGAAACGTTTTTTGTCTCTGCAATGAGGTCCAGAGTTTAAAGATGACCATTACTCAATAAAACAAGTTATTAACACTTGGCCCTTCCCTCTCCCACAATTATGCCGCGTACACACGATCGGACATTCTGACAACAAAATCCCATGTTTTTTTCCGACGGATGTTGGCTCAAACTTGTCTTGCATACACACGGTCACACAAAGTTAGTCGGAAATTCCGAACGTCAAGAACACGGTGACGTACAACACATACGACGAGCTGAGAAAAATTAAGTTCAATAACCAGTGCTGCTCTTCTGCTTGATTCTGAGTATGCGTGGCACTTTGTGCATCGGAATTGTCTACACATGATCAGAATTTACAAGAACGAATTTTGTTGTTGGAAAATTTGAGAACCAGCTCTCAAATTTTGTGCGACGGAAATTCCGACAGAAATTCCGACGGAAACTGCCTGATGGAGCCTACACACGGTTGGAATTTCCGACCTCCGACCTTTCGACAATCTCTGATCGCAAATTTGCTATCGGAAAGTCTGACCACGTGTACGCGGCATTAGATAAAATCTTTTTATTTTTTAAGTGTTTCAGACAATTTTTTGCGCTGCAGCACAGTTCCTTCTTTCTTGCACAGACGAAAATGATGTTGGGCTCCCAGTGCCACTGACAACGCATGCACAGATGTGCCGCAGAGTTTAAGGGCCCTAGCAGAGACCTGTGGAACCTATCTCTCAGGTTGTCTGAGCATACATTGGATGGCAGTGCCAGAGATGGGGGGTGGGGCATTATATAATATGCATTAGCATTATGGGGACTGTAGTTCCTCTTTAAAACATTAAAGCGGAGCTCCACCCAAAAGATGAAGTTTAAACACATCCCCATAGAACCAGGTAGCCACTTCCTAGGGGATCTAAACAGGAGTTCTCTCCCTCCCTCCTTGCAGACTTCTAGACTGCCAGACCATTCAGCAGCCACAGCGTGACTGGCGCAGTGCGCACACGGCTATGACGCCACAAGCTGTCACAGCTGGGTGATCAAAGTTGAAATGCTGGAGAGGAAAGGAGAGGGAGAGAAGCGATGGTTCGGGTGACCACATCTCTGGATCCTGGGACAGGTTAGTGTATGTTTATTTAAAGTCAGCAGCTACAAAAAGTGACTGGAGCTCCGCTTTAATCGTTAGAGCCAAAATGAAGTATTCCAACTTCCAGCCTAGAGTCACACTAGAATGCAGTTTGGGAAACCCGTGATCCATGTGCGTTTTCTGCACCGCATTCAAATCGCATTCAAATCGCACTGCCCATGCGATCTTTAGCAGACATCAGTGCACTCTTACCGACACTCCAAACGCTGGTCACAAACACAGTGCATTTGCCTGCACCGGATCGCATGGTACAAAACAACCATGCGATACAGTTGCAGTGCAGTTCCAAAATTGGTGCATGCATGACTTTGGTGTGATGCGGTGCGATTTAAGCCCATTAAATATGAATGCAATTCATATGCAGTTCATAGTGTGAACTGAGGCTTATACTTCTAGTGTCTAGAAATGTATCTTGACACTAATGTTAATAATCACCGGCAATGTCTGAGCTCAAAGGTGAAGCACCAGCCAGTGAATGTCCCAGTGAACTATACCGTTTTGGTCTGTTGCAGATTTTGTGAATCAGACAACTGCTGTATTTCTAGGGCAGTGATTCATATCTCTGGGGGTAAGCGTGAAAATGAATTTGTCATCCGGCATCAGGTGATGTCTTATTCATTAGCACGTATTTGTTTAAGTTATGATTATCTGGGTGTAGACTCTTATAATTCTGCATCCAGACTTGGCTTTACTGAGTTCATTACCAGTGAAACGCTCAACAAGTCAGGACAGATCTGCACTTGTTGCTGTGTCACCCTGAACAGATACAAAGTTTTACACTTTTTAAACATTCTTTTCCTTCATCCCCACTATTAGTGCCGGTTCACACTGGGGCAACACGACTTACAGCGCGACTTAGCAAGGCAACTTGGAAGCAACTTCAACGTGACTTGGAAGCAACTTCAATGTGACTTTGAGTTATTTACAACACAACTTCAAGTCGCCCCCAGGCCAGGCGACTTTGGCTGTGGCCAATCACAGAATAATCAGCTCTCTGGGAGGGTGGGGTTTGCCTGAGTAAACAAATTTCTTTTCCTGTAAAGTCGCTTCAAAATAGATGGAGATCCGACTTGGAGGCGACTTCCATTGAAATCAATGGGTACAAGTCACCTAGAAGTCGGATTGAAGTAGTACAGGAACCTTTTTTGAAGTCGGAGCGACTTCAGTATTGTGCATTGAGACGGCTCCATAGATTAACATTACAGCGCGACTTGGGATGACTTGAGGCGTCTCGGGGCTATCTGGAGTCGGATCCTGAGTCGCCCTGGTGTGAACCGGTTCTTAGGATGTTTCCCTATTAATCACTTTTATCCTTGCCACTGGCACTGAAGGTGTCACTAGCACTTAAAACTAAGTTTTGGTATGTTATAGGATGCTGGGGGGTGTGTATCTCAGCGGGCTCGGATTGTCATACCCTGATATTGTGCCACTCAGTGAAGCAGCTACAAAGCTCAGGGGTGGAATTGCCCTCCCCTGAGCAAACTTAATCTTTGTAGATAGGTAGGCAGTGTCTATATTACTTGTAAAAGTGGTCTTCAACCTTTAGCAAACAAGGGCCCAGTAAATTCTTTAAAAACCCTCTATGATCCAACATGGCCTTGATTGATGGGTAGATCGTGATTGGCCTGTTGCTGACCCCATTCTAAACATTCACAAATTCTGGCCCATAGATAAACTTTAAATCCATAACTTACTATCATAAGAAGCTATAGCACTGATTCATTATTACTGAAGAGAGGAAAAATGTCACATGATTGCAGCTGTATCCCACAGTAACCAATCAAATTCTAGTTTAATGTTTCCCCAGAAATAAACCTATTTGAAATCGTATTGGTTCCTATTAGTTACAACTCCAGTCCCTGTGTATTTTTCATTCTCATTTTTAATGTTAAAGAGGTTCTGCCTCAGACCCATAAAAAAATAAAAAATAAGTCAGTAGTTACAAATTTTGTAGCTGCTGACTTTTATTAATATGACACTTACCTGTGCAGAGATCTAGCACTAGCCTCACCCAAGCCGGCTCTTCAGCCACCAAAAATAAAAGCTCAAACGTCTGTAAAAGCAGCTTTTATTTTAGCTGCAGTGTGCATGAGCCCTTTGGATCCACGTGCCGGCATGTTTACTTTGGGAAGCCGGCTATGACTGCTTGCAGCTTCACAGCTGGCTTCCTGATGTAGCAGCCTGGAGTTTAGGCAGGGATGCTTCTCACAAATTTACTTGCCAGGAGTAGTTATCCTGGTTGATTGTTAGAGATCCATTGATTTCTCCCTAAGTTTGGCCTTGTTGCACTTTTCTCTTCTACCACTAGGTGGCCGGGTACTTGGTGGTACTAGATATGAGAAGGGCAACCCAAGGTCAGGTTATGGGTATATGGAGTATCTCAGCCAATGGGCAGGGGTTTTCTTGGATCACTTGGCCTGCTGGGAGAGCCTATATATTCGGGTGGAGTCAGGAGATCTGTGGTCTGTGCCACCTGGACGGCTGTCTGGGTGGACGTGTGTCGTGTGCCTCAAGCTGCTAGGCCGGAGATTGGGGCTATCCCGGGGTCATTTGGCTGCTAGGCTGTCTGAGGGTCTATCCAGAAGCAAGAGAGCAGCGCAGGGTTCGGACTGCAGCTTGCAGTCCAACCAGAAGTGACGGAGAACCTGTCAGTGATCGGAGGTAGAGGGCAAGCTGTCACCACTAAGGGACCAACCACCCTATTTCAAGGGACCACAGTGCATAACTGAAGCAAGTACCAGAGTAGTATTCTCACCGAACGGGCACGTGAAGAATCGTGAAACTTCAGACGGTGATCAAGTCAGGGACCCAGCCAGCGGAGGTGGCGCTTGCAGAGCAGCCTTGTGTGTCAAGCCAGGGACCGAGCCGGCCAGTGGGTGAAGCTTGAGAAGTATCGGGCGTGCCAAACTAGGAACTGGCTGAAGAGTGTTCCACCCCTTCATATTCGGATATCTCGTCCGACGGGTTATCGGAGTTGTTTTCGGACACCTTGTCCTATCCCGGGAACTTGGGCAATGAGGAACCAATGAGGGAGGTACAAGAATGCAGGATTCTCTCTGCTGTTACTACTAATGTGGAAATCAAGCTGCCTGCCGATGCAGCCCCGCTAGTCAGCATCTCCCAGTCTGGCAAGGAGGATCCGGGAGTTAAATGGGTTCCTAAAGCTCGCCCTATTGCGCCCTTACCTAAGGTTAAACCAGATGAAGTTGCTGGGTGTTCAGTTCAACGTGTACCAGACGCCCGGGTCTTACCTGCATACGGGGATTCCAAAACCCTGCCTAGGCTGTCCAAAATACAGAAAATTATAATAAAGAAGGTTGCGTCAGAGTACGGATACCTGTATGTATGCCAGTGTATCATGTATGCTGCAGTTCAGCAGAACCTGGTGGCCACAGGAGGCTTCTGTGTATTTTCGGCACAGCTCTAAAACTAAACATTCTTTCAGCTCCAGACAGGACTCCTACTTGCAACTGGGGCTCCACTGCAGTGTCACAAGCTTGGCCTCATACAAGCAGGCATCAGCAGCATAACCACAGAGAGCCTCCATGACACCAAAATCCGCACTGTTGTGCACTCCCGCTGAGCTCCCTCCAGCCAGGGCTTGCTGCTGTTCTGTACTAGTAGGGAAGCTGGATCCTAGTTCCACCCCCCTCCATCCCATCACCGGAACCCCTGTTTTTAAAAAACGGACCTAGTGCTCCTATTATTAAACCGGACTTCTCTTATCTGCACCTGGACTCCCTGGAAGAAAAACCAGCACCACACTCTGCCGTTCCAGCACACCCTGATGAGAGGCAAGCCAAAGTGGAGTTACTGTGACCCGGACTTGCTGTGACCTGCAGTTCCACAGTCTTCCCAGCCCAGCATGCACCCAAGGTAGCAAGAGCTGCCCAAAAGGATCCCCAGAGCTCTAGCAGCTGCTGCATTCCTGCTGTGCTGCGCCCCCCCCCCCCCCCAATCTTCCCCAACAGCAAAAGTCTAGTTGGCAGAGACAGGAAACAAGGGCCCAGCAGGAAAAAGGCTGCGGCCTGGTACCTGGACCAGTAATTGCCCGTGGGTTGAGAACCACTGACTTATAGTATTTGCTACTATATATACAGTATATTTGAAGCATATCTATGGCCACTATACAATCTGTGAAGAATTTCCCTAAGGGTGCTTTCACACTGGGGCGTTTTTCAGGAGCTACAGTGCTAAAAATAGCACCTGTGTAGCTCCTGAAAAAAGCGGGTCCTTTCACTTCAGCGGTGTGCTAGCAGGACGGAAAAAAAGTCCTGCTAGCAGCATATTTGGAGCGGTGAAGGAGCCGTGTATTCACCGCTCCTATACCGCTCCTACCCATTGAAATCAATGGGACACCACGGGGATAACGCCGGCAAAGCGCCGCTTTGCGGCGCTTTGCGGGAGATTTTAACCCTTTTTCGGGCGCTAGCGGGGGTTAAAACCACCCCGCTAGCGGCCGCATACCGCGGCTAAAATGACGGTAAAGCAGCGCTAAATATATTATAATATATATATATATTATAATATATAATATATATAATATTTAGCGCTGCTTTACCGTCGCCGCCCGCACCGCCCCAGTGTGAAGCCGGCCTAACAGAACAATCTCAGGTAAGATTCTGTTGGCTTGGTCTGATCAGTGTATAAACATGTAAACTCATCTACGATGTCTATGCTAATCTATGCAAATGTTTTTTGTTTTTTTTAAATGTCTTTTAGGATTTGTGCACACAACTATGTGTCTTTCACATGCCCTCCTTTCCGTGAATGGATCATCAAACCTATCCAGAAATTGTGACAACTCTCTCTAATCAGTTTTTACTGAAAAAAGATAGGTGTGTGGGCAGGGCCTACTCGCCCTGCATGTGGGGGTACCTTTCTTTGTGCACAAGCTCATTAATACCTGGGAATAGACGGGGCCGTGCTCATGTAAAAATGTCAAACATTATGGCGAAGCATTCCGTCCCCATGTTACTACCCACCTTCCTTGTGTATGTTGCATTTAAGAGGGACATCACTGAGCCTCTGCCCTCTCCACCCATCCACTGTACCTCTGTCACAACACTCCCAGTGACAGAATGGGGTCCTGCCAAGCCTCTAGCTCGGGCCTCATGCGTGCTCTCACTCAACTCCTCCTCTCTCCCGTACCGGGTACATGGGGTCTCCATACCACGGGTTCAGTCCTGGTTACTTTTGGGGAACTGATCGCTAGGGAGGAAGCCAAGAAACTGACCCACTTTCTACAAGAGAAACTGTCACCTTCACCAAGTATCATGCTTCATGATGGACTGCTATACACTTTCCACCAGTTCCTGGTTACCCATGGAAACTGCTCTCCAACTCTCCTGTCGATTTAACCTTTCATAGTGGCCTTACTTCATACCCCATGTGTGCTTAACAGGTCCTGTTCTTCTGATACGCCATATGTTACCATGCACCCCTTGAATGACTCCAGACCAGGCTTAGAGCATTTTTAAAAGCTTTTTACTAGAACTCTTCTCATGGTCTAGTACAAACAATTGAAATGCCGTTCCATCCCTAATTAACTAGCTGAGGCTGCCTAGGCATGCCTTAGTAAGGTGTTAGTCCAAGCTTGGTGTCCTGCAACAGCTTGGCAGATGCCCTGATGTTCCAGCATCCCGTGGGACTACACGGCATAGCAGCCCCTTCTCAGTATTCAGTACCAGCTCCGGCAGACCGGGAACCTGGCCTTCCCCTTCTTTAAAGATGCACAACGGTGGAAGGCAAGGACCAAAAATCCCAGGAAAAGAGTCCAAACAGTTAACCCATTCCCAACCTGGGCAAGCTACCCAACGTGCTAAATAAAAAACCCTCACAGTAAGCAACCTGCCTACAGGCGGACATTGTATAGGTCTGCAAACCGGATATAAATGTCTGCAAAAAGTGGTGATATTTTTTCTGCATTCATGCATTAGCCAATTCCTTTTTTGATTTTCTGATAATGTAATACAAACATTAAACCTTTCTCTTTATGTCTCTGCAGTGCGACACCATCCTGACTTCACATCTACTTAAGTGTTAGACTATGTTTACCCTTGCAGGGAAGTAAAAACATGTGGCTGACTTGAGTTTTTAAAACTCCTCAACCACTCCCCCATAAGCTGTTGTTGTTATTGATCGATAATATGGTGACATACAGTATATCAATACAATGATGGCGTTATCACATGCATGTTCGATAGATCTTTAGCAATCCTCTTTCACACATGCGGACCGTTTTTCCTTTCTTCTTCCATCCGTTGACTGATGAAAAACTGACATCAATGCATCTCAATAGAAAAAAAGATGTAAATGGATGATCGTCCATTTACATCCGCTTCCATCAACATTCGTTTTTGGAACGGATCAAAGCCCTAATTTTCTTCTGTTAAAAAAGGATCGGACGAAAAATGGATATAAACCGACAAACGGTCCTTTTTTGCATGAAAGAATGGCTCCAGGACTCAAGTGGTTAAGGACGTGAGGTAAAAAGCAGATGTAAAAATGGATGAAAAATGTCTGGAAAAACTGATAACAAACTGATGTAAACTTCATATGTTTTTTCTTTGAAAAAAAGTGACTGAACTGATGAAACGAACGGTCTGCATGTGTGAAAGGGGCCTTAGCCTGAGTTCACACTATAACGATGTGGGGAACCAGCGCGATTCCAGTGGGGGTTCCCACATCGCATCTCCCCCGCAGGCAGTTCACACTGCCCTCTGCGAACCCACTGCGGGTGTCAATACAAAGTTAATGACACCTCAGATCGGTTCACAGATCGCAATGCAAACTGTGGATTCGGACAGGAATCGCATCGTGATTCCAGTGCGGGAAAAAAAAAAGCTACGGCAAGATCTCTCAGAAGTAGGGATCAAAAACAGGTACCCGCTCCCCCTGAAAGGTGCCAAATGAGGCGCCGGAGGGGGGAGGAGGCAGATAAGTGGAGCTTCCACTTATGGGTGGAACTCTGCTTTCATTTTTAATATAACTGCCAAAATATTATCACTATACTATCTCTGTTTTAAATTTATATACAGTTACTGTGACCAGTGTGAAGGTGCTATGCTTGTACAGATAAAATAGCATTTATTTCTGTGCCTGGAGTTCCATTTCTAAACATATTAGTGTGTGTTTGAAAGGTATACCTAATTATACGGCCATGAAGGTCCTTGTTTAGGCTCTTCCTGTTATACGGTGACAACAGTATTCCATTTGTGCTCCCGTGTTGTCAAATTCTGAGGTAGACTAAAAGCGGCGATGTGGACACATATGGCACAGGCATGGCCGACCATTTTCACCGATATGAAGCTGATTCTGCTGACGCTGGAGGAGATCAGCAGCACTGAGATGATAAAAAAGAATGGAAAATTTTCAGAACAGCATTTTATGAAAAATACCCCTGGTGATTGTTTATGATACCCTGGCATAAGCAGACTAAAAGCCACCCAGTTAAGGTTTCGATCTACCTCAATTGATGTCAGGAACACTTCCTTTTTTTTTTTTTCGCTCTGGTTTTTATATATCAGACAATAATTGGTCTGCGAGTCTCGGCACAGAGCCACACTCTGTTGTGTCACCTGGCACACTCCTACTGTGCGTTGCCACCTGGTAGCGGCTACACCCTGCAGGGAGGTGACATAATGCTGGGTATTTATAACACAAGAAGCAAAGTCCAGCTTGTCAGATAACGTATGTGTGTCAGTCCAAGATTTATCAGTGTTGTGTTGCTAGGAGCTCCTGCAGTGCATGTCCCTCTCCCCTCCTTTACAGGTCATCTCGCCTGTGTGTTTTCCCAGGAAACAGTAGTATGTAACATGTGAGTCATCAGCCAAACGACTCTGCAACACCACGCCCGCCTGCCGTGCCGGGAAGACAGGTCTTTGTGTGCCAGTCTGGAGCTAAAGAATAACTGATAACCCTGTAACGACCAGAACAACCCATTTATCAATGTATCTGAAATAAGAACAATCTGTGCTGACCCGTGGCAAACTGATCCAACTTGCACCCATAAATGCCAGTTGGAAAATTATTGATTCTACCTGCTGGCTGTTAAGCAGGGGGTCTCCAACTGACAGCCCTCCAGCTGTTGTGGAACTACAAGTCCCATTTTGCCTCTGCCTGTTGGAGTCATGTTTGTAACTGTCAGCCTTGCCATTCCTCATGGGACTTGTAGTTCTGCCATAGCTCCCAACTGTCCCTGATTTTCAGGGACTGTCCCTGATTTGGAGAAATGTCCCTCTGTCCCTCGTTTCCCCTCATTTTGGTCTGATCCATATAGTTGTATATAAAATGCACTTTTTATCTTTCAAAAAGTGTTTCCCAGTGCTAAACCTTTCATCCAATTTCTAAATTGGTGCGTTTGTAAATTTTAAAAGCCAATATAAAGGAATAGTATTGGTAAAAAAAAAGCTCTTGTGGATTTAATTAACCTTTTTGTTTTGGTTAATTCTCCTTTAAGAAGGTGTGGCCGGGAGTGTCCCTCATTCCCATCTCAAAATGTTAGGAGGTATGGTTCTGCAGAAGCTGGAGGGCCACCAGCTTAAAGTATTTATCTGAAGGCCTTCTGTGATATAAAGGATAATGTACCTCCTCCTGTAAATGATGAGTCACAGTGGAGTTCAATGACCATACATCCACAAAGCTGAATACCGGGCACCACACTATGAGCTGAATCCAATATCCCCGCTTTACCTTCAGTTTTGCACAGTTGTACTGTTTCACCTCCTGTACCAAAATGCAAACTCTGATTTCACTGTATACTGTGAGCTTCTCACACTGTGCATAACAAGCTGCAGCAAGTTTTTTTTTTTTTAAAGCCGATGGCGTGCAAAACACACTCAAAAACTCACCCGGTGCATAAAAAATGTGTACAACATAAAGAGGTGCGACAAAAAAGTGCAACGGGTACACAGACCTCTAAAATCAGAGGACCTTGTCCTGAATCCCCCGGGGTGTTAGGCTCCTGACAGAGACAAGGACCGTAAAACTTGGTCTTCCTGGCCGAAACTAGTCAGACCCCGTTCTCTGGAAGGTCTGCCGAAACAGACCCACCCAAATACTAGGTGAGGCTCCCCCGAAGGGAGACCTCAACCCTATGAGAGAGGGCGAACTAATCCAACGTGCACCCATAAATGCCAGTTCGGGGTCTCCAACTGGCAGCCCTTCAGCTCCACCCCCTCCCTAGACTTTCAGGACAGGCCCTGGGACCTGTGACCCTACTCATCACACAGTGCTAAACGTGTACAAACATAAAAGTACAAAAAGTGACACACAAAGGAATAAATAAAAATAAAGTGGGGGAAGGGATAGTGGAGAGGAGGAGTGAAAGAAGTGGCCATTGTGCAAGACAATGACCAGGCCCTCCGGCCAGGAATAAAAAATTCCTCTGGTCCCAGCCAAAAGGCCCAGCCCAAGAGGCAGGTTCTAAAAAAGCGTGCTGTTAAAGGAATGGTGCAGTGACCTTGGTGCCTGTAAATCAATGTGTCCCTCACACACAGTGATTGTTCGGCACCCCTGGACTGCCACTCCAGGGGCACATGCTCCATTGGCTTTCAAGACCGCCCTGGCCAACGGTCCGGACCACAGCAGCCCCCACCCCAGGCAGGAAGGCATGGATATCAGGAAGCTTGGTGAGAACCTGCACCCATCAACAGGCTCACCGTCACTCCCATCACTCCTACCTAATTACATTTGGGAATTTACTAACCGATCCTCCCCCTGGAGTAGGGATTCACGGCGTTCAGTTCACCGAAAAACTGTCCAGGGCTAGAGCCACCCCAATCCAGGCCAGAAGGCCAGGTAACTCGACCCTCTGGATCTGACCAACAGCAGCACCCATCCTCATCCACAAGCTGCAGCAAGTTAGATCATCTGGCATGATTTAGTTCTTTCCTGCCCAGCCTGACTTTCCCTGGCTTGCCTTTTTCCTTCATTGTACTGCGGTTCTTTCTATCGTGGAGACTCGCCATCACATGGGGGGCGTTACCTAGGATGGTCTGCATCATGGCCACCTCGAGTCTAGATTGACATCCATCCAGACAATTTAATATTTGCATAACTCCTCCCAGGAGCCAGCCCACTCTAAGAGGAGTACTGAGGCAGGCTGCTGTTACGTTTTTAGGAAGCTGGGTACAGGAACCTGCCAGTCCCTCCTACCAGCCATAATTTGCCTGCATTGCATAAGGAAGAGCAGAGACACAGTGATGATGTCACTGGATCTAAAATAAAGCATGTAATCAAAACTGAACGGTTTTATTTAAAAATTTAAAGGGTAACTATTTTAGTGCCGCTTTACCGTTGTTTTAGCAGCACTATTCGGCCGCTAATGGGGCGGTTTTAACCCCCGCTAGCGGACAAAAAGGGTTAAATCTGCCCGCAAAACACTGCCGCATCGGCGTCTTGCCGGCGGTACAGCAGCGCTGCCCCATTGATTTCAATGGGGAGGAGCAGTGGAGGAGCGGTGAGTTCATCGCCCCTTCATCGCTCCAAAGAAGCTGCTGGCAGGACTTTTTCTGACGCCCTCCCAGCGCACCGCTTCAGTGTGAAAGCCCTCAGGCTTTCACACTGGAGTGAATGGAGCAGCTGTTTTAGGGCAGTTTGCAGGCGCTATTTTTAACGCTATAGCTCCTGCAGAACGCCCCCAGTGTGAAAGGGGTCTAAGATGCTAGTCAGATTTTAGGCATCCCCTGCAACAAAAATTTCATATTTGGTGAGATACTCCCAATAGGAACACGTCTAAAGGGATGCAGGCCCTGCAGCTTTCCTCATTAGTGCTCTGCAGCTATACAGCTGATTGATAGTTATGAAACCACTCCCGATAGATTCACTAACCACATGGACACAGACAAACACACAGGGATATCTTCAGAATAATAAAAAGTAGGACTCTTGTGATATACATAGATCACCCGGGGGGGGGGGGGGGGTTCTCAACAAAAGTGGAGTTACTCTTTAAGACAAAATATAAGCAGATAAACATTCAGCTTTGATAATTTATCACATGGAGTATAGTGTCTCTCATAACATACCAAGAGGGAGATTTACTAAGGCTGGTGTACACAGAAACTGGTGCAGCTGTGCTTAGTAACCAATCAGCTTCTAATTTCAGCTTGTTCAATTAAGCTTTGACAATAAAACCCAGAAGCTTATTGGTTACTATACACAGCTGCACCAGATTCTGTGTGCAAATCTTCCCCCAAGTTACAGTAAGCCCTGATTCACATTGGTGTGATTTGGCATGCAATTTGACATGTCAAATTGCATGCTAAATCTGCGGCAATTGCCGGCAATGGCACTGTCCTAATTGGTGCAATGCCGATTTCCTTTGACATTTGTGCAGAAACCTGCACAGATGTCTCTGAAATCCTCCCCAAAATCTGGACTGACACCATTTCATTCCTGCACTCAGTGTTGTAGTAGGCTAAAGTTAGTAAATGAGTAAATCTCCCCCCAAAGTGACAGACTTTTCAGACACAGTACAGACTCCGATGGATGGGCAAAACACACTATCCATCTTGACTGGCATTATCAGCCACAGGCTGGGTCGGTTGTCAACAGAAACTATGATCACTTCACCTAAGCCCTCTTCAGTGGATCCACACGGACAAGCAAAGGAGGTGGGTGGATGGCATGCAATTCTCTATAATGCCTAGCACCTCCTAAATAAAAGGACTGAATGGCTCAGTTCAGACCTAGTTTAGAGGGCAGTGAATAATTTTTAAACCCTGGGAACAGTGGATACTGACTCCTGCTGCTGTTAATCAAATCCTATGACGAGGGAGCGGTGGTGTAGGCAGTATGAAATGCTGGTCAGTGAGAGAGCTGCTGCCTCAGTCGGCATGGAAACAGTTTCCTGCACTCTCTGCTGACCTCTGCCTTTCTCCTGATAATAAAAAGGGGGAAGGCTCTGCCCAATCAGACAGTCTGCACGGGAGAGAAGACACAGACAGGACACATCATTTAATCTCCAGCCACATCACAGAGATCCTGCAGTTGCAGTTACCATAGAAAGCCTTGCCTGCCTTTAGGAACCTTCCACATGTAGGAGGATTTCTACATGCCTCCCTGAAGAACAACAACTCTGGAGATCTGTCACAGTGGACTCTGTTGTATATGGACTCTTACCTGTGCAGGTACGCTGGTGCAGCCACAAACTTGAGTTGGGGATTAGTTTAGGGAAAAGACTGTTCACTTTGTTTTGGAACTGTTATGCTGAGTGTTTCCAGTAAAGCTTTTGAAACTTTGTCACTGGTCAGAAGTTACCTAAATTGGTGCATGGTGGTAATGGTGTATGGAAGAACAGGGCCTGTGATGTGCACACACGGGGTGAAGTGGTGACATGCCATTGCTAGGGGCAACAAGTACCAGAGAAGGATGATATGACAGCCAGACAGCAGGAGAGTGGTCCCAGCAGGAGTGATGGGTCTCATGTATAGTGAGGGGAGCGGTGCATAGCCTTCCTCCTGCGTGGTTGGGGCCCTAGTATCCGGGACAGGACCTGTGTTTTGGAGACCCTAGGGACCTAGCCGTATGGCATGGAAGAGAAAATAGGTAATTATGCGTGCGCATGGAGTCCACACTGATGCCCAGTGGGACCCTATTCTGTCACTAAGAGATCGGTGGCAAAGTCAAGCTGGACTGGTGGAACGAAACATTGCTCTGTGGTGTCTCCTTCAAAATGTTGCATCCTGAGTAGATGTAAGTATGACAGCTTCAGGTTATGATACAGAAACAACGGGGTGTACAGCTCGCTTCTAAGTTGGGGTACTGCCATAATGTTGATGTCTAATGAATGTGGCCCGCCTGGTCCTGGGCATTAACGAGCATACACACTGGGGAATCCGGAGGAAGAGAAGCGTGAGAGAGATACAAAAGGCCTCATATACACTGGGCTAGTTGACCCCTCACAAGCAGGGCAAAGCCACACTGTCTATATCTATGGACACAGGCAGTGGGGCTTGGGACTGAGCCCACACGAGTAACCCCCTTAGCAAGTGGTACTCGGAAGGCAGGAGGAGCCAAGAGCACTGGTGGGGGACCCCAGAAGAGGAGGATTGGGTCTGCTCTGTGCAAAGCCATTGCATGTAGCAGGTAAGTATGACATGTTTGCTACTTTTTTTACAAAAATGGAAAGGTTTAAAACGTTTAACTTTAAGTTTTAGGTTACAGGCAGAATTAGAAATTAGAGGGTTATAATGGGCCTACTGTCAGATATATTTTTTAGGATAAGTGAATGCATACTGATTTAATGTATAATTGTACTGGCTGAATTTTGGTTGGTGTGTACTGCTGTCTATTCAAAAGAAGTCTAACAACCGGCTTCTTTTGAACGGTCAGTGGCTGCAATCGCTGACCAGTGTGCGAGTAGGGTGCAGTGGACTGTGGCAGTGCAGAAATCTGCTGGTTGATAAAAAAAAAAAAAAAAAAAAAAAACTCTCTGTAACTTAACACGTATGCTGTCTACACATGGTCAGAATTCCCAACAACAATTGTTCGATGTGAGCTTGTTGTCAGAAATTACGAGCGTGTGGAGGCTCCATCGGACATTTTGCTGTCGGAATTTCCGACAACAAAAATTTGAGAGCTGGATCTCAAATTTTCCGACAACAAAATCCGTTGTCGTAAAGTACACAATTCTGACACACAAAATTACACACATGCTCGGAATCGGGCAGAAGAGCTGCACTGGCTATTGAACTTCATTTTTATCGGCTCGTCGTACGTGTTGTACAGCATCGCGTTCTTGACGTTCGGAATTTCCGACAACATTTGTGCAACCGTGTGTATGCAAGATAAGTTTGAGCCAACATCCGTCGGAAATAAATCCACGGTTTGGTTGTCGGAAATTCCGATCATGTGTACACGGCATTATAGATATTAGACCTCAAAAGAATAAAAAAAAAAGGCTTCTCTGACAATGTCCTTATCTTCCTTTGCCTATACTCTGTAAGTAAAGTTTTCACTTTACAGGAGGATCCTTAAGACATCCTGTTCTGCAACCACACTGCCTTAGATTCCTGTATGGGTTTTAACAATTAAGGCATCACATTTGTGTTTTATTAATGTCGCACTTTAGGCTGCCTTAGGTCATATGGACCATACTTGATCCAAACAGAGTAGCAGCACATTACATAGAGCATCTTTACTACAAATGTATCTGGTGAAAAAAGAAATGAAAAAATTCAGCCAACCTTTTAGCTGCTTGAGAATAATATGTATTGTCTGGTTTCCCTATATGACCCTTTGAAGCTGGCCTTACATGAGACGGGACAGGTTAGAGGAATACATTGTAGAGTCCGGAGGAAATAACTTGCTGCTGTTAATCTATTAAGTAATGCTAAATATGAGTCACTTGGGACTGATTTCAAGCGGGAACATGTCTGGAGAAGAAAGCGTCTGCAGGAAGCAGCAGCTCCATGGACTCACACTGCTCCTGGTCAAATGCATAGCAATAATCTATCATTAATACTGCACTGAGTGTATGACATGAGGCTCAACTGGCTGCATGCCAGCAAAGCACTCAGTGGATTCCTCATTCAGCACATCTAAAACGCAGCATCCTGGGAGGGTCTTTATACACAACATGCACTGGATTTCTACCTCTCTGTGCATAGCAGAGTATATATACTGCCTGAGCTCCTGATCAGAGGACCAGAAAATCAAGGGAAGCCCGCCACAGGCAAAGCCAAAGGGGATGGGCAGATATCAAGATGAAATAGGCCCTTCCCTTTTATTTCTGCTTATTTGCATTCAATAGCTTTAGGGTAAACATGTTACTAAATCAAGGAAATTAAATATGCGTCACTAGAACTTGAAATAACCTTGTTGAATCTCCTTGGGGGCCAAGTGTTCGGATGTAGTATTCAGTCCTCTTCAGATCCATGCTGTGGTTGGGAAATAAAAGCACAGATTTTTATTCTGTTTGGCCTGGCTGTGGCTCCACCCCAGGCTGAAGCCCAATTTATGGCCATTCCTATGGGGAAGCTACAGCACAGAACAACCCTCTCCACGCTGTGTACTAGATGTGTGAGAAAGGAAACTTCTTGTAAGTAGAACAAATGTGCACCTATATTTCATACCAAATCATCCCTGCAGTCAACCTGTGCAAGGTTTTCTCCATTTAATAGTGACTTTAACTCTGGCTTCTTTCTGTGTGCCAGTCATTTACCAGCAATTCTAGTGAATGTGCTGTGTGTTTCCACCCCCTCTCCCAAGTGTGTGATGTCAATCATATCTAATTAGGTATGCATTTCCTTCTCAGCAGAGTGGTGGGAGAGGAAGTGCACTGTAAATCACGCTAGCTCAACATCCACAGCACTGATCAACACTGGCCAAAGTGCTATATGCACTTTGTTCTCTGGGAGACAGGATAAACAATTGATCTTTCTGGTGAGACTTCTTCTTTAACTACTTCAATACCGGGCACTTAATCACCTTCCTGCCCAGACCAATTCGAGCTTTCAGCGCTGTCGCACTTTGAATGACAATTGCACGGTTATACTACACTGTAACCAAATGATATTTTTATCATTTTTTTCCCACAAATAGAGCTTTATTTTGGTGGTATTTGATCACCCCTGCGGTTTTTATTTTTTGCTAAACAAATAAAAATGTTTTTTTTTTGTTTCAGTTTCAAAACTTTGTAAATAAGTACGTTTTCTCCTTCACTGATGGGCACTGATGGGGCTGCACTGATGGGCAGTGATAAGGCGGCACTGATGGGCACCGATGAGGTGGCACCAATGAAGTGGCACTGAGGTGGCATTGATGGGCACTGATAGGCGGCACTGATGGGTGGCACGGATGGGCACTGATAGGTGGCACAAAAGCGCCGCTAGCAGCACGTTACCATAGTTTTAGAGGTGCGTTTCGGCAGCTAGTGGGGCGCTTTTATCCTCCCCGGTTAGTGGCCAAATAAAGGGTTAAAAGGGTTCCTGGTTTGTCCCCAGAAAAGTAATAGAGGGGAAATCTTCCAATGTGGACTTTAGTTCTGGTGACCAAGGGGTCCCCAAAGAATTCACTTCCTGTTTGGCTATGGGATAATTGTGTATATATATATATATATATATATATATATATATATATATATATATAAATAAAATTAATTGTAGAGGATGAGAAATCTTAAAAGACAAAATGAGACATCCGTTAATATACGTTCCATCAGACCAAATAGACATAATCTATTCCGGTGAATATGTTTAAATGTATAGAAGATTTAACTAAATGATCCACATGGGGATATTGTTATTATTAGTATGGGAAGTGATCACTGGAAGAACATCTAAAATTGCAACAAGTGAGGGTTAGCTAAGATGGGTCCCATAAACATGGTGCTTACTTTAAACACCCATAAGGTGAGGGCTGAAGAGGTCAATAGTTGGATATAAAGCAATTGAGGTCAATATCCAGGTTGAGGCCCCCAGGCGCCAGAGACCCCAACCTGTATATCCACCTTGTTTTGTTCTGTGACACCTGGGCGTTTTTGTTACCCACTTCAGTGATCCTTAATATGGTCTATTCCATAAAAAAACAATCCCGTGGGGTCCCTATGATGTACTTCTTTAAAATGTCTTGAAAGGTTCTGTTTTGGGAATCCTTTTCTTTCTTATTAATTTGCTCTCTAATTCTCACAAATAGGGGTCAAGTGGTCCTCCCTACATATTGGAGGTAGCATGGGCACCCTATGACATAGGTGATGTGGGTACTGGTACATGTAATTAGCTCTCTTATTTGATATTCCCTATTGTTGACCCTGGATTTAAAGGACTCTCTTTTTCCGCAGCTGTTTCTTGCTCACTCTGCATGGAAGGCATTTTTGACATCTGTAAAACCCTTTCATTCCTGAGAAGAGTTTGACAGTTTCCTGGACTTTTCAATTACATTGTGGACTAGATCAGGGCTGTCTTTCATATTGATTGGACCCTGGGCAACCCCCCCCCCCCCCATGCAGTTTTGCTTTCCACCTGCTCTGAGAAATACAATAAATAGCAGCTAGACTCAAAATCAGTTTACTGAATCAGATCAGGCAGCTATTGCGATTGGTTGTCAGAGGTTACAGTGTATCATTACCGCTCATAGACTGGTTGCTAGAGGTTACAGCACACATTACAGCTCACTGATTAGTTGCTAGTGGTTACAGCACATGATTTCTGCTTGTTAATTGGTTGCTGGAGATTACTGTGGATATGACCTCAGGGGGGCATGATATACACAGGGTGTGCAGGTGAGTCATCTGTACGCTACAATAGGGCAGAGCTGGGCAGCATTAGTAGCAGCACTTCACACTGAGATATTGGGACACAGCACAGGACTAAAACCTCAAGGGACGAGGGAATTTAAACCAGGATAGTTGGCAAGTATGAGGCAGCTGCTTTGGGCCCCACAACAATGACAGGGCCCAGGGCAGCTGCCCCTTTTGCCATTATTTAAAAATGGCCCTGGACTAGATGATTCCTCAGGGAAGGGGCTCTTCTATACACAAATTTGGGCTTTTTTGGTAGAATCTTAGACAGTAAGGTAAGTGTCTGTAAATTTTATGAAAAGCTTTGATATTTTTGCAAAAAAAGTACATGAGTGCTATATTGGTACATAGGGGAGCTGGAATTTAGAAAAGAAGGTGAGACAGCTGCTTCTATCAGGTTTGTTGAAGGAGCACTTGCTGAGTATAAATGAACTACCGCTGTTATCCTAGAAATCTTTTTGCAGACTAGGTTGGCTGCAGAAAATTTCTTAGGCTGGCCATACATGGATCTTCTTTTTTTAATCAGTCAGCAAGTGAGAGGGATGGAAGCAGTGGCGCAGTAGTTTGCATGCAGGATTAATAACTTTCTATGAGGTCTGTCATTTTTTTACAAGCACGTGATTAGAGCCTGAGGCTCTAATTGGCTTGTAAAATGTTGTCCTCAGGGCGCAGATAACTGCACACAAACCCTCCCACTTGTGATATTAGCAAATCAATATTCGCCATCAGTTTCTGGCTTCTCATCTTGGCCATTCAGGATGTTTGTGTGGTGAGTGCGGACCTGGAGGGGTTTGTTTGCCCCCCCCCCCCCCCCCCAAAAAAATGTTTGCACCAGCCTCCATTGGATGGAAGGATCCTCCCTGCTGCGCTGTTGTATTCTGATAGTAATGGCTCTTCCACTGCCTGAAAATATAGACATACCCATAAATTGGGCTTCAGCCTGGGGTGAAGCTGCAGCCAGGACAAACAGAAAAATATGTGCTTTTATTTCCTAACCACAGCATGGATCTGAACAGGACTGAATGCTACACACACTTGGTCCCCGGAATCAACAAGGCTGTTCCACTTTACTTGATTTAGTGACAGTTTAACCTTAAAGCAGAACTTCATCCAAAAAGGTGAAGTTCCACTCTCCCCCCCCCCCCCCTTTCCTTTACCATATTTGGAAAAAAATGTTTTTTTATTGGGTGGCAGGTACCTAGGTTTGACAGGCAATCTGAGCGGGAGCTCTCCTTATCCCCACCTCCCCACCTGCAGCCTTCTGAGACACCTCATAGGTCTCAGAAAGCTGCAGGGCCTTTCACAAAACCCAGCACGGCCTGCGCTTGCGCAGTGGGCAGCTGGCTTTGAAGCCACAAGGAGTCACATCTGGCTGCCCAGAGTTAACATGCCAGGACCGAAGACCGGAGAAGAAACTGGCTCCGATGAGGTTGACGCTGGATCCTTGGACAGGTGAATGTCTGTTTATTAAAAATTATTACTTTTTTTGTAGCTGCTGACTTTTAGTTTTTAATGAAATGACTGAAGAAAGCAAGCAGAATTGAGAGGAATGAACCTAGTTCATCTTGATATCTGCATTTATTAGGCTATGACATGGCACAGTGAGATGTGTTTCCTGTCTTTTTTGTTTTTCTTTATTTCTTATTTTTACTTATTTTCAATTTCATTTTATATTTTCTTCTCACATGGTCGCATATGATCACGGTATTATGGCCACATATGTATAACATTTGAAGTGAGGGAATTTAGGGTCTGCATATCGAGGGTCACTAACCATAGCACCATAATCCATACACATCTACTCTTTAATGGCCCCATAATCTATTTTTCATTAAATAATTTATGACTGTGCTTTTCTGCCTCCAGCTAGATTCCTGTTTTTATTTTCTAACCTGTTTTAAGAAAATTAAAGCTGCTATCTGGTTGTTATGAGACACTTTACTTAGGCTTAGTAAAGGATGGGTTCACATACATGCAAATAGGATGTGTTTTACAGCGCATCCAATTTGCATAACATGTGTGACCAGCTTTCAATAGAGCCGGTTCACACATGACCAGCGTGCCTGCGGTGTGAATTTTAAAAGGGTCCTGTGCATTTTTGGGTCCAGTTCAGATGCAAATGAAACACTTGCACTTGAATCGCACTTAAATTGCACCTAAACCGGTGATTTATTCTTCAAAAATAATCCATACAAGTCCACTATTTAAAGCGGAGCTCCAGTCGTTTTTATGTTTATTAAAACACGAATACCATGGACACTGAAATGACCTTTCGGCAGGACCAGATAAGTATCACCCTGCACGCACACATACATGACAATGGCTAAAGTCCTGACCCTAAATGTCCACGGGCTGAATTCAAACAAGAAAAGACACCTGGCACTAAGGGAACTTAGACAATCCGGGGCAGATGTAGTCATGCTCCAAGAAACACATTTCAACAAAGGGGACTCCTTCACGTTTGCATCCAGACAGTATACCCAGATTTACCAGGCGTTCAGCCCACGTAAACGGGCAGGGGTAGCCATTCTATTCAAGAACGGCTCCCCCTTCGTATGCTCCGAAACATACATAGACCCGAGGGGACATTACATAATCCTCCGGGGTCAGTGGCAGGAACAAGCAGTAACTTTCTGCACTGTCTATGCCCCCAACACCAATCAAATCAATTTCCTATCCAGAGTACTGACCAAACTGTTCAGGACCCCGAACGAAATCTTAATAATGGGAGGGGACTTTAACCTATCCTACTCCACTGGGATGGATCGCCACGGGCTAAACCCAACGGACCCACAAACGCGAGCCAATAGGGAATCGAAGTTGTTCCGTAACATCATTAGACGGTATGCCCTCTTCGACACATGGCGCACTCTACACCCCGGGGACAGACAATATACGTTTTTTTCGGCACCTCACAAGATGCACTCCCGCATCGATTACTTTTTTACCAATAATGCCACCCTCCGGGCCACAAAGTCAGCCCAGATCCTACCGATCTCCTGGTCCGATCATGCCCCAGTAGTCATAACATTGGAGTTAGGCACACCCCTACACAAACCGTACCACTGGCAGCTGAACAACTTCCTTCTTCAACACCTCCCATCTAAGACTGAACTGGAAACCTCCCTCCAACAATACTTTCGGGAAAACAACACCCCAGAGACCTCCCTCCCCACTCTGTGGGAGGCGCACAAAGCGGTAATCAGAGGACGCTGCATAGCGATCTCGTCTGCCCTCAAAAAAAATGCAGCGGCCACCAAGAAACAGGCTGAGAAGGATCTTAGGATCCTGGAACGCAAACTCTCAACATCACCGACACTGCCCCTCCTCAAAAAAATTGTCTCCCTACGGTCAACACTCCGTGACATAGCCATGGGCCAGGTGGAGAAAGCACTTCTTAGAATGAGGCAAACCTATTATGACAAAGGGAACAAAGCCCACTCCTTACTAGCCCGCAAACTATCCGAACGCTCCCACACGTCCACACCTCAACAAATCAAAGACAGAACAGGCAACCTCCTCTCCCACCCCCAAGACATAGCCAAGACCTTCGAAGAATTTTACACAGCCCTCTACGGTGATCCAGAGATCCCGCACGCACCGCTCCCCCCTGACACCAGCGACCGACTACATAACTATCTGGAGCAGAGCGGCATACCGAAGCTTCAGTCCTCGGACTTAATTTCCCTTAACATGCCCATCACAGAAGAGGAACTTATGGCCACTATTAAAACCCTACCCTCGCGTAAATCCCCCGGCCCCGACGGTCTCCCTTACGAATACTATAAATCATTCCTACCCATCCTTCTCCCACACATGTGCAAACTGTATAACGCCTTCCTCCAACAGACGGCTATCCCAACAGACATGCAGAGGTCATTCCTTACCCTGATCCCCAAACCCGAAAAAGATCCCTCCCTATGCGCTAGCTACAGACCAATAGCGCTGCTGAACGCAGACTTAAAAATCTTCACCAAACTACTCTCAATGCGACTGAACCAGATACTACCCTCACTAGTCCACAAAGATCAAGTGGGGTTTGTTCCCATGCGCCAAGCAGGGGACAACACAAGACGGATCATCGACCTCATTGATGTGGCGAACAGGGAGGGCCTGCAATCCCTGGTCTTGGGACTAGACGCCGAAAAAGCATTCGACCGCCTCAGCTGGCCCTTCCTGTTCGCCACACTAAAACACATGGGATTCAGGGGACCCTTTCTACGGGCCATCCAACACCTATACACTAATCCAACATCCCAGGTCAAGACCCCGTTTGCACTGTCCCCTTCCTTCCCTATAACAAACGGGACCCGACAGGGATGCCCGCTCTCGCCGCTTCTTTTCGCACTATGTGTCGAGCCCCTGGCGGCATCCATCCGCAGAAACCCTGACATCCATGGCATACCAGTGCGCGACCGGGAATTCAAAATTGCACTTTTCGCGGACGACATCATACTCACACTAACACAACCCCGAATCTCACTCCCCAACCTACATGCTGAATTAGACCTGTATAAGTCCCTCTCCGGATATAAGATTAACGCAACCAAATCAGAAGCTCTCCCCATTAACATCCCGAGCGCAGAAGTACAACAGCTACAGAGCTGCTTCCCATACCACTGGAGAACAGCCGCAATTAAGTACCTGGGGGTCCAGATAACTCAGTCCTATACCACCCTATACCGAACTAACTTCCTGCCTCTATACCGATCTATAAGAGACCTCCTACAGAAGTGGAAGCCCCACCATATCTCCCTTTTGGGGAGGGTGGCGTCCATTAAGATGACCATCCTCCCCAAACTATTGTATCTCTTTCAAACTGTACCTGTACCGATCCCCCGTGCGGACCTGGGGAGGTTACAAGCCGACCTCCTCAGGTTCGTATGGAACTATAAGAGACATAGGGTCCCACGTTCGGTCCTGACAGCAGCTCGTACAGCCGGAGGACTGGCATTCCCAGACCTAACCAGATACTACCAGGCTGCCCAACTGCGCGCGCTGACCTCCTGGTTCCCCCAAAAAACCTATAACAGATGGGCCGAAATTGAAAAACTGTGGCTTGCCCCCACGCACCCGAACAGTCTGCTCTGGAATGCAAACGTGGAGGTAGAACCAAATAGGCTCTTAGGCCCCATGCTACACCTGAAAAAACTCTGGCGCAAGTTAGCCAAAACACATAACCTATGCTCTGAGAGGTCACTACTGACCTCCTTCCTGTTTAACCCCCAAATGCCTGCAGGTCTCACGCACCAGATGTCCTCACCATGGGCATCGCGTAACCTGTTCCACTTCGGTCACCTAGTACATCCCTGCACGCGGAGGCTCCACTCGTTTTCCGACCTCCAAAAGAAATTTGACCTACCCCGCCAAGTATTTTACGGATACTTACAGATCAGACACTATGCCCAGTCCATCACCCCGACCCTTCAGTTTTCAGCGCCAACGGTGTTCGAGACCATAATACTGGAGGGAGCTGCGAGACGAGGTCTCATATCAGATATTTATAAGGTACTAAATGAGTACTCCTTCTCTGACCGAGGGAAGCATGCATACATGCTTCGCTGGGAGAAGGCCATAGGCGAGGAATTACCAGAGGCCACTTGGCAAACGATTTGGTCGCAGGCGGCAAAAAGCTCCCTCTGCACACTCTACAAAGAAAACGCCTATAAAATACTATACTTCTGGTATCTAACACCAGATAAATTGCACGCTATATATCCCTCCAGCTCGGACAGATGTTGGCGCTGTCGGTCGGAAAAAGGCACACTGTACCACATCTACTGGACATGCCCCAAGATAACAGCTTTCTGGGGGGAAATACAACAGCTACTCTCAAACTTAGCGGGAACACAGATCCCCAACTCCCCGAAATCTTTCCTACTAGGACTAATGCCCCCACACATTCCCAAACACACCAAAAAACTGCTCAACCACATCCTAACAGCTGCACGGTGCCTGGTCGCTCTCTGCTGGAAACGGCAAAACCCACCCTCCCAATCAGAACTATACGCTAGAATAAAGGATGTAGAACTGATGGAAAAGATGACAGCCAGGATACAAGATAGACTTGAAATACATGACAGGATCTGGGAGGACTGGCGCAAATTTGAGAGTCCGCCCGGAGCCGATGATCGAGCCACACCACTACCCCCTTCCCCCTCCCCTCCCTTACCTTTTTCTTCTTCTTCTCCCCCACCAGCTGTGTCTTCTCACACCCTCTCTGCCCCCACTTAGACTGGGAAGAGAACCGAGTTATAAACATATGCCTTTTTGAAAGTTGACATATACTACTGAATAACGACACTAAGTTTGTTGATAAAAAAAGAAAAATGTAACTTATCTGTATTACCGAACCCGATCGGGCACAAACGTTGCTGTATGGAAGATACTATAACGCTGTACTATTATTTCCATTCATTTGTTATTTTGAAAAACAATAAAAAGTTAATTGAGAAAAAAAAAAAAACACGAATAAACACACACTCACCTGTCCCAGCGATGTGGCTGCCCAAACCCTCGCTTCTCTCCCTCTCCTCTCCCCGGCACCGGCATCACAACTGTGAGCACCCGGCTGTGACAGCTTGCAACTATGTGATCTGAGCGGAAGTGGGAGTGGGTACCTGTCAAAACTAGGTACCCGTTCCCCCCCAAAATGACATGCCAAATGTGGCATAGGAGGGAGGAGGAGCGCTTAAAGCTGAACTTTCCCTTTTGGGTGGAGCTCTGCTTTAATATATATAATCCATTTTTCATTAAATAATTTTTCACTGTGTTTTTCTGCCTCCTTGTGACGACCCCTATGAACTCCTAAACCTCTTATCCCCCCCCCCCCCCCCCCCCTCAATTACATTCCTCAAAAGGGTCCAAGGCTTTATTCACATGGTCACATGGCACACATACGGTGACAAAATAAGATACTTTTCTGAATGAAAGTGGTTGTAAACCACCTAATGCAGATAGCAGAGCAGATGAATGACCAAGCAGTCAAAAATCACACTAGTTGCTTTGGATTGAGACTAGTACGTACTATAGAGGGATCTACTTTGCTCATTTATCATTTCAGAGGTTTACACACTTGAATTGAGTTTTTTCTTTTTAATACAAAGTTTAATGTCGCTTTAACTTCCATATAGTTTTGGAAGATGAGATGCACTGTCTGATTGATCTTATCAATGCAATAAAAAAAAAAAAGTATCTTTCTTCAAAGCAGCCAATCAGTTTCACCCTTTGCAGCTGCTAAGGCAGTCCAGGAAATGAAAGCAGGAGGCAGACTGATTGCTGGGAAGAAACACAGAAAGCCCTATGCAAATGTTTATTCGTAAGGCTTATGTTCGGTGTACATAGCTATGAGGATATCCCTTACCTTGGGAGTAAAAACATGTTACCTTTTATGTTCAGTAAAGAAGGTATGGCTGGCAATGACAGACATTTTTTACATTTTTGGTCTGTATTTCTACAGGTCTACAGTTCTCCACATTGCCGTACAGGTAAAGAATGCAAATAACTATCTCACAGCTACAAGACAGGACTTTCCCTCATTTTTCTTTTCAATAAAGGTTCAGTATGTCTCTGACTCTTAGGTGAAAACAAAAGCAGCATGATGTCATCCAAAATTCCTGCATTCTCCCATTATTTCCTCTTCACTATAGGAAACATGTATCCTTAAAGGGGTGAATGTGTAGCTTTGCAATGGCCCAGTTGTACAATGTCATCTTAGTTGCCCATTTTGCTATCCATCCAAATAGACAAGTAAAGCTCCCTTGTTGAATAGCCAGACTTTTAATACAGGAATACAGGTGTAGCGGCCATAACCCTCGAAGGGGTGGCCTTGACTTTTGGGCATACCAGTTACCTCCGCTCGGCTTATTAATCCGTGTCCAGGGGTTCCCAGGGTTATTACCCAACAACTTTGGACGCTGACACCATAAAAGTCCTTTTTAGAAGGTTTTTATTTGCAGGGGTAACATCCAATAAACATAGTCTTGATTAGGAACAGAGAGTAAGGATGAAGAAACTCAGGCACCTTGAACTGCTGACAATTGAAATGTCTCTAACAAAAACCCAGAGAGTAGCCACTCGCAGCTGGGTACTTCAATGCTGAACACATCTCTAGCCAGAGATTATGGTAGTCAACACTTTGATCCGGAAACTTGTAAAGTCTCTGACACAGAATAAACTCTTTACAGAAAGTAGATAGGAACCTTTTCTCAGTACCTGGAACTTTCTCTGTCTCCTTGGCAGTACTGGAAAACTGTGGATTCGTTAGTGTCCATAACAACCCAGCAACCAGGCCCTTCTTGAGATGCCAGCTTGTTGGCCCTCCTCAGAGTCCTCCCCTGGTCACTTACAAGAGCTGCTGTGCCCCTCCAAGATTGAGAGCACACCCGGACGCCTTGAATCCTCCCTCAGTTACTGCGCCTCGGACCAGCCGGTTCCGAGACTCGGGAACAGAGGGATCCTTGCCCCAGACCATGCGGGTCTATGGGGCTATTCAAACTGACCATGTTGCGGGACGGCAAGCGCTCCCAGGCCCGGGACCCCTCGCGTGGCTACCCCGGTCCAGATTCAGGAACAGGCAGCTACAGCCAAACCACGAACATGTGACTTCAGCACCTTAAGTACCCTTCCCCAAACTACACAGCGGGGCCAGACGCACCCACTGATTGGCTCCGGGGAAGACTGATACTCAAAACGTCCAACCAGGCCTGGTTCTAGGCCTGTCATGTGCAGTGATGTAAGTAACTGAGTTAAAATAAACTGAGTTACCTAACGCAGTTACTTTAGAGGGTAACTAGTAATCTAACTGATTACTTTTCCCCTCATGGTAACTCAGTTCCCATTACTTTGGCTTAGTTACCCCAATTACATCTACCGCCACTAGATGGGAGTAGTGTAATTCCGGTGTCCTGCCGAAAAAGTTCCTCCACCGGATAAGGACCCCCTGTACTGCGCAGGCGCAGGGCTTGCGCAGTACGAAGGACTACGGAGCTTCTGAAAATAGCCGAACCTAAACAGCTCTGAGTGAACTCTACACCGTGCAGGTGCAGTTAACATGTAATTGTACGAGGCGATGCCGCAAGCTCCTGATGCTCGTGCTACTCTGCAAGGGGCGTCTATCGTGTAAGTAAGGGGCGGGTCTAGTATTACTGTAACCAAGGGTCGCATTTATTATTATTGTTATATATCGAGCTCTGCCCATTAATTTAACATTCGCCCTCTTCTGTAGCCATCCGCCCCTTACACGATATAATAATAATAGACCCACCACTTGCTTACACGCTATAACAGATCTGCCCCTTGGTTAGAGTAATAATAGAGCAGCCCCTTGGTTACACGATATATAACAATAATAATATATGCGCCCCTTGCTTACAGTAATACTAGACATGCCCCTTAGTTACACCTATAGAATATTTTAAAAAAAAGTCAGTTACTTTGCTGAGTAACTAATTACTTTTCCAATGTAGTAACTGAGTTACTAACGCAATTACTTTTTGGGAGAAGTAATTTGTAACTTAACTAATTACTTTTTTAAAGTAAGATGACCAACACTGGTCATGTGTACCTCACTGTACCCATGACCAGGCAGAACCCTAGTACAGCCCAGCCAAACTGATGCCAAAGTAAACCTGCACAATTAACCCTCAGAACCCCACTACTGTTCTGAGGAAAAGACTAAATTTTCACATATAGCGGACACCTTGTAAAAGTGTCACCGCTACACAGGGATTTAGACTGTTCACTTCACTAATCGTGCTAGTACAAAATGCTGTTTTAATTTCCCTCGCCCATGAGTGTTCAAAATGAATTACTTTGGCCGGGAGGAGAATCAGGAAGACAATAGCGATTATATTCATTTGCTATTGTCACACAAGTGGGCTCGGGGCGCAGTGCTCTGCGCCCTGAGCCCACCCTTTTTTAAAGCCTAACTAACCTTGGAATCAATGCATCCAGCACCTTGCATGTAGATTAGGGGCTGGGCCATAGATTATGGGGGCTGCGCCCCGTATGGACAGGCCGCCACTGTTGCAATGCCCGTACTACAAAGGTTAATTGTTTGTTTAGCTCTGGGGGGACTTGTTAATAAAGATACACTTACCCAAATCTCCACTCTCCCCCCGCTGCTAGCCTCTGCAGTGTCTTCCACCCTACGCTCCAGTGGTCCAAGGTTCTGATGTAATTTTGGCAAATGTGGGGTCCTGTATTAGATATGATGACGCCAAAGGACAGTCCATGGGGAAGTGCCATCTGCTGGGGGAGGGGAGAATCAGGTAAATTAAAGTACTTCTGCTCTCCCTTAGGCCCCTTTCACACGAGGCGGACTCCGCTTCCACGGAGTCCGCCAGCTCAGCAGGAGATCTCTCCGTTGATCTCCGCTGAGCCGGCGGATGACAAGTCCCTCTCGGTTTAAAAAGCGGGGAGGGGCTTGCGAGCGCCGCTGGTCTCTATGGAGAGATCGGATGAAAACGGACAGTGTGTCCGTTTTCATCAGATCTCACCCGATCCGATCCGCCAGCGACGGATCTGGACGTAGAGCCATACGTCTGCTTTTGGCGGATCGGACCGGGTCGGATGTCAGCGGAGATGTCTCCGCTGACATCCGACGCTCCATAGACTAACATGGAGCGCCCGTTCAGATCCGCCTGTCAGTTTTGACGGCGGATCTGAACGGGCGCCCCATGTTAGTCTATGGAGCATCGGATGTCAGCGGAGACATCTCCGCTGACATCCGACCCGGTCCGATCCGCCAAAAGCAGACGTATGACTCTACGTCCAGATCCGTCGCTGGCGGATCGGATCGGGTGAGATCTGATGAAAACGGACACACTGTCCATTTTCATCCGATCTCTCCATAGAGACCAGCGGCGCTCGCAAGCCCCTCCCCGCTCAGTGAACAGAGAGGGACTTGTCATCCGCCGGCTCAGCGGAGATCAATGGAGAGATCTCCCGCTGAGCTGGCGGACTCCGTGGAACGGTCCGTCCATGTGAAAGGGGCCTTAGACAAAACGAGCAGTTAACCCTTTCAGTGTGGGCAGCCCCATTGCAAAGAATCATTTTTATATTACTCGGAATTGGGCTCAACTACAAGTGAACAGGGTGTAGCTCCATATATGAAATCAGATTAGTTAAGTCCAGAGCAAATATGGGATTGAGGGGCTCTCAGAAGAGGGGTTTAAGGTTTTTATCTTAAGGCATTTGCTTTTAGGGCAGAACTTTCAATTTTGAAACTTTAAAAAGCTGATGGTGCCCATATACTGTACATATCTTTACAATCATAAAAAATGTTTTAAAGAGGTAGTAAACCTTGATAGGTTTTCCTTCGTCTTTTGCTCGCTGCTGCAGCCTGCAAATGAAAAGCATAATGGGCTAGTATGCATTGCATACTAGCCCATTATGTGCCACTTACCTGCAAAAGAATCCCACAATGTCCCCTGTGTGGGCAGCATCCATCTTCTGGCCCTCTTGCTTCCGGGCCGCGGACTCTGGCTCTGTGATTTGCCGGAGCCGCGTGGCGTCGCGACTAGCGGCACAGGCTAAGTAAGAAACTGCACTTAGTTTTGTTTCTTCCCCGCGCATGTGCCGTGGGAATTTTCGACAGACTACAAGTGAAATATCTCCTAAACAGCGCACGTTTAAGCGATATTTCCACTACCTATAGGTAAGCCTTATTCTAGGCTTACCTATAGGTAGAAGTCCAAAAAGTGGGTTTACAACCACTGTAAACCTTCACACACATAGTTGGTAACATTTGAAAATAATTAGGAAGGGTTCAAAACGAAGTATGCAGTGTGTGACCTAAAACTGGGTGTTTTATGGTATATAGGTTTTAGTTTAGACTTTTTTTCCTATGCTTTGCTATGATTTAGATAAATAGGGCCGAGGGTACACTAAAGACAAAGTGGAAAAAAATGAATCTTATCATTGGTGTCAGTGGGAGTCAGGCACCAATGGGAATAATATAAGGCCCATGGTTGAGATGGGTGGGAGCAAAACACAGGTCCCAGAAAACAGCGTGACCATTCAGTAGGAAACCTGAAGCCTGAAAGCTTCACTGCTGATTTCCCTTAGTGAAGATGTCGGCGCCTTCACCCAAAGCCTAGTGAAGATGTCGGCGCCTTCACCCAAAGCCTAGTGAAGATGTCGGCGCCTTCACCCAAAGCCTAGTGAAGATGTCGGCGCCTTCACCCAAAGCCTAGTGAAGATGTCGGCGCCTGCACCCAAAGCCTATTGAAGAATCGGCTCGGGGTGCCGACATCACTGGAACCCTGGACAGGTAAGTGTCCTTATATTTAAAGTCAGTAGCTACAGTATTTGTAGCTGCTGACTTTTATATTTTTTGCCCAGACTGGAGGTCCTCAGTTTCTGCCTGGTGATAATTGTGAGGTTCAATGAGGTGCCTATTGTAGAGAGAAGGAAATGGAACCAACTGAAGTGGAGATAACACTTTTTTTTTAGGAAAAACAGTGATTCATGAGAAATAAAGGCTTTTTAGTAGTTAAATATATATTTCCTGTGAAAACATAGAAATTCCACATCCACTCACAATATTTGTTCATTAAAAGAGCATTTTGACAAGTAAATGATCGAGATGTAATGCTGCTAAAACATCATCTTAGTGAATTGACCCTTATGTGACCAAAGGTCAAAGGTGTCCAAATGCTGGAGGCCATGCTTATTTTAACATGGCCCAATGTGAAATAGACTCTTGAGTGCTGCTGTGTATGGATCTGTTCATCTTCATTCAGTGTCTCGCCCCAGATATAGGGAGAGCCTGACGTTTTTTTGACAACCACATTTTTACATCCTTGTGCAGCCATATGGCCAGGTGCACACTGAACTAAAATGGTTGTTAGGAAAGAAAGGGGCAGCTTTGAAATCGATCAGGCCTGATTGACAAAAATAAATAAATAAAGATAGATAGATAGATAGATAGATAGATAGATAGATAGATAGATAGATAGATCTTTTCTTCTTTCCTCTAAATGTTAGGATAGTGGGTAGAAGCATGCAATTCAGAATTTTTTCCCCTTTGTGGCCAACTGCAGATCCAGGTTTTAGTACAGATGCAGCTCAATAGTATAGAGACATTAACTGCTGTTTTAGGTTGGCCTTCATCAATTCAATGCATGTAAACCATGGCTTGTATCTACAGTAGTAGGGCTTAGTAGGGATGAACTGACACAAACAGACACATTATGGTAAGGTGGGCTAAATGGAACCAAAAAGTAACACAGTTGAGCCTACTAGAAACAGGTATTTGTAGGGTTCACTTCCATCACAGATCCAGAATATAGGGAGTTTAGTCCTGATTCTAGGATAGTGGACAGAGCCTTGCAAATGATAATGTGATTGGCCACAAATATATAACCATGGCTCTTTAATGAGGAATAAACCCCTTATTTCTGGATCTATGATGGACATGTGACCTATTTCTCTCTAATTATGTGGGGGGCTTTTTTGTTCCTTTTCACCCACCTCACCATAAGGTGCCCGGTTGTGCCTTTCAATATGTAAAATATGGTGTTAATTATTTCATTGTCTGATAGGTTGTTATTGTTAACAATACATTTTAAAATGTTGTGCTGCTATTCTCCTACCAATTTCCCTGTCCATATGCCACAACAACATGGAGCCTCTGCAACCAAGGAAAAAAAGTCTGAATATTTTCATTGTTACCATCTGTTACCAGGAGCTCTCAGCCACCTGCTGCAGACTGCAACATCTCTTTTTTTCATGGCAAAGTTTCCTGACAGTCCTCACACAGCCATGCATTTTTCCAATGTTGTTTTTCAAAGGCAGAAAGAAACTTCCTAGAAATGTAACATACACAGAAGCATAATTTTCTTCTCATGGAAACCAGTTATGTTTAGTGCTATGTAAAAACATAGTAGACAAACACCCTTGTACTAAATTGAACAGGAACTTCAGTCCCCTTGATTGTGCCTCCATACCCCTTCCACTGGCACCGCCATGTTCAATATCCGGCATGTGCCAAAGAGCTCTGCCTGGCCTATAGGACCTAGCAGAGGCCTTTGGTGCATCTGTGAATGCTCACTCATGCTCAGTGAAGCAGGTCCCAGACCTCCTCCACTGCGCCCCCACTGCGCATTGAAACCACCATTAGAATCTACATGCAAGATTAAACAGATATATTTATTTATGACATTGACGGATTCCTCTCTGCTTCAAGCCACTCTTCCTCACTGCCACTCGAATATTTATTCTGCTGTTCTTGGTAAAAAAAAATCCCAATAAGCCTATATTGATTGGTTTGCGCAAAAGTTATAGCGTCTACAAACTATGGGATAGATTCATGGACTTTTTATTGTTTTTACTAGTAATGGCTGTGATCAGCAATTTTTAGCGGGGACTGCGACATTGTGGAGGACAAATCTGACACTGAGTGACACTTTTTGAGGACCAGTGACACTAATAGACCTCCTCCACTGCGCATTGAAACCACCATTAGAATCTACATGCAAGATTAAACAGATATATTTGTTTATGACATTGACAGATTCCTCTCTGCTTCAAGCCACTCTTCCTCACTGCCACTCGAATGTTGGGTGCTGGAAGTCAAGCTGATCTGTCCACACTCATGAACTTGGCGCAGGATTAAATAGCGGAACCTCTACGACCATGCCTTATTTGGTGAAATGTATTAGAAGGGAGGGTCCTAGGGTGGGGACTGTGATTGTAGCACTAGTGGTTGTGATGCCACAGGTGTGAAGCGCTCTGTTATTTCTGCACAGATATATTTTGTGGACATGTATTATGTTGATGAGTGAGGGTAACCAGGGTATTATGTAAAAGGGTGGAGTGTATGGAAATTAACCACTTCAGCACTGAAAGGTTTTACCCAATTCCTGACCAGGCCATTCTTTGCGATACTGCACTGCATTGCTTTAACTGACAATTGCGCGGTCGTGCAACAGTGTACCCCAAAAAAAATAGATTTTTCCCCACAAATAGAGATTTCTTTCGGTGGTATTTGATCACCTCTGCGGTTTTTATTTTTTGCGCTATAAACAAAAAAAGACCAACAATTTTGAAAAAAATTAAAAAACTATTTTTTACTTTCTGCTTTAAAACACATCCAATAAAAAAATGTAAAAAATCGAATTTCTTCATCAGTGTAGGCCAATATTTATTCTGCTGTTCTTGGTAAAAAAAATTCCCAATAAGCCTATATTGATTGGTTTGCGCAAAAGTTATAGCGTCTACAAACTATGGGATAGATTCATGGACTTTTTATTGTTTTTACTAGTAATGGCTGTGATCAGCAATTTTTAGCGGGGACTGCGACATTGTGGAGGACAAATCTGACACTGGGTGACACTTTTTGGGGACCGGTGACACTAATACAGTGATCAGTGCAAAAAAATGCACTGTCACTGTATAAATGACACTGACAGGGAAGGGGTTAACATCAGGAGCGATTAAAGGGTTAACTGTGTTCCCTGGGAGTGCTTTCTTACTGTGTGGGGGATGGCTTAACTGGAGGAAGACGGAGATCTGTGTTCCTGCTTGGAAAAAACACAAGATTTCTGTCTTTCTTACTAGCAAAAGGGCAATCTGCCTTGTTTACATAGGCAGGCAGCCATTCTGCCTCTCTCCAAACAATCGCTGGGTTTCTGCCGGGTCAATACAGGAATCAGTATAGGCACAGGAACAGAACTCGGGTAAAGCTGCAGATCAGACAGCAATGCACTAGTGCAGCTATAGGCCATTTGGCGCCAGCATTAAAGGCTAAGATTTGCACGCATGCGTATATGCGTTAGTCTATGCCCGGCAAGATAGGCACCTGCAGGAGCACATCTGTGCATGTGTATCTGCCTCTGTTTAGAAACTTTGGCTGCACTATGGCCAGCACGTCCCTGACAGTGGCGAGGCTAGTCCCACACCAACTGGATATACACTGTCCAAAAGAAAAAGAGAATGGTAGAGTAGGGGGCAGGGAGCAAAAGGGACTTGCAGAATATTTATTACAGAAGGAGCCATCCTTTGAGATGTTGTTCTGCTGGCTAACATTAGGGCCCTTTAAGAGGGTTGGTGCGCTTAACCCCAGTCCCAGTTAACCTGCATGCAGTATAGGTACAGTATAGACTCTGCACAAGTGCAAGGTAGATGTGGTTCAGATGCGGTAACGGTACAGTTTAATGTGGTATAGGTTTGGTATAGGTGCAGTCTAGGTTTGGATTAAGCACGGTATAAAGTGCAGTATGGATTGGATGCACTTGGTGTCCTGCTCTCAGTGGCTCAGTTCCTGCTGGCAGTATCAATATCAATGGGCCATTAGCCCTCTCACCAATCTCTGGGATGCTGTGATGACCTCTCTCTGTAGAAGGGGGCCCCCTCAGTCTCTTCACAGAATGTCTCCAGTGATCAGCAGTGCGAAGTAAAAAGGTGCGGCAACTGTGCAGATGTGATCGCTGTGGTCCATGCTGCACTGCACTTGGTGTCTCTGCCCCCAGGTCTCAGTCACTGGCCACTTGCCCATTCTGTGATTGATTTTTTTCAGACCACAATTCCCATGATCCTTGGCTTTCTGCATAGAAGTCCATAGGTTTTCCTAGCTATAGTTCTCCCTCTGCTGACTGGAGGGGAAAGTGCAACACAACATTGAGCATAACAGCAGAAACTGAAAGTAAACTGACTGAAATAAGGAAAACCTCTCCTTCTCTACGTTTCTTTAGTCCAGCACCTGGCTACACCGAGACCCTAATGCCGCGTACACACGAGAGGACTTTTTTTGACAGCAAAGGTCCGATGGAACGAATCCATCGGACAATTCGATCGTGTGTGGGCTCCATTAGTCTTTTGCTGTCGAAAAATGTCGACAGACTTTAGAAAAAGAACATGTTTTACATTTTTCCGCTGGAACTCCGCTGGACCCAGTTCTTATTGAAAAATCCGCTCGTCTGTGTGCTAGTCCAACGGACAAACAACGACGCTAGGGCAGCTATTGGCTAACGGCTATGAACTTCCTTATTCTAGTCCGGTCGTACGTCATCACATTCGAATCCGTCAGAATTTAGTGTGATTGTGTGTGGCCAAGTCCGTTCATTCGAAAAGTTTGTCGGAACTCCGTCGAAAGTCTGTCGGAAAGACCGTCGGACCTAGTCCGTCGAAAAGTCTGCTCGTGTGTACGCTGCATAAGAGGTTCTTTGAGGAAAGTATTTAATTTATTATTTTTTAGCAAAAGTTTTCTTAACAGTTGAATACAATAAATGAAAGTTTTAATTTAAGATCTATCAATATTTTAAGGTTGATCTGCGCACTATTTATACTTCTTTTGTATATTTTTTACAATAAATGAAAGGATTCTTAACAAATAGAAAAAATGTGTATGTGTGATAAATCTGACTAGCACCAGTCCCAATCTGCAATCAGTATTTCTATGTACTAATTATTGAGGATTTGGTGCATTTACCCACAGGATCAGCTATAATTTAAATATAATATATAAATTTTTTGTGGGAGTGCTAATGTGATGAAAGACTGCATGGTGAGCAGATCTTTATATGTGAATGCTCTGCCTGTTTTGACCATCAGATATAATTACCACACCTGCACCAGTGCTAGGCTGAGAGACCCAGGGATTGCGGGATGAGTAGTTTCTTCACAGAAAGTGTCAGTTCTTAGACTACAGACTGAGGTTGTGCATTATACTGTGCAGTGCTATGCTGCATGTGTCATATTTGAATATCAACTAAATCTTCTGACACCAGAATGTAAAAATTGTATTCTATTATAGGCTGTGCATACAAGGCAACAAAATTACACCATGAAACTACATGAATTTAAGAAAAAGAGGACAAATGTATGGTATCAGAACGAGACGCAACAACCAAATTTATATCAAAATGTTTTATTAAAAAAAGTTCAAAATAGCAATAACACATGCCTTCTACTCATTCTCATGAAACCACATATACTATTATATACTATAATATACATCCCTTGGTGAAGGTAGGAAGGTTTATAATGTTTTTAAGGCCACCTACCTGTATATCAGGTAAGTTGACCACCACTGGTGTAGAATGATTAGATATAATCTACTGCAATAATACTCAGTACCTTAGAGCACTTAATCTTTAAAGTCGAAGATAAAGCTAATACTGACTCTTCCTTTAAATGTTCCCTCCCCCCTCCTCCTACCTATCCTGCATACAGGGCTGCTGTTAGGCTGTATAGGGCCCTGTAACTTCTGACAGGGCCCCCCGCCCCTACTCTTGAAAACTAAAATGCTATGCCTTGCGATGCTATGCTTCTCAGGCACAGCAGAAATGATACCCTTATTGATAAATACCTATTCAGTTGAATAGTGCTGCTTTGCAAGTGCCAGTTAAAGCAGGTGATGAGGAGACAATATAAAACATTTGAACAAGTTCATAATGTTTTTTAATTAATTTTTTTTATGGGGGGGGGGGGGCTTTGGTGAAATATCAGGGGTCTGAACAGACCCCTGATGTCTCACATTTGAGATAGAGGAAGGGACTGAGGACAGAGATGCATCAGTCCCTTTCTCTGCAGACTCAGCTACACTAGATCCACAAGTGTCAGTAATAAGGCAGTACAGCCAGCCCTCCAGCTCAGCAGGTGCCTGGGCCCCCCTTTTGAACTGATGGGGCCCGGGCCCAATACAGGAGGGCTGGCTGTACTGCCTTATCAGTGGCCCTGCCTGCATACCCTGTATAAAAAAAAAAAATGTATGTGTATTTACCTATATTTAATCCAGTCACTTAATCCAGCATCTCACTGTGTCAGTGAGTGGCTGCTGCAGAGGAGAAGCAGAAGCGCTGACAACGGCTGTGCCATGGGAGCCTATGGGTGACATCATGGCTCTGGGAATTTACAGCCATTGTCAAGCACTCCCTTACATAGCAGAACTCGAGCTGCTGACTCAACTAACTGAATCTTGTTAAAAAAAATAAAAAGGTAGGTATACATTTTATTTATTTTTTATTATAGCGGGTGTGCAGGATAGGAGGAGGGGGAGGGAAACATTTTTAGCAGGTAAATGTAGCATTTACTAGCACTTTACCTAGTCCTTTAATTCTATTTTTCTATTATACAGAGTAAAGAGAAAAAATCCAACTGCAGTCATGTAAACGTGAACTAAATGCAAGCATTATGCATCATATATATTTCCCGTAGTTTTCTCCTTTTCTGTGTCATTGCTTTAAAAGGAGGAAAGGGGATGATGAGTGATTAGAGAGATGGGTAGATTAATGAATGGTGTAGGAGAACAGGATTTGAAATGGATTGCGATGTAGGAGTATAAAAAAAAGTAAATTTTTCGTGAAATATAGACAGTGATGAGGGGGGTGGTTGGATAGATGATCACATTCAAGACTGTGCTCTGAAAATGCAAGAAAGATGTGTCAATACTATCCTAAATTACAGTAATTCTAGAAAGGGTTAAAATACCTTATCAGGTGTAAATAGAATCCTAAACTGAGCCAGTGGGGGGCTGCCATTGCTAACTTGTTTTCTAAGGGTGCATATAGACTTGGGAATGCACCCTACTACTCCCAAGTAGGCCCCACTGTGCACTCTGCGTGGGCATCATACAGTCTAACAGGCAAGCCATGATACTTTCTAGATCCCTAACACTACAGGAGAAGTGCTGCCCCAGCATACCTGAAAAAATGTGCATTTCAGAGTTCATAGTCCTTGCAAGACTCTCTCACGCAAGTGTAAATCCTTATGAAACATATTCTGGCACTGGTGTCTTTGGGGTGAACCTCAGGTTCCGATAGCGTCACATCCAATTAGTGATAAGTCGCATCCTTTTGGCTCCGCACAGAACTTCCAAAAACACTGACAAATGCAGGGCAGCCCCTGGGCTCTGGACCACGGTCCTTTTTATATGTCAGAGGACCAGTGGGTCAGACCCATTGAAAAAAGCCCCACTAAAAAGAAAAAGAACCGAGAAAGGTCTTAACTCCTACTCTCCCAGCCGGGACAGCTCTAGACTAACTGGCTAAAATCCCAACCTGCTCACATGTGAATCAATAGAATCACACAGCTACATAGTCTAGGATGGCAAAGCACTCCCCTCCTCTTTCATAGCTAACAGCCTTGCTCAGACTGCAATGACTACTCTTTCCTGTGAAGACTGGAAGTTCAGGGAAGCAGCGCTGAAAGAGCAGGAGACAGCCACACTGAAAGTTACAATCTTCAAGTGCCAGGTTTAGATTTTTCACAAACATTTTACTTGGGAAAATGTATTTTATTGTGCTCAGTGTGTTAAACTACAAAAATATCTGTGGGTTAATACTATAATTTTTTTAGTGATCTGATTCAGTAAAAAGATCTGCTTGGCTGTGAAGAGGGTTCTGCCCTTTAGTTTTTCTCTCTGCACTACTCCAAAAAAAATAAAAAAGGGAGGAAGAAGGTCTGGGTAAAGTGATTCAAATCTAATAGGCTGCAATATACAGTATTACAGTTTATCAGTCATGGGATGCAGTGGTTACATTAGTTTTCTTTTTATCCATTGTTATCATCTAGTGATTCTGCCAGAAACACACCTGCTGTGCTAGGGTGGCAACATTCACTCATTCTTCTAGATCAGGAAAACAAAAACGAGATGGGACAACAGCAAACTTAACCTCTGAAGAAGACCCCAACAAACGGGTCGAAACACGTCAGTTTTTGTCCTATTCTAGACATGTTTGCTATGTAATGCTATGTAGTTTTTGTAATTGCAATATTTGCATCTTGTGGGTACTTTCCTTTCAGAGCTCATATTTTAATCCTCATGGAACTTTTTGTATGTGAATAATAAAAAAAACTTTTATAATATTGTGCCAAAACAAAAAAAAAAAAAATCCTTGCTGCCTAAAAACCCCTCCCTTGGGGGAACTTTCCCATAATACGAGATGGAACAACTATGAAGGAGCAGCATTGTCACAATAGGACAGGAAGTATGTTAGTGCTTTCAGAACATCTCCCCCTCAAATCTTCACCGTAACATAGGAGAAAATGTTCTGTAGTACACAGGTAAACATAGCAAGGATGATGTCACTGCTTGAGATAACATTGCAGAGTGCACAGGAACTTAAAGAATAATTGGATTTCCAGCAAGATCAATGGCTATTTTTTGTACATATCAGATACAACAAAATGGTATATTTAACAGACCAAAAGGGAGCAAATGAGAAAAGCTCATTGTTAGGATTTACATACACTTTTATCTCTATAGGGCAGAAGCAAATACAGGACACCATCAGCCGTATACAAATTAGTTTCATTTTAATCTCATTTTGTCTTGAGCTACACATCATGGATGGCAATGTAATCATACAGATATATGGTTTATTAGCTTTTTACCCATGCCGCTTTTATGACACTGCATCTAATTAGCATGAACACATAAGAAATTATGCATTGTTCTTTCACCACCTTAGGAGAGGAAATGTGTTAACAAACTAATTTATACAAAGCTTTGCTTAAAGGGATGATTATATGTTTTCTAGCTACTGGTACACCAACAATGATGCTGACAAACATAAAAATGACAATTTACTAGCCCAGATTTGTTACGGTTTAAAGGTCCACTCCACCCAAAAACACACTTCTACAACAGATCCTAAAGAGTTAAACCACCCATCAGTTTCTTACAGCTCCCAGCAACTCTATGCATTTAGAATAAAAAACAAAAGTGATGATACCAAACATGAATGTGAACACCCAGCACTCCAATGTGGGTAGCACTATGGACCCATACTGTGCCTCACTATTAGTTCATAACTATGATGGACAAACCTGTAGTATTGAAGGTGAAGATCTCAATCACAAAAGCTGGTTGAAATTTACGTAAGATAAGGCCTGGGTTAACCGCTTTCAGACCGGACCATTTCGCTGGCAAAAGTCCAGAGCGTTTTTTGCGATTCGGCAGTGCGTCGCTTTAACTGACACTTGCGCGGTTGTGCGACGTGGTTCCCATACAAAATTGACGCTGTTTTTTTCCCACAAATAGAGCTTTTTTTTGGTGGTATTTGATCGCCTCTGTGGTTTTTATTTTTTGCGCTATAAACAAAATAATAGCGACAATTTTGAAAAAAAAAACACAATATTTTGTACTTTTTGCTATAATAAATATCCCCAAAAAATATATAAAAAAACGTTTTTTTCCTCCGTTTAGGCCGATATGTATTCTTCTACATAATTTTGTAAAAAAAAAATTGCAATATGAGTTTATTGATTGGTTTGGGCAAAAGTTATAGCGTCTACAAAATAAGGGTTAGTTTTATGGCATTTTTATTTATAATTTTTTTTTTACTAGTAATGGCGACGATCTGCAATTTTTATCGTGACTGCGACATTATGGCGGACACGTCGGGCAATTCTGACACATTTTTGGGACCATTGTCATTTTTACAGCGATCACTGCGATTAAATTGCACTGATTACTGTAAAAATGATACTGGCAGTGAAGAGGTTAACCGCTAGGGAAGGGTTAAGTGTGTGCTGGGGAGTGTTTGTAACTGGAGGGGGGAGGGGCTGTGTGTAACACTACACTGATCAGCTCTCCCGATTACAGGGAGAGCTGATCAGTGACACTGTCACTAGGCAGAACGGGGAGCTTGTTTACTTTAGCATCTCCCCGTTCTTCCTCTCCGTGAGACGATCGCGGGTATCCCTGTGGTGATCGAGTCCGCGGGACCCGACTCACGGAGCTCGCGACGGGCATGTGCTCAAGCCACCAGTGGGGTGCGCACGCGTTGGCTCGGCTGCAAATTCAAAGGGACGTACGGGTACACCCATTTGACTGTCCATGCCATTCTGCCGACGTACATCTGTGTGCACCGGTCATAATGTGGTTAAAGGGTTGTTTTTTTTCTTAAACCTGACACTTTACAGCCCAACACCAGGCTCTGCGCTCTCCCCCTCGCCCCTGCATGTAAAATTATTTTTTTACTTCCCTTTTTCTGATATGTTTTGGCAGGTCAAATGAGAAATGGTGAGAGTTAAAAAGTGGGAGTAAACTCTTTTTACCTGCATAGTGCCTTGAAAAAGTATTCATACCCCTTGAAATCTTTCACATTTTGGCATGTTACAACGTTAATGTATTTTATTGGGATTTTATGGGATAGACCGACGAAGTGGCACATAATTGTGAAGTGGGAGGAAAATGATAAATGTCTTTCAACATTTTTTACAAATAAATATCTAAAAAGTGTGGCGTGCATTTGTATTCAGCCCCCTTTACTCTGTTACCCCTAACTCAAATCTAATGGAACCAATTGCCTTTAGAAGTCACCTAATTAGTAAATAGAGTCCACCTGTGTGTCATTTACTCTCAGTATAAATACAGCTGTTGTGTGAAGCCCTCAGAGGTTTGTTAGAGAACCTTAGTGAACAAACAGCATCACGAAGGCCAAGGAACACACCAGACAGGTCAGGGATAAAGTTGTGGAGAAGTTTAAAGCAGGGTTGGGTTATACAAAAATATTCCAAGCTTTAAACATCTCACAAAGCACTGTTCAATACATAATCCAAAAATGAAAAATATGGCACAACTGCAAACCTACCAAGACATGAGTGTCCACCTAAACTGGCAGGCTGGGCAAGGAGAGCATTAATCAAAGAAGCAGCCAAGAGGCCCATGGTAATTCTGGAGGAGCTGCAGAGATCCACAGCTCAGGTGGGAGAATCTGTCCACAGGACAACTATTAGTAGTGCACTCCACAAATCTGTATTTTATGGAAGAGTGGCAAGAAAAGCCATTGTTGAAAGAAAGGCATAAGAAGTTCTGTTTGCAGTCTGCGAGAAGCCATGTGGGGGACACAGCAAACATGTGGAAGAAGGTGCTCTGGTCAGATGAGACCAAAATTGAACTTTTTGGCCTTAAAGCAAAACGCTATGTGTGGCGGAAAACTAACACTGCACATCACCCTGAACAGACCACCCCCACCATGAAACATGGTGGTGGCAGCATCATGTTGTAGGGATGATTTTCTTCAGTGGGAAGTTGGTCAGAGTTGATGGGAAGATGGATGGAGCCAAGTACAGGGCAATCTTAGAAGAAAACCTGTTAAGCCCCATACACACGGTCGGGTTTTCCGATGACCAGTTCCGTCGGATCATGTCCGTCGGACTTTGTCCGATGTTGGTGTTGCGTACACACGGTCGGACAACGTTGTCGGAATTTCCGGTCTGCAAGAACGTCGTGACGTAAGTCGTCTTCCACGAGACTAGAAAAGGGAAGTTCAGCACCACGTCCTGCACCCGTTCTGCTCCTTCTGCTGATCCCGTGTTTATCGCGAGTTAGTTGAAGTTTGGGGACTTACGATTCGCGATTCTCAGTTTTGTGACTCAGATCGTTACTGCTCTTCAGTTTGTGCTTGTCGTGCGTATCTGTTTATTAGTGCGTGTAGTCAGTTCGCATTTGTTGGTCATTGCGGCCTATATCTTGATATAGGACGGTTTGATTTTCACTGCTTATTGTCTGCTCGTTTCTGGTATTCATTTCGTTCTTTCAGGCCTTGCTGTTTATCGGTGCTTTCTGTTTGTCCGTTCTGACCAGCCGACCGTTTGTGAGCGATGTTTCCCGTACGTACTCGTCGCCGAGTTCGTGCTGTATGCGGAATTGGTGTCGGGCTTTTAGCTTTGAGCCAAGACCCGTCCATGAACAGAGTGACGAGGAGTATGTGGACCAAGAATTGGTTGCTTCAGCGTGATCAGTTCTCGCACATGCCTTTGCTTCATGAGATCCGGGAGAATAATCCTGATGATTTCAGGAACTTTCTCCGGATGACGGACCCCGTTTTTCACCGTCTTTTGGCTTTGCTGACCCCTTTTATCAGCCGGCAGGATACCTGCATGAGACAAGCCATCACTCCGGAGCAGAGGCTTGTTGCCACGTTGAGGTACTTGGCGACAGGGAGAAGCCTTCAGGATTTGAAGTTCTCCTCAGGTATCTCTCCCCAGGCCCTGGGAATCATTATTCCAGAGACCTGTTCTGCCATCATCCAGGTCCTGCAGGAGGACTATATTAAGGTAACATTTCTACTTTACTATTCCCTTCTATGTATGCTCTGTTTGCTAATGTCTTGTATTTTTGACCTCCTTCCCTAATTACCATGATTGCAATATGCTCTAATATGCTGTGCCCCTTTTCTCCTTCATGCATTTTTCCCTTCACTTACCTCCCCAGCATGCTCTTCTGGCCCAATAGACACCTATGGCCTAGTCCCTTAAGCAATGTATTTTGTCTGCTGCATAGTATTGTTTTCCCCCAAACACCCCCTAAAATATGCACAAATGTTTGCTGTGTGTTTTACTTCATGCAGAGCCCCTTTTGTTTCCCTTTTTTTTGGGGGGGGGGGGTGCCAAACTCATTAGGAACCCCCTCCCCCTACTGCTCTGTCAGATGCTACCAATCCTCTTTCTGCTGGCTTTCCCAAGGTCAATACACACTATATACCTACCTCTTTATAGTGGGCATCTTTAGGGATGAATTCAGCAAAGCATGTAGTGCAAGGGGCTGCCTCCATACTTTCCATTTCCTATTTTTTTGTGTTCTTTCCCTCATATTAGCTTGCTAGGTAATTGCAGAATGTCAAAATGTGCTTCCATATTTTTTTGGGGTGTTATTTGGAATGTTCTTTTAGGTTTCCTGTGGGCTGCCAATAGTGTTTTGTTAAGGAGGGTCTGGCCAAACTAGCACACATTATTGAGCCATTTGGCAATCAATGAAGTGGAGAGGGTTACCTGTCCAAAGCCCCCCCCCCAACCCCTAGTTATTGTCAATGGCCCCTCAGAAGTGGGGGGATTGATGGGGGGTGAGTAATCTGCTAGGGGGACCCTCTACTTTTGGGTGCAAATACTTTCCAGCTTACAATTTTAAAGTCTGATCTTGTTCCAAGATGTTATTTTCTAATCTGCTTGCAATGTTTATGTGCAAAGTGACTAATTTTTTTTTCTTGTTTCACTCCACAGTTCCCTTCCATGCCACAGGAATGGCAGACTGTGGCCTCCCACTTTGCCAGCCATTGGGACTTTCCTAACTGCGGAGGTGCAATTGATGGGAAACACGTCCGCATCGTCCCACCCCCCAACTCGGGGTCCTACTATTATAATTACAAGGGGTTTAATAGTGTAGTGATGTTGGCGGTGGTGTCGGCGACATACCAGTTTTTGTATGTGGACGTGGGGATGAACGGCCGGATCTCGGATGGTGGTGCCATTGCGCACACGGAGTTCTATTGGCGTCTCCAGAGTGGCAGTCTGTGTTTGCCACCTCCAGAGGAGAATGCTGAAGGACTCCCCTTCGTCTTTGTCGCAGATGAAGCGTTTGCACTGACTCCCCATCTGATGAGGCCCTTCCCGATGAGGACCCTCACCCCAGACCAGAGGGTCTTCAATTACAGGCTGTCGAGAGCCTGCAGAGTGGTGGAGAACACCTTCGGGATCCTGGCCAGCCGCTTCCGCCTGTTTTTGACGGCTATTAACTTGGCGGAATACAAACTAAACCATATAGTTCTTGCCTGTTGCATATTGCACAACTTTTTGAAAAGACACAACAGCAACTATGTGGTGGCCGTTGGCCCAGATGTGGACGGGCCTTCCAATGCCGACCTCACAGCCCTTCAAGCGGCACGTCCAGGCTTGCCCCCTCTAAATGCCAGCGAGGTCCGCAAGCAATATATGGACTACTTTGTGGGTAGGGGGGGGGGGCATTGCTCTGCCTGACGATGTGTGAGAGGCATTTTTTAATAAATATATTTTTTAAACATACCTATGATTTCTTGTCATTTCCTGCTTGTGTTGTTTGTAGGTGTATTCTAGCTTATTTGTGTTGGATATTTTTGCCCTTTAGCTTCAACAGTGGGAATGCACTTTCTAGGCAAAAGGAGGTAACAGTCTCTTCTTCCCAAAAAGAATCTTCTCATGTTGTGTGTCTTTTGTCTAGCCACTTCCCGACCGCCCCCTGTATATATACGTCGGCAGAATGGCACGTACAGGCAGAATCACGTACCTGTACGTGACATTCTTCCGGCGGTTGGGGGGTCCGATCGGACCCCCCTCCGCCGGCGGGGGCGGTCGGGATCGTGTCAGGAGCGATCCGGGACGAGGGGACGGCCAGTGGTTTCTGGCCACCCCCTCACGATCGCTCCTGGCCAATGAAAAGCTTCCCCTTCCTGTCTATTGTATAGACAGGAAGGCGGAAGTGATGTCACGCTCGGTGCGCCGGTCTATGTGACCGGAGACGCCGAGCGGCGAACATGTAAAGATTAGTGCACAACAGTACACTGACACCAGTACAGTTAGGCACATATTCCACCCCCCTGTCACCCCCTGATCACCCCCCAGATCACCCCCTCCCCCCCCCCAGTCACAGTGTCACTAATTGCAGTGATCATTTTTTTACTGATCACTGCATTTAGTGTCAGTGTGACTGTAATAACTGTCAGGGCAGTTAGTTTTAGGTCCAAGGTAGCCCCCTACCCCCCCCTAATAAAGGTTTAACCCCTTGATTGCCCCCCAGGTAACCCTTTCACCCCCTTTTGCCAGTGTCACTAAGCGATCGTTTTTCTGATCGCTGTATTAGTGTCACTGCTGTCGCTAGGTAACCATTTTTTTTTTTTAGGTAACCGCCATGTTTATATAGGTTCATAAATAGTTTTATAGGTCAGGTACCCCCATATTTCAACCTAAATAAAGGTTTTAACCCCTTGATTGCCCCTAGAGTTAACCCTTTCACCAGTGATCACTGTATAACTGTCACTGGTGACGCTGGTTAGCCAGTTAGTTATTTCGTTATTTAGGTTCCCCGTCAGGTTTTTATATAGCGTCAGGTACCCCCATATATTACCTAATAAAGGTTTTAACCCCCTGATTGCCCCTAGTTAACCCTTTCACCCCCTTTTGCCAGTGTCACTAAGCGATCGTTTTTCTGATCGCTGCATTAGTGTCGCTAGGTAACCATTTTTTTTTTTTAGGTAACCGCCATGTTTATATAGGTTCATAAATAGGTTTATAGGTCAGGTACCCCCATATTACAACCTAAATAAAGGTTTTAACCCCCTGATTGCCCCTAGAGTTAACCCTTTCACCAGTGATCACTGTATAACTGTCACTGGTGACGCTGGTTAGCCAGTTAGTTATTTCGTTATTTAGGTTCCCCGTCAGGTTTTTATATAGCGTCAGGTACCCCCATATATTACCTAATAAAGGTTTAACCCCCTGATTGCCCCTAGTTAACCCTTTCACCCCCTTTTGCCAGTGTCACTAAGCGATCGTTTTTCTGATCGCTGCATTAGTGTCGCTAGGTAACCAGTTTTTTTTTGTATTACTGTTACGGGTGACGCTGGTTAGTTAGCTTGTTTTTTATACTGTCAGGGCACCCGCCATTTATTACCCAATAACGGTTTAACCCCCTGATCGCCGGCGGGTGATATCAATTAGGTTTTAGGGTCAAATAAGGTCTGCGTCGCCCCAGGTTAGTGCCAGTACCGCAAACACCCACGCACAAAGCATACACCTCCCTTAGTGGCACAGTATCTGAACAGATCAATATCTGATCTGATCAGATCTATACTAGCGTCCCAGCAGTTTAGGGTTCCAAAAAAAACCGCATTGTTAGCGGGATCAGCCCAGATACCTGCTAGCACCTGCGTTTTCCCCCTCCGCCCAGCCCAGCCCACCCAAGTGCAGTATCGATCGATCACTGTCACTTACAAAACACTAAGCACACATAACTGCAGCGTTCGCAGAGTCAGGCCTGATCCCTGCGATCGCTAACAGTTTTTTTTGTGGTAGCGTTTTGATTCAGTCGCTTCAGTCAGGAGCTTTTTTACCTGTGAATCTCAAAAAAATAAAAAAAAATAAAATAGTTGTCGTTTTATTGTTCTCTCTCTCACTCTATTCTCTCTCTATTGTTGCTCTTTTTTTACTCCATTCTATTCTGCAATGTTTTATTATGTTTTATCATGTTTTATCATGCTTGCTTTTCAGGTATGTAATTTTGTTTACTGTGTTTTAGTGTTAAGCATTTTTTTGTTTTCAGGTGCGCCATTCAGTTGCAACGCGGATTTATTTATCTTGACAGCAACAGCGTTTGCTCCCACGATACATAAAGACGCGACACCAACACTGTAGGAGGTGATTTCACCACCACAGTTAAAAAAAAGAGCATATATGCCGAAGCATGGGGGCAGCAGGGGGGGGGAGGAGCGATTGGCTCCTAATGCCACGTACATACGGTCGAAATTCCGACCGTGTGTACACGGCATAACTTTTGCGGGAGGATGCCCCCATGCATCGGCATATATAAATGGTGCATGTATGCCCATCATTAGAAGTGGGTGGATGAAGGGAGGTATTCTAATGGTGGGCATACCCACCAATCAATCTCTTTTTTTCGTTCAGCCAAGAGGCTGCATGAAAAAAAAAAGATTACAATATATGTCCAGTATGTTGCTGGACTTTGAATGGTTATACCAGAATGATGCCTGCAGGTTTAGGTATCATCTTGGTATCATTCTTTTCAGCCAGTGATCGGCTTTCATGTAAAAGCAATTCTAGCGGGTAATTAGCCTCTAGACTGCTTTTACAAGCAGTGGGAGGGAATGTCCCCCCTCCCGGATATAAACCGCGCCATTGGGAAATTGGGAAAGCATTTTATCACACCAATCTTGGTGTGGTCAGATGCTTTGAGGGCAGAGGAAAGATCTAGCGTCTAATAGACCCCAATTTTTTCAAAAAAAGAGTACCTGTCACTGCCTATTGCTATCATAGGGGATATTTACATTCCCTGAGATAACAATAAAAATCATAACAAAGAAAAAAAATGGAAGGAACAGTTTAAAAATAAAATAAAAAAGCTAAATAAATAAAAAAAAAAACAAAAAAAAAAAAAAAAGCACCCCTGCCCCCCCTTCTCTTGCGCAAAGGCGTACACAAGCGTTGGTCTGGCGTCATATGTAAACAGCAATTGCACCATGCATGTGAGGTATCACCGCGAAGGTCAGATCGAGGGCAGTAATTTTAGCAGTAGACCTCCTCCGTGAATCTAATGTGGTATCATGTAAAGGCTTTTAAAGGCTTTTAAAAATGTATGTAGTTTGTCGCCACTGCGTGTTTGTGCGCAATTTTAAAGCATGTCGTGTTTGGTATCCATGTACTCGGCCTAAGATCATATTTTTTATTTCATCAAAAATTTGAGCAATATAGTGTGTTTTAGTGCATTAAAATAAAAAAAAAAAAGTGTATTTTTTCCACAAAAAATGCGTTTGAAAAATCGCTGCGCAAATACTGTGTGGAAAAAAAAAATGCAACACCCACCATTTTAATCTGTAGGGCCTTTGCTTTAACATTATATATAGTGTTTGGGGGTTCAACGTAATTTTCTTGCAAAAAAAAAATATGTTTTCATGTAAACAAAAAGTGTCAGAAAGGGCTTTGTCTACAAGTGGTTAGAAGAGTGGGTGACGTGTGACATAGGCTTCTAAATGTTGTGCATAAAATGCCAGGACAGTTCAAACCCCCCCCCAAATGACCCCATTTTGGAAAGTAGACACCCCAAGCTATTTGATGAGAGCAATGTTGAGCCCATTAAATATTTATTTTTTTTGTCCCAAGAGATTGAATAATGAAAAAAAAAAAATATATATATTTTTTTTACAAAAAGTTGTCACTAAATGATATATTGCTCAAACATGTCATGGGCATATGTAGAAATACACCCCAAAATACATTCTGTTGCTTCTCCTGAGTACGGGGATACCACATGTGTGGGACTTTTTGGGAGCCTAGCTGCGTACGGAACCCCAAAAACCAATCACCGCCTTCAGGCTTTCTAAGGGTGTAATTTTTTTATTTCACTTCTCACTGCCAATCACAGTTTCGGAGGCCATGGAATGCCCAGATGGCATAAAACCCCCCAAAATGACCCCATTTTGGAAAGTAGACACCCCAAGCTATTTGCTGAGAGGTATTGTGAGTATTTTGCAGATGTCGCTTTTTGTCACAAAGTTTTGAAAATTGAAAAAAGAAAAAAAAATTTTTTTTTTTTCTTTACTTTCTTCATTTTCAAAAACAAATGAGAGCTGTAAAATACTCACCATGCCTCTCAACAAATAGCTTGGGGTGTCTACTTTCCAAAATGGGGTCATTTGGGGGGGTTTTGTGCTATTTTGGCATTTTATGGCCTTCGAAACTGTGATAGGTAGTGAGGAGTGAAATCAAAAATTTGCACCCTTAGAAATCCTGAAGGCGGTGCTTGGGTTTCGGGGCCCCGTACGCGGCTAGGCTCCCAAAAAGTCCCACACATGTGGTATCCCCATACTCAGGAGAAGCAGCAAAATGTATTTTGGGGTGCAATTCCACATATAACTATGGCATGTGTGAGCAATATATCATTTAGTGACAACTTTTTTAAAAAAAAAAAAATCTTTTTTATTTTTGTCTTTATTCAATCACTTGGGACTAAAAGAAAAAATATTCAATGGGCTCAACATGCCTCTCAGCAAATAGCTTGGGGTGTCTACTTTCCAAAATGGGGTCATTTGGGGGGGTTTTGTACTTCTCTGCCATTTTAGCACCTCAAGAAATGAAATAGGCAGTCATAAATTAAAAGCGGTGTAAATTCCAGAAAATGTACTCTAGTTTGTAGACGCTATAACTTTTGCGCAAACCAATAAATATACGCTTATTGGCATTTTTTTTACTAAAGACATGTGGCTGAATACATTTTGGCCCAAATGTTTGACTAAAATTGAGTTTATTAGATTTTTTTTATAACAAAAAGTAGAAAATCTCTTTTTTTTTCAAAATTTTCGCTCTTTTTCCGTTTATATCGCAAAAAATAAAAATCACAGAGGCAATCAAATACCATCAAAAGAAAGCTCTATTTGTGGGAAGAAAAGGACGCAAATTTCGTTTGGTTACAAAATTGCATGACCGCGCAATTACCAGTTAAAGTAGTGCAGTGCGAAATTGAAAAAAGACCTCTGGTCCTTTGGCTGCCAAATGGTCCGGGGCTGAAGTGGCTAGAGAAGGTTTGTAGTGCATAACTGACACCCAAAATACTCCTTTTCATCACCATGACAGAAATGTGTGTATTCACAAAAATGGTGTGCTACGTGTTTTCGTACAAACCACTGTGGGTGTCATTTACCTAAGCCAAATCCACTATGCACTACAAGTGCACTGCAAAAGTGCCCTGGAAAATACACTTGCAGTGCAAACTGGAAAAGCCTTTAGTAAATAACACCCATTGCCCCCCAAATCATTAACTTTTGACATAAATAATGCTTTGGTGTTTTTAAAGAAGGAAGTCACACATTTTTTTGTTTAAAATAGTTTACTTACAACACATTCACAAGTGCCTTTCTAAACTTCGTGGCAAAACTGACAAGATCTTGGTTCTTTAGAACATTGTTTACAAACATTACGCATTTGTTAAAACCAGGCATGGAGCAAAACAGAACAGACAGAACCTAGGAACTTGCAAAGTTCAACTTTCTAAAGTGAAGACAAGATCAGACATGACTATATGTTGAAAGTGTGTTTGATCTTGCCTTAAGCACATGGGGGGGGCACCGCTTGAAAAAGGTAATTTAGAACATGCACACAATTTGGGTCTCAAAATGGACATTAGATGGTAAAACACATGCCTAGAATGTTCCAAAGTGCAATTTCCCATCATGGGGATCAATGGACGTGTTTTGGGGGTGCAACCCCTTCACCACACCCACTTTAGTTGTTAGTAAAGTGGTTGCACCCCCAAAACGTTGTCATTCATCCACCATGATGGGAGCTAGCACATGTGGACACAATGTGTGCATGTTCCAAATTTGCCACAGTTCTTAAGTTGCAAATGTTGTCACAAACAGCCACAAATGTGTGTTAATTACTTGGTGCGTTTTCAGATTCTACCTAAAACATCAATAATGTTCTTCAATTTTTGTTGAACATCATTGATGTTTTTCTTTATCTCATCTAGATCTCGATTGCAGACCATTATCTCCCCGATGAGTACGTGTGCACTTTCAGTCGTAAAGTGCGATTCTTCTTCCACAACATCCACGTCACCTAAAAATACCAAAAAAAATAAATAAAGGCTCTTGGAAATGAGGCAGGCATACATTGATTAGCTTACCAGTAGCTGTGTTCTCCCACACTCACCTGTTGTGGTGACAAGTTCTCCAAGTTCGATGATCTCTCCTTCCTTCCTCCTCCTCCTCTGCTTCTGGTTTTTCCCCTTCTTTGGGAGGTGTGGGTTTTATGGTTTCCTCAGACATCCCGAGTCTTCGCTCCCCTATGAGAATGTACAAAAGGAAGATTTAGCACCACAATCTATTGAGGCCAGAAATAGGTAATGTCAAACATTGCTTGAAAGTGAGGGACAATATTTTGGGTTGGCCAGTTACAAATTACAACAACATGAATGTAGTCACTTTGTAAAGGTGCTAAACTTACTACCTTTTTGGTACACCCCTCTAGTATCCACTGGAGCACATGTGTGGATCAGCATTAAAAAAAGGGCATGGGGGTGTCCCAGCACTAGTGCTCTAGAGTCCAGATGGGTAAACAGCTACTGAGTGACCTCTCCTTTACATTGACTAAATTTGCTTTACATTCTTGATGACATCTCTATTGAGAACAAACTTCCTTTCACTAAAAACTTCACCAAACCTCGTTTTATAAGTGGCCGAACGATCGAGGTTGAGTACGATCGAATGGACACACACGAACATGACAGTGGCAGAAAGATCGATGTTGAGTACGATCGAATGCACAGACGAACATGAAAGTGGCCATTTTCAAAAGGTACAACATTGAAAAAATCCAAACACATGGAGTATGCAAGCAAGAAATCAAACACAAAACACAACTACTTACTTTTTTGAAGAACTCGCTTGATCTTTCTGTACTGATCGGGCTCCCTCAGTTTCAGGTCTGACCAGCGTTTCCTCAGTTGCTCCTTGGATCGTTGTACCCCAAAATGATTGTACAGCCTTCTCACAACTTTAGACATGATATTGGCCTTTCTGAGATTTGGGTTGAGGTAAGGCCCATACTTCCCATCATAGTCGCTCCTCTTCAATATGTCCACCATCTCCAACATTTCTCCAAAGGACATATTGGAGGCCTTAAATTTCAGACTCCGGGATCGGGACGTTTCTGCCTCCGGCCTTTCCTCGTCCTCCTCCTCATTGCTGCAATATTTGGGGCGCACCTGCTGTGTCCCCGCCATGTGCTCTCCACACTGCGCCGTAAAGAGAAGGGGTGGGGAATAGACGAGAAAGATCGTCAGGGGGCGGGCGGAGTTTCACGCATGCGCACTGTATATAAAACGTCACACGCATGTGTCGTAGCGACGATCTGTGAGACGAGGGGAGAGAAAGCTCACGCACGAGAAGGGGTGGGGAATAGACGAGAAAGATCGTCAGGGGCGGGCGGAGTTTCACGCATGCGCACTGTATATAAAACGTCACACGCATGTGTCGTAGCGACGATCTGTGAGACGAGGGGAGAGAAAGCTCACGCACGAGACGAACGCTAGAACGAAGGTACAATTTGAACTTGGTACATAACTAGCCTAGACTGATTAGACCTTGACGCTTCTTTATGGAGAAGAGTAGGAGAGTTTAGCCTGACATTATTTATAGTGTTTTGTGTGGTGTTGTGTCTTGCAGAGATTATGGAGGGCTTCAACGATGTGAGTTTTCTCCCCCTCTTCATTGATAAATATAGGGAAATGACCCTATTATGGCAGGCTAAACACCCTGATTACGGCAACAAACCAAAGAGGTACGCAGCCATGCAGAAACTTGTGGCATTTGTAAAGCCAAAGATACCCACGGCAACCGTTCGTAAGTTGAGTCAAAATTGGCAGCCTGAGGAGTGCGTATTTCAGGGAGCGCAAGAAGGTCCTGAAGTCCCAAGCATCTGGAGCTGCAGCAGATGAGGTCCATGTCCCCAAGCTCTGGTACTATGACAGGCTCCATTTTCTCAAAGACCAGGCTGATGTCATGGAGTCACTCTCGACTCCTCCTTCCACGCAGGCCACCCCTGATGAGGCTTCCGAGGAGCAACCTGGGCCTTCCAGTCTGGAAGATGTGGAGGAGCCCAGCTTGAGCCAGGTATAGTAGTTTTGGAACCATTTTTGAGAAAAATGAATGATGTTCACTTAATTCAGGATCCCCAATTGCTTAGTTCCTAACGTGTTTGACATATCAACGGACAGTAGTGTTGGAGACATTTGGGGCAAGAATCTAAACTGCAGGGCTGAGAATTGTATGGTTTTCTATTTGTAAACATTTTGCAACAGTCACTAGATGAAAATTGTGTGTGTTTGATGAACAAATAACTCAAACTATGTCCCTTTTTCATACACAGGAAGACCTCAGCCAGGAGGTGGCGGTGGAATGTATCAGTCAGGAGGAGGAAGGGGTTAGTGGCAGCCAAGAGGTGGGTAGTGGCAGCCAAGAGGGGGGTAGGCCTAGGAGCCTGACTGTCTCCCAAGTCCCTCACCTCCGCCTTCCCTACAAAAGAGCGAGAAGGAGGGGTGAGGCGGGAGAGTCAGCGCTCCAGCTGATCAGAGAGGCTTCAGCCTCCCTACATGCCACACCCACCTACGAGGAGGCCTTTGGCTCCGTGGTTGCCACGAAAATGATGGCTATGGAGGTGGGGCAACGCAACATGTGTGAGGATGTCATCCTCAAGGTCCTAAATAAGGGTATGGCTGGGGGGATGACCCCACTCACACATGTTTGCGATAGTGACCTTGCTCCGCCTCCTCCTCCTCCTTCTGCCACCCCACCAGCACCACAGCCACAGCGTGCAAGGAAGCGTGGAAGGAAGACAAGAGAGTGACGACCTGGATTCAGTCTGGTCTGAGAGAAGATGGAGCCTCTCGTAGTACCAGAGCCTGGCGACCTAGATGGCATCTGCTGCAGTTCCGGATGTTTTGGACTTCAGGACCAGATAGCACTCCCTTATTAAGATACGTACTCCTCAGGCCACCAAGTTTTGAAGCTTAAAAAATGATGTTTGCCGTGGGTGTCCAAGGCTTTGCAAATTCCCCAAGTTTCTCCATCGCTGCGTTCCTCTTTGGTTTGTTGCTGAGACCTAAATAAAGGTATTTTTGAGTTCAAAAAAACATTGCCTATGTGTTTTACTTTTCTACAATGACAGTTTATTTGTGAGTAGGCTGGTACATTTCACAAATCATAAAGTCTAATTAACAAGGGGCACCAACAACAAACAAACTCCTAGTAAATTTAAACAACAAATACAAATGTTAATAATGTTGTTTTGCTAAATTGAGACACACAACCCCCCTCAAAAATCTAAATAAATTATCCTGAAAATATGTATTCCAAACCTAAAATATAAAATGACAAATCATCCCAAAAATATAACAAACATTCTTTTACGATCTGACGTTAAAAAAAACATCTAGCCAAGAAATCCTGAAAAAGAATAAATCAATACGTTTGTGAGAAGTGCGGGTGAATAGGAGCAGCTAAAACATGTCATTCTTCTTGCATTGTAAAGAAAAAGAGAATGCGCTGCATTAAAGACATTTTAACATTGCAGCGTGATGAATGTGCTGTGTCGATTAGGAACGGTAGTTTTATCTGACAGAACGCGTCCGTCACAGAATTTCTTCTGAGCATGCGTAGCACTTTGTCCGTCGGACTACGCTACACACGATCGGAATTGGTATGATCGGACTTTGTTGTCGGGATATTTATAGAGCAGGAGATAGAACTTTGTCCGTCGGACAATCCGATGGAAACTGTCCGATGATGCCTACACACGGTCGGAATTTCAGACAACATTGTCCGATAGGACAGAATCCATCGGAAAATCCGACCGTGTATATGGGGCTTTAGAGTCTGCAAAAGACTTGACTGGGGCAGAGATTCACCTTCCAGCAGGACAACAACCCTAAACATACAGCCAGAGCTACAATCGAATGGTTTAGAACAAAGCATATTCATGTGTTAGAATGGACCAGTCAAAGTCCAGACCTAAATCCATTTGAGAATCTGTGGCAAGACTTATAAATTGCTATTCGTAGACACTCTCCATCCATCCTGACAGAGCTTGAGTTTTTTTGCAAAGAAGAATAGGCAAAATGTTTACTCTGTTGGTGTGCTAAGCTGGTAGAGACATCCCCAAAAAGACTTGAAGCTGTAATTTCAGCGAAAGGTGGTTCTACAAAGTATTGACTCCGGGGAGGGGGGGGGGGGGGGGGGGGCGAAATACAAATGCACGCCACACTTTTCAGATATTTGTAAAACATTTTGAAAACCATTTATCATTTTCCTTCCACATCACAATTATGTGCCACTTTGTGTTGGTCTATCCCAATAAAATACATTTACGTTTTTGGTTGTAACATGACAAAATGTGGAAAATTCCAAGGGGTAGGGATACCTTTTCAAGGCACTAAAAAAAAAAAAAAATTATATATATATATATATAATAAAAAGTATACCGCGCTAAATGCTAAAAAATTACATACAGGTAATAGATATAGGTGATACACTGGTAACAATTAATAAACTTAATAAAACAGTCCCCAGTGAAAAAAAGGTGCTCATGCTAGTGGAACAGTATTCAGTGCTGTGACTTGAATAATAGATGGATGATTCCGTGCTTCTTAAGTGCTTAAAATACGGTGCAGCCCCTGTTGGATGTGCACTCACCCCTGGGATTGGACCAACTATCGCTAGTTAGGTCAAATGCGCATGCGGGGCGACCCCTGTGGATGTCCTCTGGTCCGATGATTGGCTGCAGTGAATGTTCCTCATATAAATAGATATAATAGAAAAAGCCTCATTGCACAGTAACGTTGATAAAGAGCGCTTTATTCCAAAAAATATAAAAGGTATTCAACTCACATGTATGAGTGTCTAATGTCCTGGCACCCGGAGTGAACAGCAGGTATAAGTAAATCCGTGAAATCCGCCTGATTAGTTCATACAGCTGCTGGCTCAGTGAAGGCTTGATTTCCGGGTTGAATGTGCGTCACGGTATATATACACGATATATATATATATATATATATATATATATATATACATATACACACACATACATACATACATACACATTATCTCACAAAAGTGAGTACACCCCCTCACATTTTTGTAAATATTTTATTATATCTTTTCATGTGACAACACTGAAGAGATGACACTTTGCTACAATGTAAAGTAGTGAGTGTACAGCTTGTATAACAGTGTAAATTTGCTGTCCTTTCAAATTAACGCAACACACAGCCATTAATGTCTAAAACGTGTGCAACAAAAGTGAGTACATCCCTAAGTGAAAATGTCCAAATTGGGCCCAATTAGCCATTTTCCCTCCACGGTGTCATGTGACTCGTTATTGTTACAAGATCTTAGGTGTAAATGGGGAGCAGGTGTGGTAAATTTGGTGTTATCGCTCTCACTCTTTCATACTGGTCACTGGAAGTTCAACATGGCACCTCATGGCAAAGAACTCTGAGGATCTGAAAAAAAGAATAGTTGCTCTACATAAAGATGGCCTAGTCTATAAGAAGATTGCCAAGACCTTGAAACTGAGCTGCAGCAAGGTGGCCAAGACCATACAGCAGTTTAACAGGTTTCACTCAGAACAGGCCTCACCATGGTTGACCAAAGAAGTTGAGTGCATGTGCTCAGGGTCATATCCAGGGGTTGTCTTTGGTAAATAGATGTGAGTGCTGCCAGCATTGCTGCAGAGGTTGGGGTCAGCCTGTCAGTGCTCAGACCATATGCTGCACACTGCATCAAATTGGTCTGCATAGCTGTTATCCTAGAAGGAAGCCTCTTCTAAAGATGATGCACAAGAAAAGCAGACTAAGGACATGGATTACTGAAAACATGTTCTTTGGTCTGATGAGCCCAAGATAATCTTATTTGGTTCAGATGGTGCCAGGCATGTGTGGTGGCAACCAGGTGAGGAGTACAAAGACAAGTGTCTTGCCTACAGTCAAGCATGGTGGTGGGAGTGTCATGGTCTGGGGCTGCATGAGTGCTGCCAGCACTGGGGAGTGAAAGTTTATTGAGGGAACCGTGAATGACAAAATGTACTGTGACATACTGAAGCAGAGCATGATCCCCTCCCTTCGGAGACTGGGCCGCAGGGCAGTATTCCAACATGATAATGACCCCAAACACACCTCCAAGATGACCACTGCCTTGCTAGAGAAGCTGAGGGTAAAGGTGATGGACTGGCCAAGCAAGTCTCCAGACATAAACCCTATTGAGCATCTTTGGGGCATTCTCAAACGGAAGGTGGAGGAGCAGAAGGTCTCTAACATCCACCAGCTCTGTGATGTCGTCATGGAGGAGTGGAAGAGGACTCCAGTGGCAACCTGTGAAGCTCTGGTGAACTCCATGCCCAAGAGGATTAAGGCAGTGCTGGAAAATAATGGTGGGTGACCACACAAAATATTGACACTTTGGGCCCAATTTGGACATTTTCACTTAGGGTTGTACTGACTTTGTTGCCAGCGGTTTAGACATTAATGGCTGTGTGTTGAGTTATTTTGAGGAGACAGCAAATTTACACTTATACAAGCTGTACACTCACTACTTTACATTGTAGCAAAGTGTCATTTCTTCAGTGTTGTCACATGAAAAGATACAGTTATGCTCATAAGTTTACATATCCTGACAGAATTTATGATTTCTTTGCCATTTTTCAGAGAATATGCATAACACAAACATTTTTCGCTCATGGTTAGTGTTTGGCTGAAGCCATATATTATCAATCAACTGTGTTTACTCTTTTTAAATCATAATCCCAACATAAACTATCCAAATGACCTGGATCAAAAGTTTACATACCCTGGTGATTTTGGCCTGATAACATGCACACAAGTTGACACAAAGGGATTTGGATGGCTATTAAAGGTAACCATCTTCACCTGTGATCTGTTTGCTTATAATTATTGTGTGATTATAAAAAAGTCAATGAGTTTCTGGATCTCTGCCTTCGTCTTGGTCAACATCACAGAGACTATCACCTACATTCCTGTTCAAAGACTTGCTTTGCTGACATCCCTTCTGGCTCCAGATGCTGCTTGCCGTTCCACTACATTGATCCCTGACTTCTGCCTTAGCTGACTATTCATTCCGGTTACTGAACTTTGGCTATGTTTTGACTAAGTTTGTTCTTTTTACTTTTATTATTAAACAAGTGTGATTTAACTGTATTTCTGTCTCGGTCTGATTTCATGGTTTCTGACAGGCAGCGGACATCTTCTTACACCCAGGCAACTCTTCAATTTCACACTTATTTTAGCAGTTAACTCACCTTATATACTGAAATAGACTATTTTACCACGACCAAGTAAAATAGTTTATTTCAGTATATAATCAGTTTGCCGCGGAGCAGTGCAGGGTGTACCAAGATGGCTGTTGCAACCTTCTGCCTGCAGGCTTGTCGCTGCTTTTCAAATGCAACATCAGTACAATGTCACAGATTAAAAAAATACTGTATTTCAGTACACTGTATAAGGTGAGTTTACTGCTAAAATAAGTGTGAAATTGAAGACTGGGGTGTACGAAGATGTCCGCTGCCACCTTCGTGTTCTGTCAGATTAGGAAACCTATTGGAACGCATAGCGGGCATGTTGGAACGCATGGCGCATGCACGGTAAGCATTTTTTGCTCAGAACGCCACTTCCGTTTCATTTTCTGATGGGTAGCAGTATTCTGACAGGACACCGGCAATTCAAGTGACAGCTGTTACAGCGGGAAATCTCCGCTCTGTAATGATCCAGCTGGCTCGCCTCTCCCTTCCCCTGGGCGATTACTGGGAGAACGGCTGCCATTCAACTCTGCTTGCTGGCGGTGCTCGCCCCCCGTTCTGAGGCAACCCCCGCTCACCCGAAATAATTTTCCCCCCGCCATATGTGAGTGGAAATTTTGAGGGCTTGGGTAGATATACACACTGCATGTGTGATATCTATTTTTTTATTCTAGTATAACAAATGAAAGGCAAAATTCAGCAAGAACCTGTCAACCTACTTTTTCTTATAATAAAGATTCTCAGGTCTTGTCCTATGTTCTTACACACTGTTCTATATACAGTAATACTGTAAAACAATTATTGTCTGGCTTCCAATGACCTCCAAAAACTAGTATGATTCATCTACATAGACTAACTACCTGGAAATGTTTCAGTAGGTCATGGATTTTCAGATGCAGAACTGAAAAACAATTGAATTTGCTTTAAAAAAAAGTTTCATGCAGGTTCATCACAATAACCAACCTGTAAAAATATATTTTAAAACTAGATAAAAGATGAAAGTTCTGTAAAAGTGGGATGCTGTGAAATGAATCCTCAGTGCCAGCTAACAAATTAAGCCTTGACGATCTAGCTTTACACAATCCCACTCTATATTATCCCCACACACCTTCCAGCAGCGCACGGCAATCAGTTTAGTGGAGAAAATATCTACTGCTGTGTACCTTTTACCTAACGGAAAAGGAAACTTAATTAAAATGATGTTACTACCCAAATAACATAATACTACATAGTTTTATATTTACATGGAGGTAAAAGGGTTTGTTTACAATTACGATCATGGGGCAGTAAAAACAGCCGGATGAGCTGTATTTTTACTGCCTCTGACTTCTCCCCTTAAAGCAGGGGTCTCAATCTGGCGGCCCTCCAGCTGTCGCAAAAGCTGGAGCGCCGCCAGTTCGAGATCCCCTGCCTTAAAATCTTACTAAACTCAGGAGCCTGCATTCACTATATCTGGTCTCCCACAGTACACAGAACATAGAAATGCAATTATTTTAGTAAATGTTAACTGCTAGATACCTTTTCTCATCAGCAGTATATAGCAGTCTTATGACTTCTATCAATGTCTGGTTAAAGCGTGTAGGAGGAGTTTTCATTCTTTTCTGACTGTCACATGTCCAAAAATTCCCCCCATCATGCTTCAAGTGAATGCAGCTGAGGCACAACTGCAAATATAGCCCCATGCAAGTGAAAAAAGGCCGCAATGCATGTGGTTGTAGCATTGTGGTTCAGCATTTACAGGCTTAAAAGCAGGTGTTAAGGAGGTGATCCACCCTTTTCAGAGGGGTGGCAAGAGCTGTTGCTAAGGTAAACTTAGCCTATTTGCATACTAATCACTCTTATTTATTGTTAAATAAAAATCTATTACAGCCAAAAATATTTATTAGTTTTGGATAGATTGGGGAGGGGTAAAAACCCTTGTAAGGTTTTTATTGTTATCTATGGTTTTACCAGACAGGAAGTGAGGGAAACTCTCCAAAAATAAAGGCTGATAGGTGGCTCAAAGTTAGTCCAATCGAAACGGAGCCGAAGCTAGGTAGAAGATTGTGTACCAAACAGTAGCTGCATCCAATGAGTCACTGTTTGGGTATTCTGACAGCTGGCACCCACATACTATAGATGGTAGGGGAGATTCCTCCATCTAAGCTGTTTAGCATGAATGGAGGAATCTATTAAAGTTCTCTGATTCAGCCTGCAGGGCGAATGGGAGAACGATATAAGTGTATAGCTAGCATAACACAATAATAGTGTTATTAGAATAATAAATGAAGTAGTTAGTGAAGGCTAAAGTCCCTGTCAGATTTTTGTCCTTGTTCCAAAATTTTATGCACCATTGTCAGCAGAACATGAAGTAAGGGGGGAATGGAACCCCTGATAGCAGAATAAACAAAAGTTTTTGGCTTGACAAACATTTTAAATATACAGTACACTGTATACAGTTTAAATTCATATAACTAGGCTATCTAACTCGTCGAAAAATTTAAAATTCTGTTTATCCAGTCTTGTGGCACTCTTGCAGAAGGAACAGTGCAGCTCATACTTTTCTCCATTGTAGCTATGGAATAACTGTACTTTCAAATAGATATTGTGAACAGACAGGCTTTTTATCACAGAAGAGACATTCAATGTCTCTTTTGCAATAAAGTACACTTACCTGCCTATTTGCAATCCTCTGTGGAATGTACACTGAGCTGCGCAGACCCAGCTCAGTTCACATTCTAACACACTGCCAGGATGACTGTGCTCCCATGCAGGTGCAAAATAATACCATCCTGCGCTGGCCAATCAAAATTGACAGTACCTGGAAGAATCCAGAGAGCAGATCCTGGCGATGGACCTTGCGGAACTAGGACTATTGGGACTAAGGTAAGTAGTTGTGCTATTAGTTACTCATTAAAGCAGACATTTCAGTAACGTAACAAGTGTACATGATTACACGCCTGTCACATTATACAGCAACAATGGTATGTTGTCTTAGATCTCTGTTCTAGAGACTTTGCCTAGGCTGAGATGATGACATCACTTTTGCATGCAGAAGGAAGAATTTCCTCAGTCTCATCTTTAGTGACTCTAGTGACTGGAGTGCAACATTGTAACTTTCTGGCAAGGCGACAGGCTGCAGCAGGGGCGTTTGTGAACATACCCAGCATTTTGGTCGGTCGGCTGGCAACAGGTGTTTTAAAGCAACTAAACCCTCTAATTTTCAGCCAAGGAAGTTGCCATCTTAACCTCCATTTGATGTGTAACTGCCATGATGCTGCACATGTGATCAGTTATGACACTAGCCATTTTATTTTTTGACAGTTTGGTTGAGAGCACAAGCAAATGTGACCGTTAGCAATCCCGGCATGCCAGGAATGTAACTGTTTTTTTGAATCTGTTAAATTGATGGGTTTAGATCTGCTGTTTTCAAAAGCAGTTACCATCAAGGCATGCCGTGAATGATAACTGTCACAGTTGGTATGTAGAGAAAATTGTGTTCTGCTGCAAGCATTCCTTCCCCAAGGCCCCTTTCACACTGGGGCGGTTTTCAGGCGGTACAGCGCTAAAAATAGCGCTTGTACACCGCATGAAAAAACCGGCCCCATTCACTCCAGTGTGAAAGCCGGCGGGCTTTCACACTGGAGCGGTGTGCTAGCAGGACGGTAAAAAAAGTCCTGCTAGCAGCATGTTTGGAGCGGTATAGGAGCCGTGTATATACCGCTCCTACCCATTGATTTCAATAGGACACCGCGGTAATACCGCGCCAATACCGCCGCGCTTTGCGGGGGATTTTAACCCTTTTTTCGGCCGCTCGCGGGGGTAAAACCGCCCCGCGGGCGGCCAAATACCGCGGCTAAAACGACGGTAAAGCAGCGCTAAATATAGCGCTGCTTTACCGTCGCCGCGGCTCCCGCCCCAGTGTGAAAGGGGCCTAATTCTCTGGCATTGGGCATATGCTCCCAACGGTCGCAAACTGCTACATATTTGCAGTACTCCAAACCTTAAAGTCCATCTGACTTTTGCTGGCCGAATTCTAGCCAGCAAAAGATTGAGAGCAGGTTCTCAATTTTTTGGTCGGAAAAATTTCGATCGTCTGTACAAATTCCGACGCGTAAAATTCCTACGCAGGCTCGGAAGCATTGAACTTCATTTTATAGTGTTGTATGTCACTGCTTTCTTGACGGTCGAAAGTTCAGCAAACTTTTGTGTGACCATGTGTATGCAAGCCAAGCTTGACCGGAATTCCATCGGAAAAACCATCCAAGATTTTTCCGACGGAAAATCCGCTCGTGTGTACATGGCATTAGATCACTTCAGGTTGGCCCCTTTTGCAGGTATAGCTATGTAAATCATTAAAAATAAGTGTTTATACTGTTTACAACCCAGGAATACACTGTCTCACCCTGCTCTGCACATGCTCAGTTGCTCTGTATTTTTCAGCACTGCCGAAAATGTAGCAGCCGATTTGCTGACAGCGTAAAGATTTACCGCTGCTCAGGGACTCTGGACTTCAGCAAGAAGAATTGGGAACAATGTTGGAGACAATTTACTGCAAACACTAGCTTTAATAGCATAAATATTAATGTGGAATGTATGCTCCTTGTTAAAGCACATTATTTTAATTGCCTTGTTAACAACCTGATATGAAGGTAATGTTCTTTAGCAAGGAACATACATTAATAATTATGCTACCAAAATTAGTGTGTGCTGTAAATTGCCTCCAGCATTGCTCCTGTTTCTTCTTGCTGGAGGCAGACATTTTTCTGAAGCCCAAAGCCCTAGAACAGCAGTAAATCATAAAGCGACACGAAATCCATCAATTTAACAGTTTTGAAAAAGTTTTTTAACAACCCTAGGTCAATGGCTGTTAACCCTATCTACTGCAAATGTAAAATCTTCAAACCCATGTGTCAGGAACCATGAATCAGACTGAGACAGAAAATGCAGTTAATAAAAAATAAAAATCACACCTTTAGCCTAGGTTCACATTGGAGCGATTTGGCATGAGATTTGACATGTCAAATCGGCAGCAATTGCACCATCCGAATTGGTGCAAGACCACACCAACTCCCAAAAGTAGTTTCGGTACTACTTTTGGCGACTTCTGTGGGCAACCTGCACAGATGTCTCTGAAATCACCCCCGAAGTCTGGACTGACATGCGGGAATGAAATCATGTGAGTTCAGCTGAACTCACACAATTTCATTCCCGCTGTCAGTGTGAACCAGGGCTTAATGTAATAGTAAAAATGGTACAGATCAGTAAATATAGTCAAAACATAGCCAGGGATCGAAAGCCAAAACGCGTAGTCAGACAAGCCAGTAATCAGGAAACCAGCGTAGTCAGAGGCAGAAGAACAGGAGCCAGGACTTCAGCCGGGCTAAGTCTTTCACGGGCACAGAGCATCTCCAGATATGTTGACCAGACAAAGGAATGAACAAGGCAGTTTAAATATCCAGAAGGGGCTGGCTGTAGGCTGGACTGACGAGCAGGTAATGATAACCAGGTGAGCCACTGTGGAAACAATGAGTGCTGACAATTATCTGACAGCAGAGCAGCCTGAACACTGTGAAGAGAACTGCTAAAAGCCCAGCCCTGACACCATATCAACACACAAAGTAAACGATCCTTGATGCATGCCAACCCATGAGCCAAACAATACAAAAGTTGCACCCCTACACCTAGGCATAGAACTAAATGGGTTCTAAGGTATTTCTGATGTGGACGGCATTTGGAAAAAACTAGCAGAGCTCCAGTTCCAAACTTTGCTGGGATGCATGTACTCTACTGCCCAAATCTAAAATGTGGTACTAGCTTTAGGGAAGAATGTTTAGGGAAGAATGTTCATCTGACACATCAGGATGTGACTTACAACAGCATATAACAGCATGACTTCTGGGAGTTCGGCCTTTGACGAACTAAAACATCCCTGTAAGTTGTATTCCATTATACATATATGGATGCATGTTCCACTGCTACTCTAGTCGCTGAAGCACTCCTGTATAGGGAAACAGAGAAGTGAATGGAAGCCATACATAAACATTTCAGGAGCCAGGGAAAACAATAGCCATCAAGAAAGGCTTCATAGCTTGCCTAATTGTTTTATTCTCTGAAAATGCTTGTTCGGCACTGTTGTACATTGCCCCCTAGACATTGGATCATTGGCTGGTTCTGGATATTGTGATTTAATGTCTATGTACATATTTATTTCCCTTAATTAACCTCTTGCTAACTGCATAAGGCATATATGCTGCGGCTTTAACATTCAGCCACTACACATATGTTGCGGCTTTAACATTCAGCCACTACACATATGTGTCTACAGCAGCATGAGGGTGTATGCTGACAGCGTACTCACAGTGTACTCCCAGCACACTGACCGATCTGCCACTGACAGCTCTTGTTCAAGATTTGCAAATAGGAGCCAGCAGAATGGACTCCTAATCATGTGATTGCTGTGAGAGCCAATCACAGCCATCACACAATACAGAAGCTGTTTGCATTGTTTTGGTTTTAGCTTGTCTATGGTCTTCTTATCTAGTGCTCTGTGAATGGGAAAACTACAAGCCTTTGAAAACTACAAGCCTTTGCGGCTGTCGGCTTGTAGTTATTATTATGCCGCGTACACACGACGGGATTATCCCGCGGGATTGTCCGAAGGACTAAGTCCACCGGATAATCCCCTCGTGTGTGGGCCTCCGACTGACTTTTTTTCAAAAAATCCGGCGGACTAAAGTTTTAAGTTTTGTTTTAAAATTATCCGCTGGACTTGGCAGTCCGGCGGACAATCCGGCCGTGTGTAGTATGGTCCGGCGGACCAAAAAGGACGCATGCTCAGTAGCAAGTATTTTTCTAGTATTTTTATTTTTCTAGTCCCATCATACGTGCTGTACGTCATCGCGTGAACCGCCGGACTTTTAGCGTGATCGTGTGTGGTCAAGTCCGTTCGCTTTTTAGTCCGCCGAAGCCAGCTGGAAAGTCCGGCGGATTGTCCGCCGGACTAGGTGTGGCGGGAAAAGTCCCTTCGTGTGTACGCGGCATTAGGGTTGCCACCTTGTTATCATGGCGAAAAAATTTTTTTGCAGTACAGCGGGGGTTGGCAACCCATCGATCGCGGGCCACCTGTCGACCGCCTGCAGGTGACAGGTAGACTATGAACAGGTTCCTGCGCCACCGACCCCGCCTTCTTGGTGCTGGTCCTTGACTTCCTCCCAGCCTCCATCCTCCTCCATGGCTCTTCCGCGTTTTCTAATTCCCGATCTCTCTCTCTCTCTCTAAGGGCAGGGGGAGGGGCTGTCCACGTTAGCTCTTTAACCACTGGTGATTGGTTGCTAGAACACAGGGTGGTCCTAAGCAACCAATCACCAGCTTGCTAATATTATAGGGGTAGAGCTTTGACTTCATTAGTGTTGTTCAAGTAGATCTCCATCTCTCGAAGGTTGCCTACCCCTGCACTATAAGATTGTAAAAGACCTGAGAAACCTTTAGGTGCCCCAAGAAGAGTAGTAATGCGGTGCACAAACAGTGGGTGTGGCCAAATTGTGTTAATGATGGACGAAGCTTAAGGGGCATAGTTCAATCAAACAAGGTCAGTCTGTCCCCCAGTACAACTGGAGTCAGGGACCATCCCCCCACACACTTCCATGTGTACTGACCCCACTCTAGGAGAAGGAGATCCCTTAACAGGAGGAGTGCATGTGGATGATTAGAAGGGACCCATTCAGGAATACAGGAACCTCCCTCCAGTTAAAGGAGGTCCCTGAATAAAAGGACTGCAGGGGGTGGTCAGAAGGGAACTCCCACCCAGGAATACAGGAGTTTTCATCCTTCCCACCTCTAGATAAGAAAGACCCACAGCCCCAGCTAGGAGGACTGCAGGGGGGTGATAAGAGGGGACCTCAATCCAGAAATACAGGATCTCCCCTCTCTCCCCCTTCCAGTTAAAGAAGACAACAATGCATATTTTTTACTTGCAAAAAAAAATATTTTTTTTTTTTTTATAATGGTGAACTCCTTTAACCACTTGCCGCCCGCCATATAGCAAAATAATGGCGGCAAAGTGGTTTAAATACCCTGACCAGACGTCATATGACGTCTTCAGGATATTAAGCCACTGCGTTGTTGTGGTGTGTCAGTCTGACAGAGACGGAGACTCTTTACCACGTGATCAGCCGTGTCCAATCACGGCTGATCACTATGTAAACAGGAAGAGCCAGTGATTGGCTTTTCCTCACTCGTGTCTGTCAGACACGAGTAGAGGAGAGCCGATCGGCTTCTCCTCTGACGGGGGGGGGGTCTGTGCTGATCGATTATCAGCACAGTCCTTCTGAGGATGCCCACATTGGACCACCAGGGATGCCACCAGACCACCAGTGATGCCAACCACCAGGTATGCCACCCTAGACCACCAGGGATGCCAACCAGTGCCCACAATGGATGCCAGTGCCCACAATGGGCATCACTGATTGGCATCCATCAATACCATATGTTACAGTACATCAGTGCCACCTATAAGTACCTATCCATGCCCTTCCGTGCTGCCTATCAGTGCCCATCTGTGCCGCATATCAGTGCTGCATATTAATGCCCATCAATGAAGGAGAAAACGTACTTATTTACAAAGTTTTGTAACAAACAAAAAAAAAACGTATTTTTTTCAATTTTTGGTCTACTTCTTATTTGTTTAGCAGAAAATAAAAACCCGCAGAGAGGATCAAATACGACCAAAAGAAAGCTCTATTTGTGGGAACAAAATGATAAAGATTTAGTTTGAGTACAGTGTAGTATGACCGCGCAATTGTCATTCAGATTGCGACAGCGCTGAAAGCTGAAAATTAATCTGGGCAGGAAGGTGTATAAGTGCCCTGTATTGAAGTGGTTAAAACAGTGGTTCTCAAGTACCCCCAATGGGCCATGTTTTCAAGTTTTCCTTTTCTTTTGCACAGTTGTTTTAAATCAATATCAATGACATGGTATTGATTAAGAGCTATTTTATATAAGGGAAGTTCCCAAACCATGGCCCGTTGGGGGTGCTTGAGGACTAAGGTTGAGAACCATTGCTTTAAAGAGGAACTGCAGTCTGTTCACATAATTCGTAAAAAAAAACAAAAAAAAAAACATCTTTGCCATTCTGAAGCTTCCCTCCAACCACTTTGCATATTATTTTATATATACTGTGAGTCTGTACTTGCCAAATATGCTGCAGAAACTGAGTTTGGCTGCAATAATTTTAATTGTGGGCAGCTGAAGCTGCTGCCTGCTCACTTCTTAGATTTGCACAGAGGCACAACTCCAGCCCTGCAGCTCTCATTGGCCCTCTTATGACTCATCCCCCCTTCCTTCCTGGGAAACTCTCACGAGAGTGAGAGAGCTGCGCATGATGTCATAAGTAAGGATGAGCACAGGCGTGTTCGCAAACAGCACGTGCAGAGCCCGCCAGGAGGTTGGCACTGCACATCGCCAATCACAGGCAGTGACACATTGTCCCGATGCGCGGCTGCAGAGATTGGGAAATGTCTCACTGCCTGTGATTAGCGCAGTGCAGCGCCGACCTCCTGACGGGCTCTACAAGTGCTGTTTGCGAACACGCTGGAGCTCATCCTTAGTCATAAGCCTAGGCTGTTTACCAGACAGGAAACAGGAAGTGGGCTGTATAAGGTATTTACTGGCAGAAAACAAAAATGCTTTACTATCCAAAGCTAAAACAACAAGGGCAGAAGATTTAATAGATTGAAAGATGAAAAAATTACTGAAGTTCCACTTTAAAACAAGTCACCAATGCAGATAAACGGAAAGCCAATGACCCCCCCCCCCCCCCCCAACAATCTGCAACTCCTCGTGACTTTACTACACTGCAGAGCATGACAGAAAAGCATGTTTGGCCCAGCAACATCCCCACATTGAACGCCATTGGCTAAACCTGTCTAGGGTGGTCACATGACGTCGTGGTGGGCGTCACACGTCGGCGACTACATGCCGGAAGTGGCGTGTAACTACGGCGCCTCCTACCAACGTCTCATGTCCGAACAAGTTTTGTTTCGGTGATTTGGGAAACGTTTTTTTGTCTCTGCAGACGGTGATGGGAGAGGCTGAAGTGTAACGCGTGACGGCCATGGAGGAGGAAGACACGGTACGTAGGCTGACGTCATTTGGAGGCGCCTAGTGCAGGTCACGTGGTCACCTCACGCCTCTCCTACTGGAGGAGTGACTGAGGATGGATGGTGTGTGCTGTCAGTGAGGAGAAGAGAAGGAGGTTGATGTGTAGACAGTGTACAGTTCTCACAGAGCTCTGATATGAGAGGGGATGGTGGTCATAAATCCCTCTGTGTGTAATCCCAACTGGTTGCCCTCTTCTGGAGACAAATCCCATCACCCTCTTTCCTCCTACAATGTCCTCATTTCTCTTATAGAAATGTCTTCAATGGTTTAAAACAGTGCAGTGCTCCCTTTACAAAGCCCCTTATTAGAACATAATAGAAAACTAAAATATACTGTGTCAGTGTCACATATATATCCATACAAATAATTCTATCAACATTAAAGGTGACCTGTCGCATGCACTACATCACAAGGCTCTGTATCCAATGTCTGTACAGAATATTAACCACTTGCTGTATGGGGCGGTTTTGACAGAATAACAGAAACCCCCAGCAGCTGTTTGAGAACGTGACGACTTTTCAAAAAAGGTTAGTGACATACTTTCACATGCGTACTGCTGTGGTTGTAAATTTGAGGAAAACTTGTTGCGTTCTCCAACAGTCGCTGGGGGTTTCTGTTATTCTGTCGGGTGCACGCACACGCATGGCCAGTAGAGCCAACTCTTTGAAATCTGCTGCTGGAGAGTCACCGGAAATGACGTAGTTGGAGATTTTGACGAGTTGGCTATTTCAGCAGAACATCGTTGAGGGACCCGAGAAGAGGAGGATCTAGGCTGCTCTGTGCAAGACCATTACACAGAGCAGGTAAGTATGACATGTTTGTTAATTAAAAAAAAAAAAAAAAATGAAACTTCAGTATCACTTTAAAATTGCACACTTATAAAATGACAACCAACTACAGCATCTAAACACTCCATAGGTGACGTTTAAAAGCCTTTACGGGCTATTAATTTGGAGTGAAACATGATCTCTGGCGCTGACATTAATGCAGATACATCGCATGTGTGGTGTGATCACAATTTATGTATGCGTGCGGGACCTACATGCAATGCATGATTTCTGTTTGAGCACTGGGGTGGTGGTTGCTGCTTTAACCACTAGACATCCGGCCATAGCCGAATGACGGCCTCGGCGCGGATGTCAATTCCCGGGAGGACATCATATGATGTCCTCCCCTTTCCTCGCTCCCTGTGCGCGCTCACGAGCGCGCAGCAGGGAAATTCTGTGTTGGCCGTGTCCCTTGGGCACAGCCAATCACAGATCGCTGTAAACGGCCAATCACAGCGGCCGATTACAGCGCGATTGGCGTGTCCAATGGGAGATGATCTCATATGTAAACATATGAGATCATCTCTCAGCGCCGCTCTCCCTCCTCACACAGAGACAGCGTGTGAGGAGGGAGAGATGAACGGCTGCAGCGTCCGTAAGTAGAAAAATAAAATAAAGTGCCATCTGTCCCCACTGCCACCACTGCCATCTGTCACCAGTGCCTCCTGTCATCAGTGCCACATATTAGTGCCATCTGTTATTAGTGTCACCTGTCATCAATGCCACGTATCGGTGCCATCTGTCATCAGTGTCACAAGAAGTTAGGTCACCAGTACATCAGGTGTGATAAATTTTGTATGATTCGCACCACGGTTTGTGGACTCTCTAACTTTCACAAAGACCAAATAATATCCACTAATTTGGGTAATTTTTACTAAAGATATGTGGCAGTATAAATTGTGGCCAAAATTTATGAAGAAAAATTAATAATTTCCTAAATTTTATCACAGAAACAAAGAAAAATTCGTTTTTTTTCAAAATTTTCTGTCTTTTTTTCATTTATAGCGCAAAAAATAAAAAACCCAGAGGTGATCAAATACCACCAAAAGAAAGCTCTATTTGTGGGGAAAAAAAGGACAAAAAAATCATTTGGGTGCAGTGTTGTATGACTGAGTAATTGTCATTCAAAGTGTGAGAGCACCGAAAGCTGAAAATTGGTCTGGATAGGAGGGTTTAAGTGCCCGGTAAGCAAGTGGTTAAACCTTTATTTTATTTTTTTATTTACCTTTTTTACTTTTTTTTTTTTTTTTTGTATTTAAAGTAATTTCTATTACAAGGGATGAACATCATCCCTTGTGATAGGGCAGTGACAGGTACTCTTTATTGACCCCTGAATCCCTCCTGCTTTTCAAAGAATATGATCAAACACAGATCTTGCCTGGCTGGTAAAGGCCAGTTAACAAAGAACCAAAACTGCAAGTGACAAAATCCTTGTCCTTCCATGTTCTCCTCTTTGCTTAGCCAACTTGTCGCTTGCAGTGGTCCCAGGCTTAGTGGAACAAGAAAGTATGAGGGGCCTCTTCCCAGCCTTGTATAAGTGTTTGGGTGACTGTAGAGCTGCTTTTACATGTCAAAATTGATATCGGGATCATAGCTGCAGCCATAATCCTGCTATAACTGCTTCCACCCAAGGACATTTATAGGTAAAGTTGATCCGGGGAAAATCCGATTGCTCTCGGGGATCAGAAAGGATTTTTTTCCCCTGCTTTAGCAAATTGGAGCATGCGCTGCTGGGGTTTTTTGCCTAACTCTGTATCAACTGTGGGTATAGAATGGGGTATATGGAATTGTATGATATATATTTTATATATATATATTATATATTTTTATTTGTGGTTGAACTGGATGGACTTGTGTCTTTTTCAACTAACTAACTATGTACCGATACATCCTTAGTGCTGCAAGTGGTTAAAGTAGAACTATAGGTAAAGCTTTTTTAATTCAGTTTGGACTGAGTAAGGGAGGGTTTTAACCCCTGTATCCCATTGGGGAGATTATCCTTCACTTCCTGTCCCATAGCCACAACAGGAAGTGAGGGAATTTCTGGGTAACCAGAACTAGTGTCACAATTAGAAGATTCCCCTCTATGTCTGCCTTTTAGTTTTTTTTAAGACATTTTGTTACATCGTCAGTCCATTCATTTTAATTGGGCTGTCTTAACCCAATGAACGAGGATGGTAAGGTGTGAATCGGCCCTCACCTTAACCGTTGATCCTGATGACCATTGTCTACAAGACAGAAGCTAATGGGTAATTCAAAAAAGTTGTCAGAGGAACTGGAGATGAGATGAAATCTCAATTTGAGGAGACCTGTTCTGGTGACCCCTGTCTAAGATGGGATAACCTCTCATTTTGGAGAGCTCTCTTTTTGCTTCCCGCTGTTTTTTTCTGGGTTAGGAAGTGAACGGAAATCTCCTTGATCGGACACAGCTGGAAAAACGCACAGTGGTCAAAACCATTCTGAAACTCAGACAGACATACATAGTTTTAGCTTTACATGCACTATAAGGAAAAATGTCATTACCTTTTCTAATGATTATCCCATATGTCTGGATGGCTGCTTACTGCACAAATGCTATCTTTATTGATGCTGGACATTAATCACAGCACTCTTCTTCGGAGTTGCTACCAAGAAGAGTTCTGGCTCTCATGCCGTAAAGAATCCTGTTGCTCACACTCCCTTTTCTCTACCCTCGTCCATTCACGAAAGCCCTGTTTCCTTTTCATTGCATGCAAGGCATTCTTTGAATGGACAGAAGAGTTGAGTAATATCAGGCATCAATAGCACTACTATGCTGCTTACTGTTGTGCTTGCTGGATAGGAACCTAAAAACTTGCAGACAAGCATTTCCCTTTGTCTGTTATATTTTTGGATGGTGCTTTCTCTACTTCTCCTGCTCCTTTTTTGACAGTTACCCCACCAATCATCTTGTTCAAACCTCACTCTCCAAATCTCCATCTCCAAATAAAAATCCAAAAATGGTTACCTTGTAAGCCACTGGACTTCATTTGATTATACAGGCATGATGCCTGCAGCTGCAAGCATCAACTCTGTACCGTTTCTTTGGAGCCGATGGTTGCCTAAGTAGTCGCTGGATTGCTTTTACGAATAGCTGTGTGATATAGTAACCCGCTAGCAATGACCTTGCATCACTTCCGGATTACCTGGATGTAAATGGCACCTTTTTAAAAAAATCAAAAGCATTCATCAAAGGCAAATCAAAAGATCAAATGCTTTTAAGGGCATAAAGAGTACCTGTCACATGCCTATTACCATCACAAGGGATATTTACATTCCTTGTGACGGCAATAAGAGTAATCAAAAAAAAAAATGTAAACTACAGTGTAAGAATAAATAATTGAAAATAAAAGATGTAAAGTGAATCCCCCTACCTTGTATGTCCCCACATCCTGACACATGCTAATTCACGGCCACTCTTCATACATCAGGGACTTTGTTCAATTGGGGGGTTCTCTTGTGGCTTGGTACTTTTGGCGCAAACGTTTTCAAGCTCCTGAAGAAGCGACGGTACAGGTCGTGAAACACGTGGAGCAGAATTTTTAATAATCCAAGAGGACCTGTGGAAACCAATCTGAGAGGAATATAAATCAGTGTGGGCATATTTCCAGTACATCCAGTATTGCCTCACATGAAGTATATCCTATTATATCCTCCAGGGGAACCACTTTGAGTCCTATATATATTTTTATTACATTATTGTCTGTATATGCTCTGTTTTTTATGTGAACTATTTAAATTTGAAATTTACTTTTATACCTATAAGACAATTATTCCCAATTCCATTCTATCTTCCATCTAAAGTAGGCATGCTTTGCCAAACTGCAAATTCCAAGAGCCCTCAGCAAGTCATTCATTGGCTTGGCAACAGCACATTACCTAGTATGATTGGGGGGCAGTTCCACTTGACCTATTCTGGCAGCATTGACAGTCTTGTTATCATGCTAGGTGCAGTCAATGCACACCTTCGCATGTAACTCGCCTTACGTTATACAATTTTCTTATTCAATTTCCTTTAGAGTTATTTTCAACTATGTACTGCGAGGGCCTGCCTGATTGCATACACATTGAAAGTGTTTAAGTTTGACATCATATCCTATTATATGGTTTTGGTAAATCTAAAGGAAAATTGTACAAGAAAATTTTATAATGTATGGCCAGCCTTTGGCCAGTAAGAGAAAAAAGATCTGCTTTTCTGATCTTTCAGTATCCCCTTAAGGACGAAGGTAAAACAAATCTTAAAGTGATATTAAAGTCTCGTTTTGTTTTGTTTAAAAATAACAAACCTGTTATACTTACCTGCTCTATGTAGTGGTTTTGCACATAGCAGCCCAGATCCTCCTCTTTTTGGGTCCCTCGCCGACTTCCCTGTCCCCTCCCTCCGGCCCCCACTGTAAGCAGCTTGCTATGGGGGCACTTAAGCTGAGCGCTGCTCTGTGTGTATATTCAGGTGCAAAGTCGTAGCTCGGCCCCGCCCCCTCTCTCCTCTCATTGGCTCACTGGCATTGATTGTCTCAACCAATGAGGAGGGAAGAGTCCTGGACAGCCAAGACTCGTGCAACATCGCTAGATCGAGCTGGGGCTCAGGAAAGTGTGAGGGGGGCTGCTGCACAAAGAAAGTTTTTTTTTTATCCTAATGCATATGCATGAAGATAAAAAAACCTTCTGACTTTACAACCCCTTTAATGCAATAAATCTGTTTTGCAGGTTTGGCATGCTTTAGTAAAACTGTACACATATTTGCAATAAATAGTTTTCTTCTGAATAAATTGGGCTTCTCATTTGGTGCTCAATGTCAAAGAATATATCCTAATTTTTATTTATTTTATTTTTTATTGCAGCAAAACTGTCCCAAAATATTAAAAAAATATAATTTTATTAAAGTTTAGATAGAATTTTTTGTATTTTTTTATTTTATTTTTTGCCATTACTATAACCCACCATAAAAGAACAACCCAAAATAAATTCTTCTGTTCCTGTCCAACAGTACTACAGCATATGTGGGTGATATACACTAAATAAACTGACTTTTCCCTTTTGACCTTCTGGCACTGACCTAGACCAGATTTTATTTATTTTTTGTTGACATACTTCTCATCTAGCAAGGAAACAAAAAGGAGAAAAAGATACAAGGGATCTTATTCTCCATTAAAGAGGAGAAAGAACACGGGGCAGGTTCGTCTAATCACAGGCGATCACAACGATCTTGTGATCAAAAACCGGTCCTCCTGGCTCCCGATCGTTAGTAAGAGACCCGGAGCTGTTGGTGACAGCTTGGTTTCTGTGTTGTGAGCGCATTGTGCTCCCAGCACAAACACGGGTACACACAAATGCGGCCCTGTTGAAGACTACCTGCTTCAGTGATGCTGCATTTGTGTATATGCTCATCATTTGATTACACAATAGAGGATCAATCTTGTAATTGTATATGTAAATATGCCTTGATTTTTTTTAGTTTCACTTATATAAATAGGCAGATTTGGGAAATTGCTTGATCCTTGTATTGAAGAGTCAGTCTGTAAATTGTAGCAAATGATTTAAAGCTGAACACTATGTACAAAATAGTTCATTTAAATACATTTCCTTGTCTGGGTCTCCTACCTGGCAGCTCAGGTTGCACGCCACGGCCAGCGCAAGCCAGCACCCAGCCCCACAGCCCGAGCCAGTCACGGGCACCCTGCCTACAAGACTCTGGTCTCTGGGGGTTGTAGTTTCTTCTGCGCTGCTTGGGAGCTTGAATGTGGACTACAACTCCTGGAATGCAACAGTGGCCGACCGCTGCAGCTGTAAAAATAGCAGCGGGCGCTGGCCGTTTTCAGCGTAAGTTAGGGCGGCCTGGGGGGCAATTGCCACTCTGCCCCCCAGCCCAGCCCTCTCCTTCCTGCAGCCCAGTTTCCGAAGGGAGGGGATCACGCTCTGCTTCATTATGCCACAGTACATGTTGGCATTCATGGTTCCCTCAATGAACTGTAGCTCCCCAGTGCTGGCAGCACTCATGCAGCCCCAGACCATGACACTCCCACCACCATGTTTGACACTTGTCTTTGTGCTCCTCACCTGGTTGCCGCCACACACGCCTGACACCATCTGAACCAAATAAGTTTATCTTGGTCGTGGTTCCAGTAATCCATGTCTTTAGTCTACTTGTCTTCAGCAAACTGTTTGCAGGCTTTCTTGTGCAACATCTTTAGAAGAGGCCTCCTTCTGGGATGACAGCCATGCAGTGTGCATCAAACTGGGGGATATTCACTTTTGTGAGATACTGTATAATATGAGTAGAGTGCACCCCTCACATTTCTGTTAATATTTTATTCTATCTTTTCATGTGACAACACTGAAGAAATGACACTTTGCTACAATGTAAAGTAGTGAGTGTACAGCTTGTATAACAGTGTAGATTTGCTGTCCCCACAAAATAACTCAACACACAGTCATTAATGTCTAAACTGCTGGCAACATTTTCACTTAGAATGTGAGGGTGTACTCACTTTTGTGAGATACTGTACATTCTTCTTTTATTTGGACAATATTTGTTTACCCCGGATAACTACTTTTTTCTATTAGCATGTTAAAAGGAATGGACCTGGTTAAATACACTGCCTAAATCAGAGAACATAGAGCAACAATTCTAAGTAAAGTATATTTTAATTCAAATATTTTATATATATATATATATATATATATATAATAAATATAATTTTTTCTCTTCTAAAATAACAAGCATGTCATGCTTCCCTGATCTGTGCAACCCCCCCCCCAGAAAAAAGAAATACTTGCTAGGGAGGGTACTATTTGACTATTGATCCCAAGCTGCACTGTGTGTCTATTGGCACACATAGTGCAGTTCGCCCCTGCCTCCTGCTCCTTTTGTCACTGGATTTTTTTGACAGCAGCTGGAGCCAATGGCTTTTTGTAATAACAAACATGTTATACTTACCTGCTCAGTGTAATTGTTTTGCACAGAGCAGTTCCGATCCTCCTCTTCTCTGGTCCTCCACCAGCAATCCCGGCTCCCCCTGATGAGTGCCCCCATAGCAAGCCGCTCTCGTGCACAGCACTGGATCGACATCTGGCTCAGGTAAGTACAAGTAGGGGGCTAAGGGGGAACAGCACACAGGTTTTTTTACCTTCATGCAGAGACTTTAGGACCACTTTAAGGTATCAAAACCTTTTTAGCTTTTACAACCACTTTTATTTAGAGTTGTATCCATGTACAAGTACATTTAGAAACCCATTTCAAAACTTCCTTTATTTCATCTGTAGCTATAACTAGGACCAAAGGGAGTAATTAACTGTTTATCTCAGATTAAAATCACACTGGCTTTATTAGGTTCTTCAGAGGTACATGAAGGATACATAAAATGAGAAGCTGTGGTCTGCTGATTTTATGTAACCCTGATGTCCTTTTGAAGTATCCTATAAAGCTGCTGTGAATTTAATTTAAGATAAACAGCGAGTCACTGCCTTTGGTTCCTGCTTGTTTTTACATGTGTATGTGAAAAGGTATTTTCAGTCCTGTATCACCGATAGGAGCGTCCTGAGCTTAGTATATAAAGATTAAATGCTCCGGTGTTTCTACTTTAAAAGTCCAACTGGGGGGGGGGAGCAAAAATCCTCCTTAAATCCTATAATCCTCTAAAAAGCCATCTTTGGTGGATCACTTTTCAGACGTCAGTTTAGCAGCAATAGGCTTGCATTTAGTAAGTGATCATGCCACCTCCTGAATGTCTATCTTCCTTTTTTTTTTTTTTTTATCCCAAGGGTGATGTTGTATTGAAACCTGCACCACAACTACGAGCCAATCGCTTGACCTCAATAGGCGAGTTTGACAGGCGGTGCTGCCTGTGTCACTCTGTGACAGGATCGGGGCATATCTATAGCCCTATCCATGTTTAATGTTTGAATTTAGATGTGTGACCAGGGGAGGTAAAAATCCAGTTCAGCCACCTATTTTTATCAAACTCCCACACGCGGGTGAAAGACCAATAAGTGTTAAAGGAGCACTCTAGGTAATTTGTCCAGTCAAAATTGGTAAACATTTTATATGGATGTTACACCAATTATGTAGCATGTTTTGGGGCTCATTAGAGTTTCATAGTCACATTAATGCAGTGTTTTTATGACCTGTATATAATCTTCAGAATTGGTATTATTGTCAGGGTTGTTCATACAATACATATCGCATACTAAGGTGTGTGTGTGTGTGTGTGTGTGTGTGTGTGTGTGTGTGTGTGTGTGTGTGTGTGTGTGTGTGTGTGTGTGTGTGTGTGTGTGTGTGTGTGTGTGTGTGTGTGTGTGTGTGTGTGATTATACTAGTATAATAACACTTTTACTATAATCACACATACTACTTTTTTTTGTTATATTGTTTGGTATATGGAGCCCTGCACTTTATAGCTTTATGATAATCTCATAAGTGTATTAACTCTTCCACCTACTTTATCCAAAAGGTAAAAAAAGGTTTTAGCATACTCCTTTTTATAATCTACTGTATTTTCTGGCGTATAAGACTACCTTTTACACCGAAATTACACAGCCAAAAAGCGGGGGTCGTCTTATACGCCGGGTGAAGAAGCCGCCAGATGGATATCAGTCCGCTGGGTGCTCTGTAAAATTGTAATATGTATACAGTATGCGCCGCTCAGCCAATCCCGGCGGGCTATGCACTCTGATGAATACAGAGCCTGCTAAGCCTGCTTGGATTGGGTAACAACCTCTGCCAATCCGAGCAGGCTACATGAGTCAGAGCGGCGCGGGCTAATGTCACAGCCTCTGCCAATCCGAGCAGGCTTTGTATCCATCAACAGATTAGTAAAATACAATGCCTGCCGTGATTGGCTCAGCGGTGCACACTGTCTGCACACTGTATTCTGAAGTGTACCTGGCGCTACTGTACTAACACAGCATCATATACTGTGTGTACTTGGTGCTCTACATATTAACAAAGCATCCTGTACTGTACATCCAGCTCCAGATCTCCCCTAAAATACAGGTATGATTTATGGTGCTTTGGAGGAGAGGATTAATTGTTGCTGCCTACCAATTGTGGGATCTCTGGGACTTGTAGTTCACCAGTTTCCTTTTTCTGATGTTAAGTCTGATGTTTTTTTTTTTGTTTCTGATGTTTTTTTTTTGTAAATGGTGTTGCCTCGGATGGGGGGTAGTCTTATATGGCGAGTATAGTCCCAAACCTACGTTTTCACTGGAAAAATAGGGGGTCGTCTTATACACCCAGTCGTCTTATACGCCGGCAAATACGGTACCTAAAAGGCCCTTTTTTCTTGTCTGATTCTGTGATTTCATGACACACGAGTCTTCCTTCTTCTGGACTGAAGAGTGGGAGGGTTTTTATTTAGGTGCCCACATTTGCTGCCTGAGTGATGTGGACATTTTTCATTGGCTGCCCTTTAGCAGGGGCATCACAGTCAGTGGCGGGCCCGAATTGACATGATGGATCACGGGTTTCACTCGTAGAAGAGGCACCATAGATGGTCACATGATGGCAGTAGGCAGTTTAAAAAATAAATCCCCTTAAGGGACTGCTTGGAATTACCTGATCATCTGCACTGCCATGACCTGGTGAACATTCCAACCCACCTGACACTCTGGGTTTGACATTTATACAGCGATCAGCGCTATAAAAATGCACTGGTTACTGTATAAATGACACTGGCAGGGAAGGGGTTAATACTAGGCGATCAAGGGGTTAACTGTGTTCCCTAGGTGTGTTCTAACTGTAGAGGGGTCGGGACTGACTAGAGGAAAAGAGAGAGATCAGTGTTCATACACACGATCTGTCTCCTCACCCCTGAGAGAACCGGGATATGTGTGCACACACACACATCCCCGTTCTCGTTCTGAAACGAGCAATCATGGGTGCCCAGCTGTCATCGTGCCCACCGGGCACTTGCATTTGCTCCGGGCACGCACTGCCGGAGGGGTCTTAAAGAGCTGACGTACAGCTACGATGGCTTGTGCAGGGAAGCCAACCTGCCCCAGTATAACTGCGGCGGCTGGTCCATAAGCAGTTAATTAGTAAGGCTCTGTGCACACTAGTGTTTTTTTTTTTTTTTTTTTAAGCTCCTAGAAGCTGTTATTAGCATTTTATTTTCTGTTCCTAGAAGCTAAATAGTATTATCCTATGTGTCCATGCACACTAGAATAGGCTATAAGCCTGATAAAGTGTCTAGGAGTATAAAAAAAATTGTTTTGTAGAGTTTTTCTGAGCGTTTTTCCAGCAGAAGAAAATGCTAAACGCTCCTAATAGTGTTTTATTTATAATTTATTTTTTCTCTTCATGTACTGTAAAAATGCTAACACAATGCTTCTAAAAGCTTGGCTCCATGCATACTAGCATTTTTATTTATTTTTTTAAAGCTTCTAGAAGCTGTTAGCATTTTTTTCAGCTCCTAGAAACTAAATGGTGTTGTCCTATGTGTCCATTCACACTACTTTTTAGGCTATTAGCGTTTTTTTTTGAGCTTCAGCGTCTAGGAGCAGAAACAGATTTGTTTTTGTAGAGATTTTTTGAAGCGTTTTTCCAGAGGGAAAAAAAACGTTGACCGCTACTAAAACGCTCCTCACAACTTGGGGGCAACTAGTATTGGGGGCATTAGTGGTAGGTTGACTAAAGCACATAAACCCAAGGTAAGTATTGTAACAAATCCTAGTTGCAATCTCGAAAAAAAAAAACAATGAGGATAGAATGTGACCGGTCTAAACTACGTGGCATGTTCACCAATGCCAGGAGCCTAGTGGACAAAATGGGTGAACTAGGGATACCGTTGTACGAGGAGGATTTGGATTCTGTGGTATTTTCAGAGACCTGGTTCAACAGCTCTCATGATTGGCTGGCAACCATTCAAGGGTATACATACCCTTTATCGTAGTTATGGAGAGGGTAAAAAAGGGGGAGGGGTATGTATGTGTTAGAGATAGAGATATATATATATATATATATATCTCTATCTCTATCTCAAGAATAATGTACAAGTGAATGTGAGAGATGACTGGAATCACTAAGGGAGCTAAGGAGGAGGGGAAATCCTTCTGGGTAGAGCTCCAAAGGGATGGAGCTAAGGGGAAAATAATACTGTGAGTATGCTATAGGGCCCCCTAACCTGAGGGAGGAGGGGGAGACGGACCTCTTATCACAATTTGGATTAGCAGCAAGGATGGGAAGTGTTATCATAATGGGGGATTTTAATTATCCAGACATAACTGGGCAAAGGGACCCACACATTTAGTCTAAGGCTCGCCAGTTCCTAAATGTCTTGCAGGACAGTTTCATGGGTCAGATGGTAGACGCACCACCTAGAAACAAAACGTCACTAGGTCTGATTACCAACAATACAGACCTTATCTTGGATGTGAAAATACTGGGGAATTTGGGAAACGGCGTTCACGGGTCAATTGGCTTCAGTATAAATCACACAAATAGGAAACATAAGGGGAATACAAAGACACTGAATTTCAAAAGAGCCAACTTCCCTAAACTACGAACCTTGCTAGAAGGCATAAATTGGGATAAAATCTTAGGAACAAAGAACATGGAGGAGAGATGGGCTTGCTTTAAGAACATATTAAATAAGGGCATTAGCCAATGCATCCCATTGGGTAATTTAAAAGGGCGAACAAAAGTCTTGGATGGCTTAACTCCAGTGTAAAAATGCATATAAAAGCAAAGGAGAAGGCCTTCAAAAAATACAAGGTTGAGGGATCATCAGCATTCAGACTTTATAAAGAATTCAACAAGAAATGTAAGGGTGCAATTAGGACGGCTAAGATTGAACACGAAAGACAAATAGCGGAGGAAAGCAAAAAAAATCCCAAGAAATTCTTTAAGTATGTAAAAAAGGGAGGACAGACCATATTGGCCCCATAAAGAATGAGGAAGGACATCTGGTTACAAAGGATGGGGAGATGGCGAAGGTATTGAATTTATTCCTTTCCGCAGTCTTCACGAGGGAATCGGGGGGGGGGGGGGGGGGGGGGGGGGGGGGGGGGGGGGGGCCTTTAGTAACCAAAACTGCAATGTTTGTCCTCATGACACATCACAGGAAGCACCCTCCATGGCTAACAGAGGACAGAATTAGACGGGAAACTTTAACATTAATAAATCACCGGGACCATTGTTTCTAATTTTTACTGACAGTCTACTGACTGGAATGATACTAGTGGATTGGAGAAAAGCCAATGTAGCACCAATATTTAAAAATGGCCCAAAATACATCCCTGGGAATTACAGACCAGTTAGCCTAACATCAATAGTATGCAAACTCTTGGAGGGGATGATAAATGGTATCATTAGCAGTAATCAGCATGGATTCATGAAGAATCATTCTTGCCAAACCAATCTATTAACCCTCTATGAGGAAGTGAGTTGCCATCTAGATAAAGGTAGGCCCGTAGATGTGGTGTATCCTGTATTTTGCAAAAGCATTTGAAACAGTTCCCCATAAACGTTTACTGTACATTGGCATGGACCATAGGGTACGTACATGGATTGAAACCTGGCAACAAGGGCGAGTTCCGAGGGTAGTGATAAATGGGGAATGGTCATGGGTGGGTAGTGGTTCAACAGTCCCACAGGGTTCTGTGCTGGGGCCAATTCTATTTAATTTGTTAACCACTTCAGCCCCGGACCAATTTTCAGCCAAAGGACCAGGCCCCTTTTTGCGATTCGGCACTGCGTCGCTTTAACTGACAATTGCACGGTCGTGCGATGTGGCTCCCAAACAAAATTGGCGTCCTTTTTTTCCCCACAAATGGAGCTTTCTTTTGGTGGTATTTGATCGCCCCTGCGGTTTTTATTTTTTGCGCTATAAAAAAAAAAAATGTTCCTCAGTTTAGGCCGATACGTATTCTTCTACATATTTTTGGTAAAAAAAATTTCAATTATTGATTGATTTCTGCAAAAGTTATAGCGTTTACAAAATAGGGGATAGTTTTATAGCATTTTTATTAATAATTTTTTTTTACTAGTAATGGCGGCGATCAGCGTTTTTTTTTTTTTTTTTTTTGTGACTGCGACATTATGGCGGACACATCGGACATTTTTGACACATTTTTGGGACCATTGTCATTTATACAGCAATCAATGCTATTTAAATGCATTCATTCCTGTATAAATAACACCGGCAGTGAAAGAGTTAACCACTAGGGGGCGGGGAGGGGTTATGGTCTGTGACGTGTGTGTGTTTTTTTTTTTTTTACATTAGGGGGCGTGGCTGACGTCTGACGTCACTGATCGGCTTTCCCGATGACAGGGAACAGACGATCAGTGACAGGCAGTGTAGGAAGCGCGGGGAGAGGTTTGTTTACACAGACCTCTCCCCGTTCTTCAGCTCTGTGACCCGATCGTGGGACACCAGCGGCGATCGGGTTCGCTGGTCCTGCGGACGTGGTCACAGAGCTCCCGACCGGGTCGCAAGCGTGGCGGCGCGTGCGCGACCCCACAGCTAGGCAATTAAAGGGGACGTATATATACATGATTTTGCCTAGCCGTGCCATTCTGCCGACGTATATGTACAGGCGGTGGTTGGGAAGCGGTTAATAAATGACCTGGAGGATGGGGTAAACAGTTCAATCTCTGTATTTGCGGATGATACTAAGCTATCCAGGGCAATAACTTTTCTGCAGGGTGTGGAAACCTTGCAAGAAGATCTGAACAAATTAATGGGGTGGGCAACTACAAGGCAAATGAGGTTTAATGTAGAAAAATGTAAAATAATGCATTTGGGCGGCAAAAATATGAATGCAATCTATACACTGGGGGGAGAACCTCTGGGGGAATCTAGGATGGAAAAGGACCTGGGGGGTCCTAGTAGATGATAGGCTCAGCATGGCATGCAATGCCAAGCTGCTGCTAGCAAAGCAAGCAGAATATTGGCATGCATTAAAAAAGGGATTAACTCCAGGGATAAAGGGATAATTCTCCTAGGTCCAGCCGCACCTAGGGTATGCTGTCCAGTTCTGGGCACCAGTCCTCAGGAAGGATGTACTGGAAATGGAGCGAGTACAAAGAAGGGCAACAAAGCTAATAAAGGGTCTGGAGGATATTAGTTATGAGGAAAGGTTACAAGCACTGAACTTATTCTCTCTGGAGAAGAGAATCTTGAGAGGGGATATGATTTCAATTTACAAATACCGTACTGGAGACCCCACAATTATCAGCATTTTTCTTCCAGCTTTTTTTTTTTTTCTAGAATTTTTTGAGCTTATTAAAAATGCTAGTGTACATGGAGCCCAAACACTTTTTACAGTGTAGAGTTCTGGTATTATAATGGTGGGAATTTTTTTTATTTTTTTCCAAGAATAGTAAAAACTATAAAGAAAAAACCTCAGAAAGTGGGATTATACCGGCAACAAGATAAACCATATAGGCTACATAAAATAATTTTATAAATTTATTGTCAAAATACAAAGACATAAAAATTGAGACAGTTCTTAAAAACAGTATGACAAATGGTACAAAATGATATGCATATCTGCGATAGGTGAGAGTGTAGAATTCCGACGCGTTTCCAAAAGGCTGAATTATGCCTGTCTTCCTCAGGGAATTATAGTCACCATCTACAGAATATCAAGACATGTCAATTGTGTAAAAGAACAGAGCGAAAAGATTCCCCACCCCAATGTAACATGGGGTAGAGAATCGTACATTGCATGTAAGTATGAACAAGTATTCAATATACATCCATAGTAAATTTTGAAACGTACACTTACATAGTCAAATATTGCATATATAGCATTGCCTCCCATTCACTTTCCGAGAAGAAAAGACGTCCAAGAGTTGGCAAGAGGTAATGGCCACATTCCCATACTCTCTACAAGACGGTACAAGTAAAAAGGTTCCATATATCTAATGGCGCAAAAACCTAAAAACCACCAATGGAGAAAAAGGAATAGTATCTTAGAGCCTGGATATGAGATTGAAACGAGAAAAAAGTGTGGTAATTTTGGGGAGAATCTCCCCAAGATACCTGAATATTTATCTCATATATGGATTGCTTACTCTAGAATCCATGGTCCAAGGGTTCAAAAAGGAAGGAAAAACGTTCCAGGAGAAGGTCCTCAAGGAGTCCTAGGTGGAGAGTGATGCACACAGCACAATGCTGTGAAGCGGAATGACGCCATATACCGTCTCTGGCGTCCTTAAATAGGTGAAATAAGACTCTGTCCCGCCCCTGTGGGTGTGTTGGGATGACGTCGTGGTTTTTAGGTTTTTGCGCCATTAGATATATGGAACCTTTTTACTTGTACCGTCTTGTAGAGAGTATGGGAATGTGGCCATTACCTCTTGCCAACTCTTGGACGTCTTTTCTTCTCGGAAAGTGAATGGGAGGCAATGCTATATATGCAATATTTGACTATGTAAGTGTACGTTTCAAAATTTACTATGGATGTATATTGAATACTTGTTCATACTTACATGCAATGTACGATTCTCTACCCCATGTTACATTGGGGTGGGGAATCTTTTCGCTCTGTTCTTTTACACAATTGACATGTCTTGATATTCTGTAGATGGTGACTATAATTCCCTGAGGAAGACAGGCATAATTCAGCCTTTTGGAAACGCGTCGGAATTCTACACTCTCACCTATCGCAGATATGCATATCATTTTGTACCATTTGTCATACTGTTTTTAAGAACTGTCTCAATTTTTATGTCTTTGTATTTTGACAATAAATTTATAAAATTATTTTATGTAGCCTATATGGTTTATCTTGTTGCCGGTATAATCCCACTTTCTGAGGTTTTTTCTTTATACCTATTTGGGGATGATGGCAACCAATATGTGTCTCGAGAACTGAGTTCAATCTATTTTCAGAATAGTAAAAACTATAGGGTCCAGTTAAAAAGCCATGGTATAAAAATTAAATAAAAAAAAAAAAATGAACATTTTACAAAGCAGCAATGTGTGCTTAGTGCTTTGCTGGAATCGGTGCTCCAAAACTAGTAGAGCATTAATAAAATTGATAAATATGGGCAGCAGAAGGGCTCGTGGTTAGCATTTCTACCTTGTAATGCTGGGGTCAGTTTGAATGCCAGCCAGGACACTATGGCATGGACTTTGCATGATCCCCCTGTGCTTTTGTGGGTTTCCTCCGGAACGGGTACCCAATCTTTATTCCACACACTAAATAGGCGCTGTTCGGTAATTGTCTCCTGTCCAAAATGGCCCTAAATTGTGTATGTATGAATGTGAGTTAGGGACCTTAGATTGTAAGCTCCTTGAGGGCAGGGACTGATGTGAATGAATCATATGTACAATGCTGCTCAATAAGGAACAAAAGGAAAAGAGCCAATGGGGGTTATTTATGAAAGGCAAATCCACTTTGCACCTCAAGTGCACTTGAAAGTGCAGTCGCTCTAAATCTAAGGGTTAGATCTGAAATGAGGGGAAGCTCTGCTGATTTTATCATCCAATCATGTGCAAGCTAAAATGCTGTTTTTTTATTTTCCTTGTATGTCCCCCTCGGATCTACAGCGACTTTACTGCCAAGTGCACTTTCAGTGTAAAGTGGATTTTCCTTTAGTAAATAACCCCCAATGTGTCTGACAGTCATGTGACCAGCTCTCCATCTAACCATAGAGTTATTATACTGAAAGTGGTGACATGCTCCTTGCTGTGCTGTCTGGTAGAGGTGCATTAGGGCCGGTTCACACCTGAATCGCACAGGAATGCGGTCCAAGTTCCCCATGCGATGCAGTGCGATTTTCAGCCTATTCATTTTGAATGGGCTGAAATCACACTGGATCACACTAAAAGCAGTGGATGCTCTTCTTTTAAAAAATGCACTGCAACCGTTTTGCATGGTACTGTGGTATCATGCGATCTGTTGCAGGCAAACTTACTGCTTTTGCAATCTGCGTTTGAGGTGTCATTAGAAATACATTGACACCCGAAGCAGAACGCATGCCCGTGCATTTTGAACGCGGTGGGGGAAATGCGCATGAAATTGGGGTTTTCCGCATTGGTGTGAATGGGCCCAAAATCACAGATGGTGAGGGACCGAATTAAAATTCCCCCTGGGCAGATAAGCCAGTTTATATCTGCATATTTTAACTATGTATTTATCTGTTTTCCTGCAGTTCAGCTTTACATAGTCACACAAACATTCATACTGTAAATACCTGCCTATTGAAAACTTTTTTTGTCTTTTGTTTTCTCTTAGAGGGATTATAAAGAGCCATGTCCTCAGTGTTCGGAAGTTACCTGGGGTATAAGCGATGAAGGCAAATATTACTGTAGATCCTGCCACACTGTCATTGAGGTAAGAAAGCTGAGGGTGTCACTTCTTTTAAACAGGTTCATTTGGTTGGTTGCAGGCTGGCTGACCAGTTGAGCTAGGAATCTTCTTTGGTTTTGTTTTGCATGTGTTGCCCTTCCATGTACTCCTTGCCGCTAAGGCCAGTTATAGGTGGGGCAGTGGCCATTTGTTTCTACTGTTAGAATACTGGTGAGGGGACGCAATGGACACCTTTGCTGCCGTGGTGCTATATGGATGTCCAGTGTGCCCCTGTGCCTTTTAACCACTTCAGCCCCGGACCAATTGTCAGCTTAAGGACCAGAGGTCTTTTTTCAATTTCGCACTGCACTACTTTAACTGGTAATTGCGCGGTCATGCAATGTTGTAACCAAACTAAATTTGCGTCCTTTTCTTCCCACAAATAGAGCTTTCTTTTGATGGTATTTGATTGCCTCTGATTTTTATTTTTTGTGATTATAAATGGAAAAAGACCGAAAATTTTGAAAAAAAAAAAAAGATTTTCTACTTTTTGTTATAAGAAAAATCTAATAAACTAAATTTTAGTCAAACATTTGGGCCAATAAGCGTATATTTATTGGTTTTCGCAAAAGTTATAGCGTCTACAAACTAGAGTACATTTTCTGGAATTTACACCGCTTTTAATTTATGACTGCCTATCTCATTTCTTGAGGTGCTAAAATGGCAGGGAAGTACAACCCCCCCCCCCCCCAAATGACCCCATTTTGGAAAGTAGACACCCCAAGCTATTTGCTGAGAGGCATGTTGAGCCCATTGAATATTTTTTTTTTTTAGTCCCAAGTGATTGAATAAAGACAAAAATAAAAAATAAATTTTTTTTTTTTTAAAAAAAGTTGTCACTAAATGATATATTGCTCACACATGCCATAGTTATATGTGGAATTGCACCCCAAAATACATTTTGCTGCTTCTCCTGAGTATGGGGATACCACATGTGTGGGACTTTTTGGGAGCCTAGCCGCGTACGGGGCCCCGAAACCCAAGCACCGCCTTCAGGATTTCTAAGGGTGCAAATTTCTGATTTCACTCCTAACTACCTATCACGGTTTCGAAGGCCATAAAATGCCAAAATAGCACAAAACCCCCCCAAATGACCCCATTTTGGAAAGTAGACACCCCAAGCTATTTGTTGAGAGGCATGGTGAGTATTTTACAGCTCTCATGTGTTTTTGAAAATGAAGAAAGTAAAGAAAAAAAAAACATTTTTTTTTTTTCAATTTTCAAAACTTTGTGACAAAAAGCGAGATCTGCAAAATACTCACCATGCCTCTCAGCAAATAGCTTGGGGTGTCTACTTTCCAAAATGGGGTCATTTTGGGGGGTTTTATGCCATCTGGGCATTCCATGGCCTCCGAAACTGTGATTGGCAGTGAGAAGTGAAATAAAAAAATTACACCCTTAGAAAGCCTGAAGGCGGTGCTTGGTTTTTGGGGTCCCGTACGCAGCTAGGCTTCCAAAAAGTCCCACACATGTGGTATCCCCGTACTCAGGAGAAGCAACAGAATGTATTTTGGGGTGTATTTCCACATATGCCCATGACATGTTTGAGCAATATATCATGTAGTGACAACTTTTTGTAAAAAAAATATATATATATATTTTTTTTTTCATTATTCAATCTCTTGGGACAAAAAAAAAAATATTTAATGGGCTCAACATTGCTCTCAGCAAATAGCTTGGGGTGTCTACTTTCCAAAATGGGGTCATTTTGGGGGGGGGGGGGGGGGGGGGGGGGGTTGAACTGTCCTGGCATTTTATGCACAACATTTAGAAGCCTATGTCACACATCACCCACTCTTCTAACCACTTGTAGACAAAGCCTTTTCTGACACTTTTTGTTTACATGAAAACATATTTTTTTTTTGCAAGAAAATTACGTTGAACACCCAAACACTATATATATTGTTAAAGCAAAGGCCCTACAGATTAAAATGGTGGGTGTTGCATTTTTTTTTTCCACGCAGTATTTGCGCAGCGATTTTTCAAACGCATTTTTTGTGGAAAAAAATACACTTTTTATTTTTTATTTTAATGCACTAAAACACACTATATTGCTAAAATTTTTGATGAAATAAAAAATATGATCTTAGGCCGAGTACATGGATACCAAACACGACATGCTTTAAAATTGCGCACAAACACGCAGTGGCGACAAACTACATACATTTTTAAAAGCCTTTAAAAGCCTTTACATGATACCACATTAGATTCACGGAGGAGGTCTACTGCTAAAATTACTGCCCTCGATCTGACCTTTGCGGTGATACCTCACATACATGGTGCAATTGCTGTTTACATATGACGCCAGACCAACGCTTGTGTACGCCTTTGCGCAAGAGAAGGGGGGGTGGCAGGGGTGCTTTTTTTATTTTATTTAATTTTTTTTTATTTTTATTTATTTAGCTTTTTTATTTTATTTTTAAACTGTTACTTCCATTTTTTTTCTTTGTTCTCATTTTTATTGTTATCTCAGGGAATGTAAATATCCCCTATGATAGCAATAGGCAGTGACAGGTACTCTTTTTTTGAAAAAATTGGGGTCTATTAGACCCTAGATCTTTCCTCTGCCCTCAAAGCATCTGACCACACCAAGATCGGTGTGATAAAATGCTTTCCCAATTTCCCAATGGCGCGGTTTATATCCGGGAGGGGGGACATTCCCTCCCACTGCTTGTAAAAGCAGTCTAGAGGCTAATTACCCGCTAGAATTGCTTTTACATGAAAGCCGATCACTGGCTGAAAAGAATGATACCAAGATGATACCTAAACCTGCAGGCATCATTCTGGTATAACCGTTCAAAGTCCAGCAACATACTGGACATATATTGTAATCTTCTTTTTTTTTTTTCATGCAGCCTCTTGGCTGAACGAAAAAAAAGAGATTGATTGGTGGGTATGCCCACCATTAGAATACCTCCCTTCATCCACCCACTTCTAATGATGGGCATACATGCACCATTTATATATGCCGATGCATGGGGGCATCCTCCCGCAAAAGTTATGCCGTGTACACACGGTCGGACTTTTTCACGGGGCAAGCCTCCGTCGGAATTTCGACCGTATGTACGTGGCATTAGGAGCCAATCGCTCCTCCCCTCCTGCTGCCCCCATGCTTCGGCATATATGCTCTTTTTTTTTTAACTGTGGTGGTGAAATCACCTCATACAGCGTTGGAGTCGCGGCTTTATGTATCGTGGGAGCAAACGCTGTTGCTGTCAAGATAAATAAATCCGCGCTGCAACTGAATGGCGCACCTGAAAACAAAAAAATGCTTACCACTAAAACACAGTAAACAAAATTACATACCTGAAAAGCAAGCATGATAAAACATAATAAAACATTGCAGAATAGAATGGAGTAAAAAAAGAGCAACAATAGAGAGAGAATAGAGAGAGAGAGAACAATAAAACGACAACTATTTTTGTTTTTTTTATTTTTTTGAGATTCACAGGTAAAAAAAGCTCCTGACTGTTAGCGACTGAATCAAAACGCTACCACAAAAAAAATGTTAGCGATCGCAGGGGTCAGGCCTGACTCTGCGAACGCTGCAGTTGTGTGCTTAGTAAGTGACAGTGATCGATCGATACTGCACTTGGGTGGGCTGGGCTGGGCGGAGGGGGAAAACGCAGGTGCTAGCAGGTATCTGGGCTGATCCCGCTAACAATGCATTTTTTGGAACCCTAAACTGCTGGGACGCTAGTATAGATCTGATCAGATATTGATCTGTTCAGATACTGTGCCACTAAGGGAGGTGTATGCTTTGCGCGTGGGTGTTTGCGGTACTGGCACTAACCTGGGGCGACGCAGACCTTATTTGACCCTAAAACCTAATTGATATCACCCGCCGGGCGATCAGGGGGTTAAACCGTTATTGGGTAATAAATGGCGTGTGCCCTGACAGTATAAAAAACAAGCTAACTAACCAGCGTCACCCGTAACAGTAATACGGTGATCACTGGTGAAAGGGTTAACTAAGGGCAATCAGGGGGTTAAAACCTTTATTAGGTACTATATGGGGGTACCTGACGCTATATAAAAACCTGACGGGGAACCTAAATAACGAAATAACTAACTGGCTAACCAGCGTCACCAGTGACACTTATACGGTGATCACTGGTGAAAGGGTTAACTCTAGGGGCAATCAGGGGGTTAAAACCTTTATTTAGGTTGTAATATGGGGGTACCTGACCTATAAACCTATTTATGATCCTATATAAACCTGGCGGTTAACCTAAAAAAAAAACTGGCTACCTAGCGGCACCAGTGACACTAATGCAGCGATCAGAAAAACGATCGCTTAGTGACACTGGCAAAAGGGGGTGAAGGGGTTAACTAGGGGCAATCAGGGGGTTAAACCTTTATTGGGGGGGGGGGGGGTAGGGGGCTACCTTAGACCTAAAGGGGCCTAAAACTAACTGCCATGACAGTTATTGCAGTCACACTGACACTAAATGCAGTGATCAGTAAATAAATGATCACTGCAATTAGTGACACTGTGACTGGGGTTTTTTTGTGTGCCTATGTGTACTGGTGTCAGTGTACTGTTTGTGCACTAACCTGTGAGTGTTCACAGCTCGGCGTCCCGGTCAGATAGACCGGCGCACCGAGCGTGACATCACTTCCGCCTGCCTGTCTATACAATAGACAGGACGGGGAAGCATTTCATTCGCCAGGAGCGATCGCGAGGGGGTGGCCAGAAACCACTGGCCGTCCCCTCGTCCCGGATCGCTCCTGAAGCGATGCCGACCGTCCCCGCCGGCGGAGGGGGTTCCGATCGGACACCCCACCCGCCTGAAGAATGTCACGTACAGGTACGTGATTTTGCCTGTACGTGCCATTCTGCTGACGTATATGTACATGGGGCGGTCGGCAAGTGGTTAAGAAGGGGTGGGCTCCTTCCAGGCTCACCTGCACTCTGTTTATCAATTATAATGCATGTACTTCCACCGTGGAGGCCAGTGGCGGCCCGTCCATAGGCGACGCCCGGGCACCGCCCCCCGTAGTCAAAAAATACATTTTAAAACGACCCCTTTAAGAACAAAAAAAGTTTTTCAATAAAATGCACTGTGGCGCCGGACGCAGTGCACTATGGGAAGCGCCACGTCAATGCAATCACGAGATTGCAGACATGTCGCTTCATTTGCTTTTAACCCGCCTTACGGCGCAATACAAAGCGCAGAGTAGCTTCCGCTCGTAAAATCAGTGTGATTCTATGGGCGGGAGCATTGTTTTTCAAATGTCGAGGTCACTTCCGGGCTTCGTAAAACAGACGAAATCCGAAAGTGACGTCGGCAGCTCCGTTCTTCGGCCTGAGTGGAGCTGCAGGAGGAAGGTAAGAGAGTGCGCCACTACGCAGCATGAGGGACGGGTTCCGGTCATGTTTATGTAGCGGCCGGGCCGCAAGGAGGGTGTCCCTCTCTTCCCCGCCCCCCCCCCCCGTCTCACACTAACACACGGACTGAAGCCTCCTCTGAGTGCCTTCCTATACACAGACAGAGACAGAGGGGGAGGAGAATGGACACAGCATCAACAGGACATGCTGATCTGAGGTTATCTCTGAATTCAATATGACACTTGCAGGGGAAGGGCGGCAAGTTATCAAAGAAGGATACTCAGTGATTTGGGGGGCTGGAAGAGGATGCTGTATGTGCTAGGTGCCACTTTGGGAGCAGAGAGGATTTGTGCTAGAAGGGGGGTTGAATATAAAATTAGACCCCCCCCCTTCTAGCACAAATCCTCTCTGCTCCCAAAGTGGCCCCTAGCACATACAGCATCCTCTTCCAGACCCCCAAATCACTGAGTATCCTTCTTTGATAACTTGCCCCCCTTCCCCCCTTGTTCAAAGAGATGCTGGCTGCTATTAAAGAGGTGTGCCCCCTAAAATAAAAAATGTTTAAAAGTCAGCAGCTACAAATACTGCAGCTGCTGACTTTTAATAATCGAACACTTACCTGTCCCAGGGTCCAGCAATGCGGGGGAACGAAGCCCCCCCTCATTCCCCACTCCGCTCGCGGCCCCCGGCATTCTTACTGTGGGCACCCGGCTGTGGCTTCATAGCCGGGCACCCACTGCGCATGTGCGAGCATCGTCATACGACGCTCAGTCATCTGGGACACGTGACGGGTCCCAGATGACTGTTCGGCGCCGAGGGGAAGTGATGTCAGTGCCCGGGCACTGAAGGTGGCCGACTACAAGGAACCCCCTAGCAACAGGGGTCAGAGGTGACTAAAACAGATTATGCATTTATTTGCAAATGTGTGCAAACTAAACCCCTGTTTTTAATGCCTACTGTTAGGTTAATTTGGTTGGTTTCAGGCTGGCTGGGAATTTTCTTTACCTTTTGTTTTATATGCATTGCCCTTCCATGTGTTCCTTGCCACTAAGGCCAGTTATAAGTGGGGCAGTGGCCATTTGTTTGAAGTGTTGGGATGTCACATCTGTACATGAGAGCCATTAATGTAGAAGCCACTCATTCTTTTTTTTTCCTATAGTGGCAGTGGATAAAAAAAAAATGTGCTGCTTGTTTACCATTATGTGACCCCCCAGTGCTCTGTTGGTACCTTGCTAATCCTGATAAATGTTTGATTTTTTTTTCTCTTCCTTTTTTATGCTTAATTTTTATTTCTGTGCATTGCAGCTGATATAGTTGACACTACTGATATCTAGAGTCATAACAGTAGTTTACTAATAGTATAAATGCCCATTGCTGGTGATTTGCACATTATTGCAATTCAGAATTGTTGAGTATAACATTTCATTTAAAGTAATATTCTTTTGGGTTTTCTTAGTAGCCCAGTGTGATGCTCCCAACATCTAACTGGTTACTTGCCACTGTTTGACAGCAGAAAGGAAAGGATCTTGGGATGTTTAATCCAGCAGTGATGTAATTTCCAAATTGGTGTATTTACACACTGAGGCCCCAGTGAAAATTGAAGGAAGAGAGGATCTTTTGCCAATAACAGTCAATCCAGATTTCCTCCATGCAAATTTTTGATTATATGCATTAAAAAGCAATCTTATCATTCCTTATCATTAGCCCTGGTCTGTTCCTTCCAACATCTCTTGCCACAGTAGTGTCACTGATTCCTAATGAACTGTTGTACTTTTATTGCTCCAGCCCAAAAAAAAATGTATTCTGTTTTGCATTTTAAACCGCCTCCTATACATATACGTCGGCACTTTGAAGAGGGATATCTCGGTAACGGCAGCAGCTGCTGCCACAACCGAGATATCCTTCTTTACAGGAGCCGTTTCTGTTTACCATAATGGTGGTCTCTGCAGCGGGTTCGCCGCAAGATCACCATTATCGGCGGCGGGAGAGGTGCCACCCCCCCTTCCGCCGCTCTCCCGCACCTTCCGCCCGCTTACCGGAGCCGTCGATAGTGGCAGAGACGATCGGGTCCTGCAGCGTGATGGGTATAGAGACGAGTGAGGCTAAGATGGCCCCAACTCGTCTCTATACCATAGGAGGGCGAAGGCGACGTCAAAACGTCACTTCCGCCCATACGTCTTAACCACTTGCCTACCAGGCACCAACACCCCCCTCCCATCCAGACCAATTTTCAGCTTTCGGTGCTCTCATGCTTTGACTGACAATTACTCAGTCATGCAACACTGTACCCAAATGAATTTTTTGTCCTTTTTTTTTCCACAAATAGAGCTTTCTTTTGGTGGTATTTGATCACCTCTGGGTTTTTTATTTTTTGCGCTATAATTGAAAAAAGACCGAAAATTTTGAAAAAAAACGCATTTTTCATTGTTTCTGTGATACAATTTAGCGCATTATTAATTTTTCTTCATAAATTTTGGCCACAATTTATACTGCCACATATCTTTGGTAAAAATAACCCAAATTAGTGGAAATTATTTGGCCTTTGTGAAAGTTACAGACTCTACAAACTGTGGTGCGAATTATACAAAATTGATCACATCTGATGTACTGGTGGCCTATCTAATTTCTTGTGACCCGAACAAGCCAGGAAAGTACAAATACCCCCCAAATGACCCCTTTTTTGAAAGTAGACATTCCAAGGTATTTAGTAAGAGGCATGGTGAGCTTTTTGATGTTGTCATTTTTTCCCACAATTCTTTGCAAAATGAATTATTTTTTTTCTACAAAATTGTCATTGTAATAGGTTATTTCTCTCACATGGCATGTGTATACCACAAATGACACCCCAAAATAAATTCTGCTACTCCTCCTGAGTATTACGATACCACATATGTGGGACTTTTCCACAGCCTGGCCACTTAGAGAGGCCCAACATGCAGGGAGCTCCATCACGTGTTCTGGGAGCAGAAATTACACATCTAAATTGTTGACTACCTATTACACTTTTGAAGGCCTGGAGCACCAGGACAATGACACGTGACACTGACGTGGCACTGATGACACGTGACACTGACGTGGCACTGATGACACGTGACACTGACGTGGCACTGATGACACGTGACACTGACGTGGCACTGATGACACGTGACACTGACGTGGCACTGATGACACGTGACACTGACGTGGCACTGATGACAGATGGTACTAATACGGGGCACTGATGACAGATGGTACTAATACGGGGCACTGATGACAGATGGTACTAATACGGGGCACTGATGACAGATGGTACTAATACGGGGCACTGATGACACGTGACACTGATGACAGATGGCACTAATATGTGGCACTGATGAGAGATGGCACTCATATATGGCACTGATATCACGTGGCACTAATATGTGGCACTGATGAGAGATGGCACTAATATGTGGCACTGATGACAGATGGCACTATGTGGCACTGACTACAGGTGGCACTGACTACAGGTGGCACTGACTACAGGTGGCACTGACTACAGGTGGCACTGGTAGATGGCAATGGCGATGTCACTGGGCACAGATGTCACTGGGCACAGATGGCACTGGGGACAGATGGCACTGGGGACAGATGGCACTGGGGACAGATGGCACTGGGGACAGATGGCACTGGGGACAGATGGCACTGGGGACAGATGGCACTGGGGACAGATGGCATTGGGGACAGATGGCATTTGATTTTTTTTTTTTTTTTTTTTTTTTTTAACTTACGGCGCTGCAGCCGTTCATCTCCCCCCTCCTCACACGCTGTCTCTGTGTGAGGAGGAGGAGTGGCGCTGAGAGATGATCTCATATGTTTACATATGAGATCATCTCTCATTGGCCAGGGCGATCGCGCTGTAAACGGCCGCTGTTATTGGCCGTTTACAGCGATCTGTGATTGGCCGTGTCCGAGGGACACGGCCAACACAGAATTTCCCTGCTGCGCACTCGTGAGCGCGCACAGGGAACGAGGAAAGGGGAGGCCGTCATATGACGGCCTCCCGGGATTTCACATCCGCGCTGTGGCCATCATTCGGCTACGGCCGGATGCGAAGTGGTTAAAGGAACATTTTTTTTCAATGTAATTTTTTTTTTCTTTTTTTTTTTTTTGCATTTAAGTCCAAATATGAGATCTGAGGACTTTTTGACCCCAGATCTCATATTTAAGAGGACCTGTCATGCTTCTTTCTATTACAAGGGACGTTTACATTCCTTGTAATATAAATAAAAGTGATCCATTTTTTTTACAGTGTAAAAATGAATAAATTCAAGTAAAAAAAAAATAAAATAAAACACCTCGTCCCGACAAGCTTGCGCGCAGAAGCAAACGCATATGTGAGTAGCGCCCGCATATAAAACCGGTAGTCAAACCACACATGTGAGGTATCGCCGCGATCGGTAGAGCGAGAACAATAATTCTAGCCATAGACCTCCTCTTTTTGTTTTTTTGTTTTTTTTTTTCCCCTGAACTTCTCTTTTAGGCCCCTTTCACACTTGTACGACCTGAAAGTCGCGTAACTTTGACGCAACACCTGTGTAATCTTAAGGTCTATGGACCTCAAGTCGCATCAAAGTTAGACCAAAGTAGTGCAGGGACTACTTTGAAGGGACTACGTGATGTCGCACTGATATGAATGGTACTGTCACGTACCTTACAGCGGGAGTCCGAATGCTGGGGGGTGGCCTTGTGTACGGTTCCGGTCCCAACACCCCTGGTTGTGGGGACAGGGAGTGCTGGGGCAACGAAAGGGTGCAGGTGCCTGCGGCTTGAAGACTGGAGCTCGGAGATACCGGTCCCTCTGGGAGGCAGGTGTGGATGCTGATCACCAGAACTATATCCAGCGGTGGCCAGGCAGGTGGTTATAGAAACTGCAACGTCAGGACAGGCAGGAGTCGACAACTGTCTGGCAACAGGGTACATAAGCAGAAAGCAAGTTCGTGGTCAAGGGCAGGCAGAGGTTGGCAACGGGCAGGCGGTGAGGTGCAGAATCAAGAAGTAGAGCCGTAGTAGGAAGTCCAAGCCGAGGTCGGTATAACAGCAGGTAGGCAATAGGTAGGGATGATCCAGGAGAATAGTCAAAGGAAGCCGGGTTTGTCAGGAGCAAGGTAACGGGTAGTAGCAATCAGGCACTCAGGGAACAGACTGAAGACGATCCAGCACTGGCATCAAGCAAAGGCCTTGTTTATATATGGCACTATGTGCCAGGATTGGTGGAGGTGAACGTACGTGCGCGAGTGCGCATACACGTTCGCATTGGCGTGTGAGTGCGAGCACACGTTCGCATTGGAGTGCGAGGACGCGCACACGTTCGTGCTGATGCGCGGGTACGCACGCACGTTCCGGAGCTCGTTCGGTTCCGTTGGGGACACCGCGCATGGCTATTGACATCAGCAGAGTGGGGATTAGCCACTGCTGCACGAAGACGGGCATCGGTACTGTAAGTTCTCTGACAGGTACTCATTGGAAATCATGGGGTACGACTTGTCATTCGACTTTGCAGTCCCAAGTCGAAGGACAAGTCACATAAGTGTGAAAGGGGCCTAGAGGTGAACAACAATTTTGTATTTGGAGTTTTGATCTGTTGTTTATCTTCATTCTTCTCTACTTGTTAAAGGGGTTGTAAAGTCAGAAGGTGTTTATTTTTTTTATTTTTTTTTATCTTAATGCATTAATAAAGAAAGCCTTCTGTGTGCAGCAGCCACCCTAATACTTACCTGAGCCCCATCTCTGTCCAGCGATGTCCACGAGCCACCTGGCCCTCTGGGACTCTCCCTCCTGACTATTGGCTCCCACTGCTGTCAATCAAAGTCAGTTAGCCAATCGGAGCTGCAGCTTGGCTTGGGTGCCCCCACAGAAAGCTGTTGGCTGTGGGGGCAATCGACAGGAGGGAGGGGCTAGGAGCAGCGAAGAGGGACCCGAGAAGAGGAGGATCCAGTCTGCCCTGTGCAAATCCACTGCCCATGTTTGATATTTAAAAAAATAAAAGAAAACAAGACTTTACAATCCCTTTTAAAGTTTTTGCTGATAAGGATCGCTTTCATTTTTCAATATGTGCTTTATGGTCAGCAAAAAGTTGTAAATATTGAATTATGTGTTCTAAAAAAAAATACCCGTTTTTTAAACAAACAAAAAACAATCTTCGCTTCTACTGCAAATTTATTCTTGATTTAAATAAAGATGAATTAAAATTTAAAATTGTTCAGCCCTAAGAAGTAATATTATTGCACCAGATCACTGCTTCTATTTTTCACTTCTTTCTGTAATTGCAGAAAACCAAAGATGTTGATGAATCAGAATTGTTTGTTGTCAATGCAAAGATCCAGTCTGTGTCCAGGGGACTACGAAAAGCGAAAGCGCTAGGTAAGAACATGTAGATCCAAGCTGTCTGTTCCTACACCTGTAGGATAATAACAGACGAGAAGTATGAACATAGGCATTTCACATTAAAGTGTTAACACAAAAAGAAAATTCAGATCCTGGTCCCTAAGACCCCTTTTACACCAGAGGCATTTTCAGGCGATTTAGCGCTAAAAATAGCGCCTGTAAAGCACCTGAAAAAAGCCTCAGCTGCAAACTGCGCTGGCAGGGCGTTACAGAAAGTCCTGCAAGCAGCTTCTTTGCAGCGCTATAGGAGCGGTGTATACACCGCCCCTTATAGCGCCACTGCCCACTGAAATCAATGGGCAGCGCCGGCAAACCTGCCTCCTATTGCTAGTGCTGACCCTGCCTTTTCACCTTCAAAACAGCTTTGTGGCATAGATTCAGAAGTGTACGCCCATGCGAGGGCTGTTTTTTTTTAATACAGGGACGCACAGGTTTTCCATGCATACCTGTGCAGACAGTCCCATTCATGTCGGTTGCAAAACAGAGGCTGCGCAGACACAGCTGCTGCTCTCAATTTGACATTGGTGAGTGCATCCCTGTGCATCCAAACATGGCCTACCCCACATCCATACATTTAAGTTCAGTCCTTAAATGCTGGGAAATTTTTTTTTCGGTTTATGCTGATTCCATATCATCACATGAACACACAAACCCTGCGATGCCACCTCATGCCTATGATGCTAAGATCTAGGGAGTGTGCAGCCCATAACCAGTTTGGGATGATACATGCTTTGTGGCATGATGTACTAACCTGCTGGAAGTAAGTAAATTAACAGCTTACAGTGATAAAGGGGGCACAGAAAAGATGCAGTCACTAGTCTCCTGAAAATGCTAGTTAGCTGGTTGTCATGCTGATCCAGCAACTTTATTGCTTCCTAAGTCATTGGCATGGCATAAGTATGCAGATCAGGAGTTCTAACTTCACTCTAATCTTACTTGTTGCATTTATTGTTCTAGGATGTCAGCAATGACATGTCTTTTGTACTTCCTTTTCTTGGATTTACACCACAACATAGTCAACTGTCTGTTATTTTAGAATATTTTCTTTATTATAATTATTATTTTATTATGCTTCTTCTTTGTAGAAAGAGGATGGGAGTGGTATATATGCGAAGGTTTCCAGTTCATATTGCTTAAGCAAGCGGAAGCTCTTGAAACCTTGGGAGTGGATCCTCGGATTAAGGTAATGTTTCCATTATAGTTTTTTTTTTTTTTTAAAGTGTAATTCCTGCCTACCACTTTGTATTTAAAAATGTCTCCTCCCCCCTTTGGAGACCTATACTGCTTACCCTCTGTAAAAAAAAAAAAAAAAAAAGATGTGTATACTTTCTTATTTTTAGTCTGCACTGGTCCAGCCACATGATCTTCAGCTCCGGCTCCACCGTGACATTTAATGGTGGCTGCAAGGGAGAGGAGGGTGCGCCAAGACTTACTGAGAGATAGGGGACATTTTCAAACATAGTGTTAGGCTGAAATTTTACTTTAAGGTACAGACTAGCGAAAGAGGATAACAATAAGCTTTCTGATTGGTAATTAATATTACTTTTTTCTGTTGTTCTTTGCCTGTTTTCAATTTTGTAACCATCTTTCTTTTCTCTTCTTGTTGTTGTTGTTGTTGTTGTTTTTATTTTTTTTTAAATGTAAGCCTTTATTGTTCCACTTTGACTCTATGCTTTGAAAAGGATCATTAGGTCAAGACTTGAAGTGCCCCTGTGTCTTGGTTCAGGAATTGACTAATCTGCTTTCAATATAGTTCATGTCTAACCACTTCAGCCTGGGAAGAATTGGCCCCTTAATGACCAGACCACTTTTTACAATTTGGTAATTGCGCGGTCATGCAATGCTGTACCCAAACAAAATTTGCTTCCTTTTTTTCCCCACAAATGAAGCTTTCTTTTGATGGTATTTAACTGCCTCTGCGATTTTTCTTTTTTTGCGATATAAATGGAAAAATTGATTATATATATATATATATATATATATATATATATATATATATATTTCTAATATTTCTAATATTTTCTACTTTTTGTTATAAAAAAAATCCAATAAACTTATGTTTAATCATACATTTAGGCCAAAATGTATTCAGCCACATGTCTTTGGTTCAAAAAAAATGTCAATAAGCGCATATTTATTAGTTTGCGCAAAAGTTATAGCGTCTACAAACTAGGGTACAATTTCTGGAATTAGGCAGTCAAACTAAAAGCTGCGTAATCTCATTTCTTGAGGTGCTAAAATGGCAGGGCAGTACTCAGGAGAAGCAACATAATGTATTTTGGGGTGTAATCGCACATATGCCCATGGCATGTTTGAGTAATATATCATTTAGTGACAGCTTTGTGCAAAAAAAAAAAAATAAAGTTTGCCATTTTCCCGAAACTTTTGTGGCAAAAAATAAAATATTCCCTGGACTTAACATGCCTATCGGCAAATAGCTTGGGGTGTCTTTTGGGGGGGATTTGAACTGTCCTGCCATTTTATGCACAACATTATAAGCTTATGTCCCACATGATCCACTCTTCTAACCACTTGAAGACAAAGCCCTTTCTGACAATTTTTGTTTACATGAAAAAATATATATATTTTTTTGCTAGACAATTACTTTTAACCCCCAAACATTATATATATATATATATATATATATATATATATATATATATATATATATATTTATATATATTAAAGCAAAGGCCCTACAGATTAAAATGGTGGGTGTTGCAATTAATTTTTTTCACACAATATTTTGTGCAGCGATTTTTCAAACGCAATTTGTTTGGAAAAAAAACACACTTTTTTTTTTAATTTTAATGCACTAAATTGCCCAAATGTTTGATGTATGCTTTAAAATTGTGCACAAACGTACAGCGGCGACGAACTACATACATTTTTAATAGCCTTTACAGGTTACCACTTTAGATTTACAGAGAAGGTCTACTGCTAAAATTACTGCCCTCGATCTGCCGTTCGTGGTGATACCTCACATGCATGGTGAAATTGCTGTTTACATATGACACGAGACCGAGGCTTGCGTTCGCCTTTGCGTGTGAGCACAGGGGGACGGGTGCTTTTTTTATTATTTATTTATTTCACTTTTTTTCTTTTATTTTTAGACCGTTCCTTTCATTTTTTTTATTTTTTTTTTTTATTGTAAATATCCCCTATGATATCAATAGGTAGTGACAGGTACTCTTCTTTTTTTATTTGGGGATCTCCCTCTGCCCTCAAAGCATCTGACCACACCAAGATCGGTGTGATAAAATGCTTTCCCAAATTCCAAATGGTGCTGTTTATATCCGGCGAAACCTAAGTCATGAAATGCTCGTAGCTTCCGGTTTCTTAGGCCATAGAGATGATTGGAGCCATTCTGGTCTCCGATCAGCTCTATGGTCAGCTGGCGGAACCACTGGCTGCATTCTCCGGTTCCTTGGTGGGACAGGAGAGCCAGAGAAAACCATGGAAGAAGGCAGGGGGGGGGGATGTTCCCTCCCACTGCTTGTAAAAGCAGTCTAGAGGCTAATTAGCTGCTAGGATTTCTTTTACATGAAAGCCGACCGCTGGCTGAAAAGAATAATACCAAGATGACGCCTAAACCTGCAGACATCATTCTGGTATAACCACTCAAAATCCAGCAACATACCAGTACGTTGCTGGTCCTTGTTGGGCATACATTGTAATGTTCTTTTTTTCATGCAGCCTGTGGGCTCAACGAAAAAAAGAGATTTAGGTATGCCCACCATTGGAATACTGCTCTTCATCCACCCACTTTTAATGATTGACATACATGCACCATTTTTTTTTTTTAACTGTGGTGGTGGAATCACCTCATACAGCACTGGAGTTGCGGGTTTACATATCGTGGGAGCAAACGATGTTGCTGTCAGAATAAATAAACCCATGCTGCAGCTGAATGGCGTACCTGCTAAGCAAATGGTGGTTAACGATAAACAAAGTAACATTACAGTGCAACAGTAAGACATACCATACCTGCAAAGCAAATGCAATAAAACACAGTAAAAGTAAAACATTAGTTATAAAATACAGTAACAATAGAGAGCGAACAATTGAGCGCGAACGCATGAGAGAGAAGAAAAATAATTCCTGCAATTTTAGGAAGGATCCAGTTTGTCCTGAAGCTTTGTATAGCACAAGCGTTCAGCAAAGCCAATTGTAATAAATATACAGACGCTTTTTTATTCCAGCATCTGGCCTTACGGGCAATTAAGTACAGCACCAACATCTGGTCGTTGAGGTCCACCCCTCCCATGTTAAGGTTGTATTCGTGGACACAGAGGGGTTTCTCCACAACACCAGTCGCTGTAGGAATTTGGACTGTTGTATCTGCGTGAAGGGAGGACAGAACGAAAACATTCCGATTATCCCTCCACTTCACTGTGAGCAAATTATTACATTTCAAGCAGGCTCTCTCCCCCATCTAGGTCGGGACTCTTCAAGCCATTGGGGGAAGCCCCGGCGATTAGATCGCACGGTGCCACATGCGCCAATTCCACAATCAAAAAGGTGACTAAAAAGTGGCACACTTGTGTAATAATTGTTCACGTACAAGTGGTACCCCTTTCCGAATAAGGGTGACACCAGGAAGGTCTTAAATTCGTAAACCGTAATAGATTTCCAATCTCTGGCAAGGGCCAACTGGGGATTAGCAGCGATGAATTGACCAGCATACAAATTGCTTTGGTCCACAATAGATCTATAGAAATCGTCCATGAAAAACAGCGAATAAAAATCAAGTGACGTAAAATCAACTGTTTCCACCTGAATTCTGGGTTGGCCAGTGGGGAAGTACCGGCGCTGCAGAAGTGGTGGGCTCCCAATTCGAATTGGAAAATGCAGTGGGAAGGGCACCATGGGCTTGACGGGCCTGTGTTTGTCTTCTTGGTGGCTGCGGGACACTACTTGTGCTAGCCACCGCACCAGCTTAAACTGCACTTATGGGACCTGCCACATCACCAAGTGTTACTGCAGTGCTGGATGTACGACCAGGAGGTACTAGGCCGCTGGTGCTTACCAGAAGGATGAGCGACACTATTACTGGCTCTCTGCTCCATTTGATAGCCCTTCGGTTCTTGCACTTCAGCAAGAGCAGAAGAACAGGGTCGGGTACTCCTGACCTTGGCAGGGATCACTACTCCGTCGTCAAAGCTACCGGTTCGTATTCTGAGCCTGAATCTGACAGATGAGTGACTTCCTCTTCACTCTCATCTGTCATGCTCAGAAACATGTAGGCCTCTTCACTACTGTACCTTCGATTGGACATTGTGGCCTCTAAATTTACTGGTAAAACTAGTGAAACTCACAAGAAAAAAAAGAGCACCTGATTGTCAGCGACTGCTTCAAACGCTACCATAAAAACTGTTAGCGATCGCAGGGATCAGACCTGACTCTGCGAACGCTGCAGTTATGTGTTATGCGTTTTGTAAGTGACAGTGATTGATACTGCACTTAGGTGGGCTGGGCGGAGGGGCTTAACTCGGGTGCTAGCAGGTATCTGGGCTGATCCCGCTAACGCTGCGTTTTGGGAACCCTAAACTACTGGGGACGCTAATATAGTTCTGCTCAAATATATTGATCCGTTCAGACACTATACTACTAAGGGAGGTGTATTGTGCGTACTGGCACTAATCTGACACTGCCAGGGGCAACCTTTTGTAACATGTATGCCATCCTATGTAGGGGACACTATCCACTTTTTGCACATCATTCAAGATATGCACATTGATGATAACACTCAATTGGTCGCTATAGATGTTAAGGCCCGGTATAGTACCATTCCTCATGAGAAGGGCCTTGCATTGATTCATCGCGTGTTGTCACAATCTAGCGAATGTGAACCCCCACTATACTGATTTTATTTTAACAACATCTGTTGAATTCATACTTCATCATAACGCATTTTTGCTTTGATGCTTCCCACTACCTCTAGATACAGGGTGCAGCGATGGGGACATGTTGTTCCCCATCGTACGCCAACCTGTACCTGGGGGAGTGGGGACATTCACTGCTTACCAATGACTCGCTATCTGTGTATATGGGCCATGTACTTGCATGGCACCGCTACATAGATGATGTGTTCCTCATTTGGGATGGATCAGACGATCTCTTACACAAATTTATGGCCCGTATTAATATCAATGAATTCAATTTAAGTTTCACCATGTCACACAGCACAACTGAGATTACCTTTCTAGATGTCCTCATTAAAAAAACAGATGGCGGCCTTTCCAGTGAGCTATACCGTAAATCTACAGCAGGGAACTCATTATTACACGCATCAAGTTTCCATCCGAAACCTTCACTTGCATCAATCCCCTACAGCCAATATTTGAGGGCTTGCCGGAATTGCTCAGATGACGCCAGTTTCCAAAATGAGGCTGACACTCTGAGAACTAGACTCCTGGAAAGGGGATGCTCCAGTGCCTGTCTCAAGAAGGCCTATAGAAAGACAATCAATTTATCCCGCCGAGAATTACTAAATGCACACAAACAACCCTCAAATGACAACACAACTAGACTCATTACTACTTACTCGACACAGCACAAACAAGTTAGGCGTATTTTGAACAAGTACTGGCACCTTCTAACCATAGACTCTCTGTTTGCCCCGTTTGTTTCTGACTTGCCAGCTGTCGCCTACGGGAGGGCCCCTTCTGTGGGCAACAAGTTGAAAGCAAGTGAATACAAATCTACTAAAGGTGATATATGTAAAACTCTGGGAACTTTTGCATGCGATGGATGTGGCTACTGCCAATATATGGATAGGCGTAGACACGTTAATTTACCTAATGGACGTAACTTCCGCCCCAAACATTATGTAAATTGCAGGACTCCCAGCATGGTGTACCTACTTACCTGTGAATGTGGGTGCTACTATGTCGGGAAGACTATAAAGGAATTTTGTAGACAAATATAAACTTTTATCCCTATACGCAAACGAGACTCTGATGTACCCATTGGTCCCCATATGGCATTGGTTCACCCAGAATCCATCCCTAAGGTATACTTTCTGGCACTTGATCACATACATTTCAAATCCAGAGGTGGCGATTTTAATAAACGTCTCCTCCAAGTTGAGATGGATATTTTAATTTACAGGCCACTTCACCACCTGGCCTAAATGAGGCTTTCAACTTTAAATCTTTTCTTCCAGGCTTTGTCTCAGGAGGCTGTGAATTTAATTTATAGCTTTTCAAAGTCTTGGATATACAATGTTCAGTGACATCTTAACTTTTCTGCTTTGCGCTATATTATTTATGCTATGGTTCCATAGATCTATTAGCTATGTGAGGGCCTTTCTGATATTGTGGGGATACTATAATCAGTGACACCATAATATTTGCATATTGTGATGCATCTCTCATAGTACATCTTTCTGAATGCATGATTATCTTTGACTACATGTATGTAATATGGATTGTTTAGGCTATTGTAAATTAAGTCTACATGGTATTCACTTGTTATGCTTTTCCCGTTTTTTTGTTTTTGTTTTTTGTCATCATGATTTTCCTACATTGTAAACATGTTGGCTGTCATTGTCCTTTTGGTCCACTGGGTGGCGCATTGTGTGCTCCCTGGGCTGCCTTGCTTTCACACCACCTGGCGGGTAGGCTCCACCTGTGCATGGCCGATGGATGACAGGGGTTTCCCAGCCTCTACACTAGACCAAATGTGCGGGGAGGAGCTCCTACCTGTCCCCGACGCGGATGGGGATTTCTTTTCTGTTGGTGACGCGCTGGCGCATGACGTCATCACGCCCCAAAGGGGCGGGCCTATGCCGGGCACCTCCACGTCAGAGAACCACATCCAGCCTTAGCTGTTCTCTATGCAGCAAATAAGGTCGGACACCCAGCACCATCCCCTGCGAGGATTGGCTCCCTCATTTATAGTGCTCACACACAGCTGGCATGTCTCGGTCCGAGCACGGCCGTTGTGATGTCTGCGCTGTCACCAGTATAGTGAAAGTTAATGTACTTTTGAACACAGGCAACTCTGGGCAATATATGCACAGTCACATGCCAGCAAACTGGCTGTGTCTGTGTACTAATCTTAATACATTTATTAATTCCATTTAGTTTTTCTCTGGCCTTTTAGACATTACTTTTTTGCTGGTGCAGCCATCAGGGTGTTTCTTGTGGATGTGAATCAGTGGCTAGTCCGGGGTTCCATGCCTGTTCACCCATGCTGTCCATGTGGACACTCTCAGCCAACATGGATTCCCTGTAATTGTTTTGATTATTTCCTCATGTTCTCTTAGTGAACCCTTTATGCAAGTATCTTTTAAGCCTAATACTATATAGTTTATTATGTAAAACTACCTGTTCTTATGTACTATAAGAACATATACATGTAACTATATCTATGTTCCAGATAAAGATAGTCACCCAAATGTAAACCTCCCCCAATAAAGGAAAATGCATACTAATATATTTCCGAAACATGTTGGGTTACGTGCTATAAATCTTCACGGACTGACCTCAGCTTGACTTTGGCAGTACCTGGATTACCCACCTTGGGTTTGATATATAAATTTATGTATTAATTGGTTCATTGATATACTTTGTATATTTTAATGTTATTGTTTTATGTTCACAATTTTTATCATATCGTGTACTCAATAAATGTGGCACTTTGTTGCCTTTTACTTACTTTGTTACTCCCATTTCTGCCTTAAAAGTCCAAGGGGGAGGCCCTTACTGCACTTGCTGCATATGTCCTCTCTCTATGTTCAGGATGTTGGCAGTCCCACACATTCAATTCCCATCAAATAGTTTTTCAGTTCTAAAAGTACAGTTGTCCACTATCCTAAAATAAGCAATCATCTCTTATTTTTGGAATCTGTGGCAGAAATCAGACCTTCAGATAGCTTCTTAAAGTGTAAGTAAACCCCTCTATTGTTTTCAGCCAAGGAAGCTGCCATCTTTGCCTCTGATTAATCTACAACTGCCATGATGATGCACATGTGATTAGTTTAGACACCAGCCATTGGGTGGCTTAACTGTTTGGTTGAGAGCACAACCAATGGTAGTCTTACATTTCCGGAACGTCCCAGAAATGAAACTGTTTTATGGATGGGTTTACTTTTACTTTAAGAAGACTCTACTGTGTTGAACACAATGTAAAAAAAGACTCTTAAAAGTTCTGTAACCTGACTTTATCTTTTTCTATAACTTCACAACAGGATGAAGTTATATGCAATTTCTGGAGGCGATATCTTCAAAAGACTCAGGAAGCCTATTGCATTAGACCTGCCACAAAGAACCAGAAGCCACCAGGGGTTTGTAGGATACTCAATATCAACATCATAAGCCTACCGTAATATTGATTACTAGCTGTTGGGGTGTCTTCATGCAGTTTTTAAGGGATTCGAGTCAGATGAATACGTAATTTTGCCTTGTGATTTTTATCTGACAGCTATCTAATGCAGGTAGTGATTAAAAAAATTTAGAAAATCACTTCTTGATCGCCTTTAGGGGCCACAACTGAACAGTGAGGTTTGCAAAAAAATAGGGTCCAATTGACAGCCGCCCTCTGTGGATCTCTACTTTCCACAGATATATACACTACTGTGCAAAAGTTTTAGGTAGGTGTGAAAAAAATGCTGTAAATTAAGAATGCTTTCAGAAGACCTCTTCTGGCCAGACTTCTCTGGACAGTAGATGGGTGTGCCTGGGCCCCACTGGTTTCTGCTCAGTCTTGCCATTGTGTGTATGACCTGTGACATGAAACAGTCTTCCACAACCTGCCCATTGTAGCAGAGTTTGTCTGTTCCTCACTCAGGTTTAAGCCTCTTACACAGCGGTTTTTCTTTCAGTTAATGAATGTCTTTCAACCTACATATGAAATTGATTATCATTAGCACTTTCTTTGTATCATTGCTTAATTATACACCAAAACCCCACATGTACATAAGTATTCACAGCTTTTGCCATGGCACTTAAAATTGAGCTCAGGTGCATCCTGTTTCCACTGATCATCCTTGGGATGTTTCTACGTCTTGATTAGAGTCCACCTGTGGTAAATGCAGTTGATTGGACAAGATTTGGAAAAGGTCCCTCAAATAACAGGGCATGTCAGAGCACAAACCAAGCCATGAAGTCCAAGGAATTGTCTGTAGACCTCCGAGACTGGATTGTATTGAGGCACAGATCTGGGGAAGGGTACAGAACAATTTCTGCAGCGTTGAAGGTCCCAATGAGCACAATGGCCTCCATCATCCGTAAATGGAGGAAGTTTGGAACCACCGGGATTCTTCCTAGAGTGGGCTGCCCAGCCAAACTGAGCAATCGGATTAGGAAGGCCTTAGTGATGGAGGTTACCAAGAACTCGATGGTCACTTACGGTGCTCCAGCGTTTCTCTGTAGAGAGAGGAGAACCTTCCAGAAGAACAACCATATCTGCAGCACTCCACAAATCGGGCCTGTATGGTAGAGTGGCCAGATGGAAGCCACTCCGCAGTAAAAGGCACAACAGCCTGCCTGGAGTGTGCCATACGGCACCTGAAGGACTCTCAGACCATAAGAAACAAAATTCCCTGGTCTGATGAAACAAAGATTGAACTCTTTGGCCTGAATGGCAAGCGTCATGTCTGGAGAAAACCAGGCACCGGTCATCACCTGGCCAATACCATCCCTACAGTGAAGCATGGTGGAGGCAGCATCATGCTGTGGGGATGTTTTTCAGTGGCAGGACCTGGGAGACTAGTCAGGATCGAGTGAAAGATGAATGCAGCAATGTACAGAGACAGCCTTGATGAAAACCTGCTCCAGAGCACACTGGACCTCAGACTGGGGCGAAGGTTCATCTTCCAACAGAACAACGACCCAAAGCACTCAGCCAAGATAACAAAAGAGTGGCTACGGGACAACTCTGTGAATGTCCTTGAGTGGCCCAACCAGAGCCCTGACTTGAACCCGATCAACAGATCTAAAAATGGCTGTGCACTGATGATCCCCATCCAACCTGTTTGAGCTTGAGAGGTCCTGCAAAGCAGAATGGGATAAACTGCCCAAACATAGGTGTGCCAAGCTGGTAGCATCATACTTAAAAAGGCTGTAATTGGTGCCAAAAGTGCTTCAACAAAGTATTGAGCAAAGGCTGTGAATACTTATTGCAGTAAGTAAATACAACTGAATAAAACAAAAACTGTGCATGTCCTTATTTCAGGCTGCAAAGCAACAAAATGTGATTATTTTAAAGGGGGTGATCCTTTTCTATACCAACTGTATGTACAAAGGGTATACATGGCAGTAAACAACCATTAAATAGAAATTCCATGTTCACAATATGACAATTAAGTAGTCATCCAAGTATTCCTCTCTTTATGCTTTATGACAGATGTCCCAAAGTAGTGCGGCTTCGTCAGACCTAGATAGTGGACCTGAAATTTTTAGTAGTGCCTTCTCTTCTGATACTGATGGAGGATCTGCGTCCAATGTTAGCCTTAACCTCCCATATTCAGGGGGCTACACATCAGCATCAGGTAAGTTTTTTTTTTTTTTTTTTTTTTTTTTTTTTTTAGTTCATATAACTTATCTACGTGACTACGATATGAATTATTATTTTTTGGTTAGCCAGAGTAACTAGTTTGTGGTTCTTCCACCCCACCCCACCCCCCATCCATCATTACATCTCCAGCTGGTACTGCTGAGGACCAGTGAGAAGTTGTCTGGTCTGCGCTCTGCTCCATTCACTTACAGGCAATCACAAGAGCTCGTTCTCCTTTGCTGCCATTATTGTACTCCACAAACTGTTTCTCTCTGGCTGGTTGCTTAGCAACCTGATCTAGGAAGGAGTGGAGATGTAAAGCTGGAATGTGTTTTTGGGATAATGAATGGTTTTGTGTTCTCCTTTCAGAAATGCATAAAAGTGTCAGCACTTTATTAACGAACAAAATGTGCACCAATCAGCCATAACATTATGACCCCGGAAAGATAAAGTGGATACCACTGAATATCTTGTTACAATGACATATGAAAGTAGGTAGGATATATTGGGCAGCAAGTAAACATGTCCCTGACGTTGATATGTTGAATGCAGAGAAAATTGCCCAAGCATAAGGATTTGAGTGACTTTTGTAATGGCTAGACAACTGGGGCACAGCAACTCCAAAACGTCAGCTCTTGTGGGATGTTCCCAGTCTGCAGTGGTCAGGAGCTACCAAAAAAAACATTGACGGCTCATGGGCAGCCAAGGCTAATTGATGCACTTGGGAAGGCTGGCCTGTGTAGAAGAGCTACTGTAGCTCAAATTGCTGAAAAAGTAAATGCTGGTTTCTTAAAAAGGTGTCAGAACACACAGTACATTGCAGTTTGTGTATGGGCCTACATATCAGGGTGCCCATTCTGATCTGTGTCAACTGCCAAATGTGCCTGCAATGGACACATGAACATCAGAACTGGACCATGGAAGAAGGTGGCCTGATCCAATCGGTTTTCTTTTACATCATGTGGATGGTGGCGTGTGTGTGCTTCGCTTGTCTTAAGAAGGGATGCCACCAGGATGCCGTATGGGAGGCAGTGTGATGCTATGGACGGCTTGGTGCCATATACCACAACATACCTTGAAAGTCCATGCCTTGACGGATCAGAGCTGTTTTGGCAGCAAAAAGAGGGGGGGGGGGTCTACTCAATATTAGGTGGGTAGTCATAATGTAATGGTTGATCGCTGTATAAAGATTTATGTACACTAGCCTACATTTACTACACGGGAAAACGGAAAAATCGCATTAAAAAAAGTGGCACGGCTTTGGTGCGTTTTTGTGTTTTTTCAGCAGCCAGTGGTCAAAACGTTCCTATCCCAAACACAATATTTCCACTTTTAGTAAAGGGAGATTGAAGCTCACCTAAACGCAACAGCTCCTAAACTCTGCTAAAAGCCTATGTGTACAGTGATACACAGGCTTTTATGGAGTTGAGTGTAGGAGCTTGGGCAAAATAAACACAAAAGCTCATAAACTCAAGCTTAGGAGCTGCAAGTGTATAGGAAGCCTAAACGAATAGTGTCTTGCAGTGCAAGTTTACTGTACAGGGCCAAGCTGATTGAAAACATTAGATTAGACATTCTCTAATGATGTATAATATCCACAATGTTGCTTGTAGCCAGAGACCATGTGATGCAGTGCTTTACATATACATAAGTCTCTACCCTCAAGGAGTTTACAACCCAAGGTCCCTAACTCAAATTCATACATATACTTGGACCAATTAAGACAGGAGCCAATTAACCTACCAGCGTGTCTTTGGAGTGTGGGAGGAAACCAGAGTACCCGGAGGAAACCCATGCAGGCACAGGGAGAACATGCAAACTCCAGGCAGAGAGGGTTGTGGTTGGGATTTGAACCAGCGACCCTAGTGCTGCTAGGCAGGAGTGCGTACGTACGTAGGGTTACTGATGAATAGTTGGTGAAAGTGCTCGATGGGAGACTTTTATTTGTAGTGGAGGGAAGGAGGGAAAAAGAATAGGAAGGAAGAAGAAAAATAAAAGGAGGGTGTGGGGAGGGGGTCTGGAGGGAGGTGTTGACTTGGCACAACCCAGGGACAGGTGCTGATCCAAATAGCCCAAGAAATGGTAGATGTGGTGAAGTTAATGGATCAATCCATGCAAACCGCAAGTCCCTGAATTTAGTGAAGCTTTCAGTAGTACCGGCCAGTGCCTCTTTCATCCTCAGCTAGTTCATTGGATGTGTGAACTTTTATGATCATCCACTTTAGGTACAATATATGACAAAAGTGAGTACACCCCTCACATTTTTGTAAATATTTTTTTCATGTGACAACACTGAAGAAATTACACTTTACTACAATGTAAAGTAGTGAGTGTACAGCTTGTATAACAGTGTAATTTGCTGTCCCCTCAAAATAACTCAACACACAGCCATTAAAGAGGAAGTAAACCCTGATGGATTTTACTTCCTCTTTTGCTCCCTTTTTATAGCCTGCAAATGCATCGCATACTAGCCCATTATGTACCACTTACCTGCAAAAGAATCCAGCGACGTCCCCTGTGTGGGCAGCGTCCATCTTCTTGCTCTCTTCCTTCGGGGCCGCGGACTCCGGCTCTGTGATTTGCCAGAGCCACGTGACATCACTCCCGCACATGTGCACGGGAGCCACGACCTTCTGCATATGCTAGGGAAGAAACTGCCTTTTAGTTTCGTTTCTTCCCTGCGCATGCGCCGTAGCAGTTTCCGGCAGACTACAAGCTAAATATTTCCTAAACGGCGCACGTTTAGGAGATATTTCCACTACCTATAGGTAAGCCTTATTCTAGGCTTACCTATAGGTAAAAGTACAAAAAATGGGGTTACAACCACTTTAATGTCTAAATCGCTGGCAACAAAAGTGAGTACACCCTTAAGTGAAAATGTCCCAAATTGGGCCCAAAGTGTCAATATTTTGTGTGGCCACCATTATTTTCCAGCACTGACTTAACCCTCTTAGGCATGGAGTTCACCAGATTTTCACAGGTTGCCAGTGAAGTCCTCAGTCCTCTTTCACTGCTCCATGATGAAATCGCAGAGCTGGTGGATGTTAGCGACGTTGCACTCCTCCACCTTCCATTTGAGGATGCCCCACAGATGTTTAAAAGGGTTTAGGTCTGGAGACATGCTTCACCAGCCCATCACTTTTACCTTCAGCTTCTTTAGCAAGGCAGTGGTTGTCTTGGAGGTGTATTTGGGGTCATTATCATGTTGAAATACTGCCCTGCGACCCAGTCTTTGAAGGGTGGGGATCACGCTCTGCTTCAGTATGTCACAGTACATGTTGGCATTCCATGGTTCCCTCAATGAACTATAGCTTCCCAGTGCCGGCAGCACTCATGCAGCCCCAGACCATGACACTCCCACCACCATGCTTGACTGTAGGCAAGACACACTTGTCTTTGTACTCCTCACCTGGTTGCCGCTACACACACTTGACAGCGTCTGAACCAAATAAGTTTATCTAGGTCTCATCAGACCACAGGACTTGGTTCCAGTATTCCATGTTTTTAGTCTTCAGCAAACTGTTTGCGGGCTTTCTTGTGCATCATCTTTAGAAGAGGCTTCCTTCTGGGATGACAGCCATGCAGACCAATTTGGTGCAGCGTATGGTCTGAACACTGAAAGGCTGACCCCCCACCTGTTCAACCTCTGCAGCAATGCTGGCAGCACTCTTACGACTATTTCCCAAAGACAACCTCTGGATATGACGCTGAGCACGTGCACTCAACTTTTTTGGTCAGCCATGGCGAGGCCTATTCTGAGTGGAACCTGTCCTGTTAAACCGCTGTATGGTCTTGGCCACCGTGCTGCAGCTCAGTTTCAGGGTCTTGGCAATTTCTTATAGCCTAGGCCAACTTTATGTAGAGCAACAAGTCTTTTTTTCAGAGAGTTCTATGCCATGAGGTGCCATGTTGAACTTCCAGTGACCAATAAGAGAGTGAGAGCGATGACACCAAATTTAACACACCTGCTCCCATTCACACCTGAGACCTTGTAACACTAATGAGTTACATGACACCGGGGAGGGAAAATGGCTAATTGGGCCAATTTGGACATTTTCACTTAGGGGTGTACTCGCTTTTGTTGCCAGCGGTTTATACATTAATAGCTGTGTTATTTTGAGGGGACAGAAAGTTTACACCATTATACAAGCTGTACACTTCACTACTTTACATTGTAGCAAAATGTAATTTCTTCAGTGTTGTCACATGAAAAGATATAATAAAAAATATTTACAAAAATGTGAGGGGTGTACTTTTGTGAGATACTGTATATGCTGCCTCACAGAGTTTTTTTTTTTTTTTTTTGTCATGGTTAAAATAGACAATTTCTATTTATTTAGCGGTTTTAATCAGCAGTCCTTGTATATTTGTTTATAATGTGCCTTCTTTAAATGTGTATTAAATGTAGCGTTTGCTTGTTTAATATGTGTTCTTTGTATTCAGATACAGAACCCACAAGCAGAGCAGCTTCTGAATGTGCCTCAAGTGTCTGCTCAGGGTCAGTAGATGGGACGGTCTACGGAGTTAATAAAAGATCTGGGAAGAAAATGTCCATGCCTATGACGCTGGCTTTCTGCTACCTATCACTGCTTTGGTTGCGAGAATCTATCACATTGTCTGATTTACTGAGGTAAGACACATACCTGCATTCCTCAGAGCAAGGTGCATACCAGCATCACCAATTTTTTTTTGTTTACTTTATTACATATATTTATTGTTCTGGATTCTTTATCACGAAATAAAGCAAACTGTAAAACAAGGCCTTATATGGCGTGCTGTTGCTCCTTTATCATTGTAATTGGGGGGGGGGGGGGGGAATTGCCATGGCACCAATATAAATTCTGTCTCCTTGACCACCCTGGGAGGAGAACTTGATAGGTTTTTAGAGGGCAATACAAGCTGTCTGATGTAATTTATTTTCTCCTGCAATAACTGTACCCCAGGCAGAGAAATTGTGGAGTAAAGCAACAGAAAGTAATTTAGCCTTCAAAACCACTTGCCAAAGATCTGGTATGTGTTCTAGAATGTAATAACTTTATTACATGTAGAGCACCAAAGGTAGTTGCAATGGTGTACTCATCCTGAAGTCATTTTCCTTTTTTAAGTGTTGTGTATTCAGTATTGTAGGTAACAGTACAACAAAAGGCATAAAAAACACAAAGGTAACAACTAGAGAAAGGTAACTTAGTGTGATTTCTCAAAGTAATCAATTTTGTTGTCCTTTTTGTACTATAAAGGCAGCAAATAAAAATGCCCAAGCAACCAGGCTTTAAATGTTTTTAAAGGCACGTGTGAAAGACTAGACGATACTGTGCTGCTACTGCTTGTCGCAGTTGTAAGTGGTGCAAGCACCATGTTCAAGGGAGGTTGGGTCAACTTTGAGCTGAGAGAATAAGTTAAAATGTCTCATAGATTCTTGTGATGAATATGTAAGACCACACTTGGCTCATATAAACTTAAACGAATAAATAGAAATGTAGCCTGTAGGAACAGATGTAGAGCCACACACCACTTCTCTAAAGCCGGCCATGGACGGTTCAAATCATGGACGGTTCCAAGTTCAGCGGGGACCAGCTGAGATACGAACCATGAATGGGCAGTCTGAATATACATAGTTTACATAGTTACATAGTAGGCGAGGTTGAAAAAAGACACAAGTCCAAGTCCAACCTTTGTGTGCATCCGAAAAAGTATTCACAGCGCTTTACTTTTTCCACATTTTGTTATGTTACAGCCTTATTCCAAAATGGATTAAATTCATTATTTTCCTTTAAAATTCTACAAACCATACCCCACAATGACAATGTGAAAGATGTTTGTTTGAAATCTTTTCAAATGTATTAAAAATAAAAAAGGAAAAAAATCCCATGTACTTAAGTATTCACAGCCTTTGCCATGACACTCAAAATTGATCTCGGGTGCATCCTATTTCCATTGATCATCCTTAAAATGTTTCTATAACTTGATAGGAGTCCACCTTTGGTAAATTCAGTTGATTGGACATGATTTGGAAAGGCACACAACTGTCTATATAAGGTCTTGCAGTTAACCGTGCGTGTCAAACCACAAGCCAAGCCACGAAGTCCAAAGAATTGTCTGTCTGTAGACCTCCTGAGACAGGATTATATGGAGGCACAGATCTGGGGAAGGGTACAGAAAAATTTCTGCGGCATTGAAGGTCCCAATGAGCACAGTGGCCTCCATAATCTGTAAATGGAAGACGTTGGGAACCACCAGGACTCTTCCTAGAGTGGGCCGCCCAGCCAAACTGAGCGTTTGAGGAAGAGGGGCCTTAGTCAGGGAGGTAATCAAGAACTCGGTGGTCACTGACTGAGCTCCAATATTTCTCTGTGGAGAGAGAAGAACCTTCCAGAAGAACAACCATCTCTGCAGCACTCCACCAATCAGGCCTATATGGTAGAGTGGCCAGACGGAAGCCACTCCTCAGTAAAAGGGACACGACAGCCCGCCTGGAGTTTGCCAAAAGGCACCATAAGAAACAAAATTCCCTGGTCTGATGAAACAAAGATTGAACTCTTTGGCCTATATGGCAAGCGTCATGTTTGGAGAAAACTAGGCACCGCTCATCACCTGGCCAATACCATCCCTACAGTGAAGCATGGTGGTGGCAGCATCATGCTGTGGGGATGTTTTTCATCTGGCAGGAACTGGGAGACTAGTCAGGATCGAGGGGAATATAAATGCAGCAATGTACAGAGACATCCTTGATTAAAACCTGCTCCAGAGCAAGCTGGACCTCAGACTGGGGCGACGGTTCATCTTCTATCAGGACAACGACCCTAAGCACACTGCCAAGATAACAAAGGAGTGGCTATGGGACAACTTTGTGAATGTCCTTGAGTGGCCCAGCCAGTGCCCAGACTTTAACCTGATTGAACATCTCTGGAGAGATCTGAACATGGCTGCGCACTGACGCTCCCCGTACAATCTGATCGAGCTTGGAAGGTCCTGCAAAAAACGGATGGGAGAAACTGCCCAAAAAAAAGGTGTGCCAAGTTTGTAGCACCATACTCACAAAGATGTGAGGCTGTAATTTGGTGCTAAAGGTCCTTCAACAAAGTATCGAGCAAAGGCTCTGAATACTTATGTACATGGGATTTTTTTTCTTTTTAATAAATTTGCAAAGACTTCAAACAAACTTCTTTCACATTGTCATTATGGGGTATTGTTTGTAGAATTTTGAGGAAAATAATGAATTTAATCCATTTTGGAATAAGGCTGTAACAACAAAATGTAAAAAAAGTGAAGCGCAGTGAATACTTTCCAGATACACTGTACCCAAATTGATGGTACAACCAGCCTGTCAGATTTTACATGTGATTATTGCTAGCAGCTATTATACTATTACAAGCAGTAATCACTGTGTTCTTGTGGAAAGAAAATTGCTCCGACTATGGCTGGATTTAGAGGAAGGTAGTGTTTCCACAGTTTGCACATAAAGTAGGGTGTGTTTGGAGGAAGATATGGTGCTGTTCTGAATTGCTTTGGGTTTTTGAGAACTGGCTTTATGTACTAGTAATTTCCCGACTTCCTCCCCTTCTGCCCATTACACCTGTTTCTGGAAGAAGCTTTTATTATGTGCTTTGGGAAGAACAAAGTCTTCAAGTATCTGTTGAGCTTGAAGCCACTCTAAATGTGTTTTGTGTTGAAGCATTAGTAACATATAAGGTTTCAGATTGGGATACTTTAGATCTCAACGCCTCCTCTGCTAACCTAGTCTTAGATTTAATTCCACTAAAATGTTTTATGAAGAGGCCTCTCAAATAGGCTTTTATCCCATATAATTCCCGGTGCTGCCGAGGCCTTATTTGTGGCGACAAACATCTCCAATCAAGCCACATGGGTTGAGGCCCAGTTCCCTACTGTGGGTTCAACTGCTATCTGGAGTGCGATAGTTATTGGGAAATGGTTGGATAATCCTCTGGGCAGAATTTCAGTAGATTGAACATAAAGTAGTGTATTAGTCGTACCCAGGGCTAGGTCTACCTTGGAAAGAGAATGAGGATTTAGAAAAACATATTGATACTCCTGTGCATGTGATATCCACAAATCAATTTCTGCTACATTGTGTTTCTATTGCATATGGTGTCTGTAGTATTGCCAGCACCCACAGCTGGAGTGTGGATCAGACACGTAAATTTAATGCTTCGCATAAGCAAAAAATAATATACATTACTCTTAAGCAGATCTATTCTTTAGTAGGACACCCTGAGAAAAAAAAATGGCACTGCCAAGTGATAAGTATATTTAGCTCCTGGGCAAAAATATTTTTGGAGCTAACCTGTTCGCTCATTCATTCAGTAAAAATGTTAAAGTAAATAAAGCCCAGATTCAGAAATCCTTTATCATTTTAGTTCTAGGTTAAAGTAAACCTGAAACATACAATTACTTTTCTAATGCTTTCAAGACATATCAGCCGCTTTCTTGTGCTTGCATGTCAAATCAAGTTTCAGTGTGGTAATGCTAGTTACCCAGAATGCCCATGTGGTTTTAATATGCAGATACAGCCTGGATTGGGAGCTGGTTCTGTCCCCTCCTCTCCAAGAATCACCATTGGCCCATGACTGTGATGGGCAGTCGCACTATAAAATAGGCTTACGAGGTGGGGGGGGGGGGGGGACATCCAAATCTAAATTAAAAGGATTGCTATTAGGTATATAATTTAATTTAATTTAATTTAGGGGGAGTCAACTGTGTCTCAAATGGAGACTTTCACAGCCTTTTTGCTACAGGTGTCAGGAAAACTTTGCTAAAAATGAATATATATAATGGTTCACATTAAATTAGAATAATCAGTAACACATAGATTTATATGCTCTATAAATAAATTATTTTGATAATCTGCCATAATCGTGAAACTATAATAATGTCTAGAAAAGAAAGGCAGCAGAGACTTGGCCCCTTACGTTGCTGGTCAGTGGAGAAGTGACTCTGTATATTGCTGGTCAGCGGAAAAGTTGTCCCTACCCTGGTGGGCAGTCTAAGAAGGGTCACCTTACATTGCTGATCAGCAGAAAGGGTGCCCCAATACGTTGATGGTTAGTGGAGAAAAATGCTCCTATACAGACCAGCAAAAAAATTATTTCAGTAGTTTCTTACCTGAAAGACCAAAGGTTTCACTGTCTCACACCTTTTGATTCTGCTGAGTGAGTGTTGTTGGTGCCAGAACTGTACAGATTCCTACATGTATTCATTTTTGATTAAGCCCTTATGGTTTTTGGTGATGTTTGGGGCTTTGCTCTTTGGTTAAAACATGGACTTTAGGGCTGCGCACTTTGGTTGGAGCATTACCTTTTGGTGTTCTGTAGTCTGTATGAAGCATTGAGCCTAGGGTGTCTACTCTTTGTCCGGAATGTTAATTTTGCGAATTATGAGGGCTGAGCTCATGACTCTGCTCTGTGGCTAGAGAGGATGGCTGACCCTCTTCCCCCACAGAACTTCATTTCAAACCCTGGGACTGTATGGCTATGTATTCCCTGATTATTCTCTATCTTATGCAGGAATGTATCATCTGTGATGGAATTGATAACCAAGGGGATAATTGATAACCAAGGGGAAGTGAAGGTGCCTTAAGCAGAAAATATAGGGGAAGTGTGTGAGTGAGAGCTGAAATTGTTAAAATAATTTAAGAATCATAAAATGGAAATCATTGATAGAAGGAAAACTGACAGCAAAAAAAAAAATATGAGTAGGAACTTGCCATTAGAACGTTTTTTAAAATGTTTCTTTTTTTACTAAAATGTCTTTCTTTAAACAAGTTAAACACTATTAGTTTGGTTATATTTTACAGGCTGGTCCTCAACCGTCATGTACCATACTTTAATCCAGAGCAGTATTTCCCTGAGCAGACCAAAATCTGTTGGAAAGAGAATCACATCTTTAGAGTCCAGGTATGGATTACTCTTGCTGGTTCTTCAGTAGTGTTTTGTAAACTAGACTGTGTGATGAACCCAGCTACTTTTATGGCTCACAGGCCTGGCTGTATCCTCCTCGATTCCCTAAAGTCAGCATGGTTCCAAGGCCCTGGAGTCTACTCTTGTTTCTCTGTAGTCCACCATCCAAATAACGGGCCACACACCGAAAACATTCAACTTCAATGTTTATTGCAATGACAGCACACAGTTCACTCCCACCCAAAGCCATGGGCCCAATATATGTTTCACTCCAAGCAGGGCTTAATCGTGGGGGTGATTAAGCCCTACTTTGGGTGGAAGTAAACCTTTTCTTTTTGATGCAGTAAACATTGGCTGGAGCTCAGTCTTCAGTGTGCGGCCTGTTAATTGAATGGTGGCCTGTGTAATATTTGGGAAATCACTGAATGTCCTCAAATTTTTAGAAATGTGTGTTTGCTTGTAATAAACTTATTGTTCATATTAGGAATTTTACATAATCATTAAGGTGGTTGTGTCAAACTCCATTAAAGGTTTTATATAGGATTTTATCCTTTCCACTCTATTTAAAACAAATTAAAATGTTTTGGCTGGCGATTCACTGTCATGTATAAAATACAGTACAGTAGGAAGAGAGGGCTTAGAATTTCCACAGTTTGGTATTTGTACAGCAGATTCACAAATCTAGATACAGGATGTTAGGTTAGAGTGGACTTTTCATACGGCACTGCATTGCATTACTTTAACTGACAATGGCGCGGTCGTGCAACACTGTACCCAAATAAAATGTATGTCCTTTTTTTTTTTTCACACAAAGCTTTCTTTTGGTGTTATTTGATTACCTCTGCGTTTTTTTACGACAATTTTGAATTTTTTTTTTTACTTTCTGCTATACTTTCTTCATCAATTTAGGTCAATATGTATTCTACTACATATTTTTGGTAAAAAAAATCCCAATAAGCATATATTGATTGGTTTGCGCAAAAGTTATTGTGTCTACAAACTGTGATATTTTTATGGCATTTTTATGTATTTTGTTATTTTTTTTACTAGTAATTACGACGATCAACTATTTTTAGCAGAATGTTATTACAGTGATCAGTTCTAAAAATATGCACTGGTACTGTACTAATGACAATGGCAGGGAAGCAGGTTAACATCAGGGGCGATTAAAGGGTTAAATGTGTCCCTAGGGGGGGCTTGCTAACTGTGGGGGATGGTCTGACTGGAGGAAGACATAGATCAGTGTTCTTGCTTAGCAGGAACACAAGATCTCTATCTTCTTCCCTGTCAGAACGAACATCTGCCTCTCTGGGGAACGATCGTGGGTGGCCTGCGGACATCGGGTCCACTGGACCCGTTGCTTGGCTCCCCCTCTGTCCAATCAGCGCTCACGCACCTTTGGAGTCTATTGCACGGAATGACGTACAGGTACATCGTTTCACGCAATAGAGCCGACCTGCCGCAGTACATCTGCTGTAGACAGTCGAAGTGGTTAAGGGGGCAATGCTAAATTTTTTGGATTACTAGGTTCTATATGGTGTGGTAACACATGTCAGTGTGTAGAAAAGTCTCTGGCCTCCTTCAGTCTAATGAGAACCTCCAGGGCCATAGATAGCTGACATCCTTCTGTATGTGGTGGGTTGAGGCATAGTTGGGTGCAAGGTGAAAGTTACACTTCTTGAATGCAGAAGAGATATTTATTTTCTGATTCTGATTTTATGGGGGAAAGAGGGTTAGGGCCAGGACACCATTGAGTAGTTGCAAGTTCAATTGACAGACTCTGAGACTTCAATAGGAGGATAGCCATGCAGGGAAAGGCCCCAGCAAGAAGCCACATCTGCATGTGCAGGAATGCTGTCTCTTATGGCAACAGTCTTTAACATTCCTTAACTCAACGTAACAATTCCTTCAGCTTCACTACAACTTCTTGTAGTTCTTCACCACTGAGCTCCCGGTCTCTCACTAGACCCTTTGATTTGCTAACTCCGAATCTCTTGAGCTCCTCCAATCTTTACGGTGGTATCTTCCTCAAGCATCACCCCCGCTTCCCTGCTGGGTCCCTAGCTTGGCATTCCAGATACTTCTCAAGCTTCACCCCTGCTGGCCCGCTCAGGCCCCAGGCTTGACAAAGAAGGCTGCTCTGCAAGCGTCACCTCTGCTGGCTGGGTCCCTGGCTTGATCACCGCCTGAAGTTTCCTGATTCTCCACCATGCCCATTTGGTGAGAATGTGTCTCCAGTACTTGCTTCAGTTACTCACTGTGGTCCCTGGTAATAAGGTGGTTGGTCCCTTAGTGACGACAGCTTCCTTTCTACCTAAAACCACTGACAGGTTTTCCGGCCGGCAGAAGCTATTGTAAGGCTACAAAAACAAATCCATCAGAGAGATAGCAGCAACATTAGAAGTCATTAGGATCAACAGTTTGGTACATTCTGAGGAAAGAAGAGCTCAGCGACATAAAGAGGCCTGGACGTCCACAGAAGACAACAGTGGTGGATGATTGCTGGATCCTCTCTATGGTATAGAAAAACCCATTCACAACATCCAGACAAGTGAAAGACATTTTCCAGGAGGTAGGCATATCATTGTCAAAGTCTAAAATCAAGAGAAGACTTCACAAGCGCAAATACAGAGGGTTCACTACAGGGTGCAAACCATTCATAAGCCTGAAGAATAGAAAAGCCAGATTAGACTTTGCCAAAAAACATCTAAAGAAAAGCCAGACAAGTTCTGGAAAAGCATTCTTTGGACGGATGAAACTAAGATTAATCTGTACCAGAATGACAGGGAAAAAAAAGTGTGGAGAAGGCTTGGAACAACTCATGATCCAACGCACACAATGTCACCTTGACTGCCACCTATCAACACTGAGTCAGACCTGCATCAGGAGAATAAGCGCTCCCAAACTTCTTACTGTATAGTCAGTCACCGATCAATTCCACATCAAATAGGGTAAACCTCTCGGTAGGTCAATCATCGTAAAAATAAGAGATCTCCACATGGTGTAAAACCAGTTAAAATGCTATTTATTAATCGTATTTGTGACGGACCCTGTACTCCAGATGTCCGCCATAAATGCTTCCTCTGTCCGGTACCACACAATCCAAGACCCCTTAGCTCACCCAGTCACCAGACAACACCAGTGTAGGGTACATCAGGAATTCTCTTTTATTTGACATGTTACACACATATATACAGCCAGATGACTAAAACCTAACCTAATTAGCATGAGCTAATTATCTTAATCAACACTGGACTCCTTCATTCAATTGCAGGGTTAATTAGCACACACAACAATAGGTGAAACACTCCTACAAGCCAGACTATACTCATTTACACAACAGACAGGCTGGCTGGAGTTCATGACATTAGCATCTCTTGCTAATAGGCCAAATACATATAACGAGTCTGTGTCTTGGGGGCCAGCATGGACCTGAATCCAAGTAACACCAGCTCAGGGGTCAAAGAGCACTGTTCCCCCAAATGCCAGGGCCCATAATCGCAAGGCAATAGGCTCGCATTCAGTCCCCTCCAACAGCCTCTGTCCCTGCTAGGTCTGTCACAGTATTGCACTAAAATCAAGTAGAAAATAAACAGCATGTCATCAAACAGTCAAGTGTCTTTGTAGTAAATGCAATGGTTAGAGCGTCAACCCAACATGTTTCGTCTGAATAGACATCATCTGGGGTCTGAAAATAAATAACGTGAATAAAATGATGGGTTTTTAACCCTTCCTTACGTTATCCAAAAAAAAAAAGTTTTGGCGTTAGATAAAATGTATCTTTACTAAAGGCGTGCTCTCAGGGCTTTGCACCCGCACAGATCTCAGATTGGGAGCAACAGCTGTGTCAATGCAGACTCTGCATTCCAATTGACAAGGATGGGATTACCTGCACAGGGATGCATGGAACAACTGTGCAACCCCCAGGCAAGTAAACACAGCCCTTGTAGGGGAGTACACTGTAGTTCTGTGAAAGGCAAAACCCTCACAGCACTGAAAACTGAAAAATGTTCTGGTAATGAAGGGGTATACACCTTCTAAAACTATATTAAACACTTCAGTAAGAGCCTAACATTGTGTAAAATGTGTGTGGACGCGAGTCCTGAATTACAATAAACTATTGCACAGAGACATGTAATGACAATTATATCACCTTAAGGAAACCCTGTTTGAATATTGCTTTGTTACATCCTGTAATATTGTAGAAGCAATAAGGAAAATCCCATTTGGCCAATAAAAGTGTTTTTATGTTGGCAATGCTAACTAAACCACAAGCCTGATCATGTAAGCAGGCTTGCACGTACTATCTTCTGAAATTTAAACACTTCATCTTCCTTGGTATCATTCCTTTTCACATCTTCAAAACGTTTAAATCATCTTACTGATGCTCCTCAGATCTTCTGTTTAGAAATGTTTGTTTTATTTCAGTGAAACCTAATGCTTTATTCTCTGCCTTCTATCCAGGGATCTGACTTTCTGTAGTCCCTGAAGATGTCCAAACGAGGTGGAAAATCTCTGTGAAACTGGTACAATACTTCCCTCATCTCAGTGAGGAGAGGCAGATGTCTTCCTTCCAGTTATTCTTAGAGAGGTGTATTTTACCAAATTAAAGCTGGCCACACATTATATAATTATCCTATTCAATTTGCTTTAGATTTACCTACTCTGTAGCAAGGGTCTACCTGATTGTTTACAAATTAAAAATGTTTTAGGTTTGCAACGCATACTATATTGTTTTTGTAAATCTAAAAGAAAATTGCACAAGGAAATGGTATAATGTATGGCCAGTCTTACAAAAGAGTAGCTATCCAGGTTTTTGGTGTTTCCCTAGTAGACTGGGCTTTGAACTCTTCAGTTTAAGCAGCGCTCCAGCCTGGCCATGGCTATGACTAAGGCTACATGCCAAAACGCATAAGCTCTGTATTATTCTGTACCACACTTGGATTAAAAAATGTATTCATTGCGGAAGATCAAGCTGCCGACCTTTCTTTTATCTGCATGAGCGCTCCAGCCTATCTTCTCATATCTTTCCTCTTCTTCTTCTGTGGCATGCATAGGCTGTCCTCCTTTTCTGAAGTGTATAGTGCCCACATAGTGATGCAAAGTCCATCAGTACGGAGAGATGATCCACCACAGAGAAACGTGTTCATGACAGCCTGGGCCCACAGGAAGTGGATTGGATGATGCTAGCCATCATTCATCCAGAAAGACATGTTTCACTGGACCTTGAAGTGGTAAGTCTATATAGATCTTTAGTGAGACCTCATTTAGAATACTGTTTTCAGTTCTGGAGACCTCACTTAAAAAAGATGTTGATAAGACAGAACGAGTCTAGAGATGGGTAACAAAAATGGTGAAATGTCTGAGATGATAAAACCTATCAAGAGAGACTTCAGGAACTTAATATCTACAGTCTGGAGGAAAGAAGGGAAAGGGGAGACATGATTGAAACCTTTAAAAACATCAAAGGGGTCAATAAGGTTCTGGAGGACAGTTTTTTTTTTTTTTTTTTTTTTTTTTTCAATATGAAACTAAAATTAAGAACACAGGGACATGGCCTCAAACTAACTGGAAGAAAGTTCAAAACTAATTTGAGAAAGTATTATTTTACGCAAAGGGTAGTTGAGGCTTGGCGTAAACTTCCAGCAGCGGTAGAGACAGTCATCAGTAAATGGCTTCAAACGTGCTTGGGACAGACATAGATCTATGCTCAGACAAAAAAGTTAATGAAAAAAAAAAAAAGACTCAAAAGTATTTTTTCTGCCGTCACTTTTCTATGTTTCTGAGTAATGCAGATAGCAGGGGGGGAAAAAGCGGATTCAGAAATTGCACTTTTGCAAATTGCTTTTGGACTGAGGCTAGTAGAAGTTAGTGATAAGCTCCGTTCGTTTCAGTGGTTTACAGCCACTTTAATTATCATGAATCATGTCTCTTTTGTTGTTTTTCATATAAATAAAGTTCTTGCCAAGTGAAATACTGTAAGCACATTTCCATTGTATTACTTTTTGATCTATAAAATGTGTCTTAATGTCTTATTAATCTGTCAATTTTGCAGTAAGCTAGTAGGAATGTGTTAATTATTTTGGTGAATATTTTTTTTCATGTAATGTGCAGTGCATCCATTATATTTTGAGAAGCAGGTTAAAAAATGTAATGTTAAATAAAAATTAGGATCTAGTTTTTACATGTCAATATATTCATAATCTGAAGTACAGTCCCTTGTATGATCAGTGTAAACGCTAATGACAGACTTATCTTATTTACACCCTTTTAGGCAATTGAATATTAATTTTAAAGTGTTTTGTGTTATCTGTTTGATAAGTGCAAAAAAACCTGTTGAAGTTTAATGCTGTCTTGTGCACTCTGCAGTCTTATGCCCCGTACACGCGATCAGACTTTCTGACGGGAAATGTTGGATGTGAGCTTGTTGGCGGAAAGTCTGACAGTGTGTATGCTCCATAGGACAATTGTTGTTGGATTTTCCGCCAACAAATGTGTGTTGTCGGACTTTCAGATCGTGTGTACACAAGTCCAAAGTACAAACACGCATGCTCGGAAGCAGAAGCGGTCGGTCTTGTAAACTAGCGTTTTGTGATGGAGAATTAACATTCGTGACGTGGCAAATTATGAAATCTCCAAATGCAGCGCACATTCTCCTTCTTTAATGGGATAATAATGAAGCTGCTTTACTTGTGATACTAATGGAGTTATTGCAAACACATTTTCAAAGGCTTTTTTTTTCTAGTGATATAAATTTTTTTTTTTTTTTTTTTTTTGTGCGCATTAAAAAAATTTAGACATGCTATCTACCAATAGAACTTAACCAACAAGTGCATTCTATGCATCCAAAAATATAGAAAATATACCAAATCAAATCATTCAACCAAAAAAATTATGCCAAAGCAATAACTCCAAGGCCAATAATAAATAACACGTTATCTCCTCCGATTCCGTAACATGTCTGGTTGACGAACAGCCGTTCAAAAAACGAATTGAAAAGCACGAAATGAAAAACGCGAAAAGAAAAGTGCAAATCAACAGTCACCAAACTTCAACTAACACGAAATTAGCAGAAGGAGCCTAAATGGTGGCGCTAAAGAGCTGAAAAACCACGTAGTACGTCTAGTATGTCACTACGTTTGTAATTGTTGGCCAACATTTGTGTGACCGTGTGTATGCAAGGCAAGTTTAAGCCAACACCCTTTTAAACAAAATTCCACAGTTTTGTTGTCTGAAAGTCCGATCGTGTGTACGGGGCTTAAGTTTAAGAAGTCTTTTAGCTCACAGAGGTTACCTTTCTGAACAGAATATATCCCTGGTTATGGAAGAGAGGAGGAGGTGTTCCCGCAGCAACGTATATTAAATATATTACCATAGATTCATGTAGCTGCATGAACAAATAAGCAGGCGCTCTAAACTATCCATAAAAACAAAGAAAAACAACCCCCTCCTCTCCCCCCCCCACCGTTAAAGTCAGGGCACATGTATCAATACAAAACTTTTTTTTAAAAACGGACGTTTTTTCTGGAGCTTTTTTTTTATTTTTTTTAATGCTTTAAAGTAAAATAATAAAAATTAAATATTCCTTTAAATATCGTGCCTGGGGGGTGTCTATAGTATGCCTGTAAAGTGGTGCATTTTTCCCCGTATTTAGAACAGTACCACAGCAAAATGAAAATTCTAAAGGAAAACACTTTTTAGGACAATAACTTGCATATAAGCCTTTAAATTTTTTTAAATTTTTTTATGTTAGTGTCCGATAGACTTTAACAGTGTTTCGGCGGCTTTCGAATTTGCCCCGAACACCGCATATTGTTCAGTGTTCACAGAACATCCGAACAACCAAAGTTCGGCCCGAACTTATGCTCGGCCTGAGCCATTCGGCCATCCCTACTCCTTACACTTGTGATCATTGAGAGGACTTTAAATGGTGATAGTGTATATAAAGAGTACTACCCTATATGGGTTCTTTCTGTTACCTTGTGTTTTGGCTGTACTTCTCCTTTTGGATCACAGGAGTGCAATTCGTTTTGCATTCCTGTGACTCATTTTCAGCAGAGAGCGGGCTGAAGTCCGCTCTCCGCTGATGTCACCGATTTCAGTCCAGGCACCGTGTCATCCTGACCACGGAGTCTGGATTCGTCGGGTGACTAGTGAGCAAGGAGGAAATGGAGCGGAGAGCTGTGACTAACAGTCTGCAGCTCTCTGCTCAGGGAGCTGAGAGAACTGAGCCATCGGCGGTGTTTGATTGCTCAGTTCTCAGTGTTGAGCCTCATACACACCATTAGATTTTCTGCAGATTTTTGTGTTCAGCTTTACCAAAACCATATAATATGAGGTCAAACCTTAAGAGTTTCAATTTGTATGCAATCAGACAGGCCCTTGCACTACATGGTTTTGGTAAATCTGAAGACAAAAATCTGCAGAGAATCAAATAGTGTGTATGGGGTCTTGGATCTTAGAGGCGCCGGGGGACAACTGCATCATTGGACCGATGCTGCATCCACCTAGGTAAGTATGAAAATTAAAAAAAAATCCTTCTCTTTTAAATGTAAACAAAATAAATATCATATGGAGAGATGGTGAAGGTATTGCATTTATTCTCGTCAGTCTTCACGAGGGAAACGGGTGGGGGCTTCAGTAACCAAAACTGCAATGTTTATCCTCATGACACGTCACGGGGAAACACCCTCATGGCTAACAGAGGACAGAATTCGAAATAGACTTGAAAAACTTAACATTAATAAGTCACTGGGACCAGATGGCTTGCACCCGAGGGTCCTTAAGGAATTCAGTCAAGTAATTGCTAGACCATTGTACCTAATTTGTACAAACAGTCTACTGACTGGAATGGTACCAGCTGATTGGAGAAAAGCCAATGTAGCACCAATATTTAAAAAAGGGCCAAGATACATGTCTGGGAATTACAGACTAATTAACCTAACATCAATTGTATGCAAGCTCTTGGAGGGGGTGATAAGGGACTATTTACAAGATTTTAGTAATGAGAACGGTATCATTAGCAGTAATTGGGATGGATTCATGAAGAATCATTCTTGCCAAACCAATCTATTAACCTTCTATGAGGAGGTGAGCTGCCATCTAGATAAAGGAAGGCCGTAGACGTGGTGTATCTGGATTTTACAAAAGCATTTGATACAGTTCCCCATAAACGTTTACTGTACAAAGTAAGGTCCGTTGACATGGGCCATAGGGTGAGTACATGGATTAAAAAGTGGCTACAGGGGCGAGTACAGAGGGTAGTGATAAATGGGGAGTACTCGGAATGGTCCGGGTGGAAAGTGGGGTCCCCCAGGGTTCTGTCCTGGGACCAATCCTATTTAATTTATTCATAAACGACCTGGAGGATGGGATAAACGGCTCAATCTCTGTATTTGCGGGCGATGCTAAGCTAAGCAGGGCAATAACTTCTCTGCAGGATGTGGAAACCTAACATGAAGATATGAATACATTAATGGGGTGAGCAACTACACGGCAAATGAGGTTTAATGTATAAAAATGTAAAATGCATTTGAGTGGCAAAAATATGAATGCAATCTACTCACTAGGGGGAGAACCTCCTGGGGGGAATCTAGGAAGGAAAAGGACCTGGGGGTCCTAGTAGATGACAGGCTCAGCATTGGCATGCAATGCCAAGCTGCTGTAAGCAAAGCAAACAGAATATTGGCATGCATTTTAAAAAGGGATTAACTCCCAGAGATAAAACGATAATTCTCCCGCTCTACAAGACTCTGGTCCGGCCGTACCTGGAGTATGCTGTCTAGTTCTGGGCACCAGTCCTCAGGAAGGATGTGCTGGAACTAGAGAAGGGCAACAAAACTAACAAAGGGACTGGAGGACCTTAGTTATGAGGAAAGGTTACGAGCACTGAACTTGTTCTCTTTGGAGAGGAGAAGCTTGAGAGGGGATATGATTTCAATGTAAAAATACCGTACTGGTGACCCCACAATAGGGATAAAACGTTTCCGCAAAAGGGAATTTAATAAGACACGCGGCCATTCACTAAAATTAGAAGAAAAGCGGTTTAACCTTAAACTGCATAGAGGGTTCTTACACTGTAAGAGCGGTTAGGATGTGGAATTCTCTTCCACAGGCGGTGGTTTCAGCGGGGAACATTTATAATTTCAAAAAACTATTAGATAAGCACCTGAACGACTACAACATACAGGGATATACAATGTAATACTGACATAAAATCACACACATAGGTTGAAACTTGCCTACTATGTAGCTATGTAAATATCAATCAACCATGATTGATTGAGGCTGGGTTCACATCTGTGTGGAGCGGCTCACAGCAGGGGTCTGATGCATCCCTGTTCTCCATTTCAGGTCTGATTTTTGGTCCGAATTTTTGTCTGAATTCGGACCAGAAAACGCACAGGACTCCTGTGCAATTCGCTCCATAGCCGTCCAGGAGCTGTGTAAACCGGCTCCATTGAGAGACAGTCACAGGCTCCTGCCATGCGAATTGGATGCAGAGAAACCCAACCTAATGCAAATAAGTCAAATTGAATGCATCATAATTCACATAAAGTCCAATTTCTCAAATCTTCTTTTATAGTGAAGTAAAGTTCCATTGTGCTAAAGGGCCAAGTGCTGTAAACTCAAATGCAGTGCAAATCGTGCTCCCCTCGTGTGTGCCCACTTACTCGCCAGCTGCTATGGACTCCCAATGACCGGAGCGATATACGATTGTGCAAATATCCTACTTGTCCAACTTGTGTACAAAGATTTGGTTCATCTTTGTGTATCACCTGAGGCCAGTCCCTTCACTCAATATATGTAAGGGTTTACAACCACAAAGTTTAGCCAATAAAGTCTTCTCTATAGTTTTTTTTTTAACCTAGCCTGTAATGAAGTATTTCCTGCGTTGTGCAGGCAGCTGGATTCTGTAGAAATCTTCTGTGTAGGGATGCCCAGTCCTCTTCCTGCTGTTGAACTTGCAACGTTGTGAGGGTTAAAAATCATAATGGACACACAGATGTCACATATATCTGTTTCTGTCCTGATTTGGACACAGCAAGTGATTCCCTGCTGAGACGGAACAGAGGCCATCCCTGTGAAAGGGACCTAAAGGTGCATTGAGTGGTATTTGTAGCTAGCAGACTTGCAGTGATCCGTTTATTAGCAGTCCACCAATTTTTCTGGTCGTCTGGACTTGCTCTTTTATAAACACACATTTAAAAAAAGTGAAAGATAATGAGGTGGGCAGCCTAGGCTTTGTTTGAATTTCTTAATTGCATGTGTACTTTTAGACCAGGACAAAAGGTCCGCTTTAAGATTGCCATCCTGCATTCTTTCCCAAGAAGAAAAAAATCTTTCTCTTTCACTGCTTGTAAAGATCTGGCTACGCCATTAGATTTTTATCCTTGTTAAATATTTACGCTAGTATAAACAGTGGAATACTTAAGAAAACATACCGACATGTCTGATGAGATGATATGCTAGCAGAAAACAATACAGGAGTCTATTCCTGAGTCACTATCATTTGCTTAGTAACTACACCCTTGTGCTTACTCCCATTGAGTAGACACAGAGCACACTCTGTGGACACAGCAGGTCACATGACAGGCATCTTTATTGGGGGTCTATTCCCGCTCATACTTCCAAAACCACAGGGAGTTTATGGTCGTTTTTAGGAGAAGTGTTAATTTGGAATTGAATATGCAATAGTTGGGGTTTCCAGAAGTCAAAAGTTCACAACAAGGAAATTTTCATAGCTCTTTCATTAAAATACTCATAAAAATGTGCAATAAAGTTTGTGCTTGCATTTGTGTTCTTTTGTTTATTAGGTGTAACTATGTAAAAATGTAGCTTGCCATGTTTTTGCAACATGTGACTGGGTGTATTGATACAAAATACAGTATTTTAACTGTACAGTAATTTGTATGTCAAAGAGAAACTATAGTCTTTTATTGGCATTAAGATGGGCCTAAATTTAGGGCAGGGCATGGAGGGCTCATGACTAACTAGGACGAACTCACCAATAAGCGCAGTTTTGGTAACATGGTTAGCATAACACAAGTACATTACACAAGGAGCAATTTCCTCAAATGTGATTTATATTGAGTTAAACTGTACGATACCTCGCACAAATGTAATGTTGAACAAATGTTGTTAAGACGAATCTTTGGTTTTGCTTAATAAAAATCTTTTATTGAAAAAAAAAAAAAAAAAGATATACATTTCAAAAGAGATGTAAGTGCATGTAAAGCTTAAACTATATTAATTGAAACGCAGGACGTCTTTCACCTTTTAGGTTATACTGCAGCCTACAGGAGGATTGGACACTGGCAAACAAAAAAAAAACTGTAGGCCAGCCCAGAATAACCCCTCCTACTACCAGCATGCCTCAGCTCTTTTCTAGTGTTTTGGGAGTATGCATCTCCTTCTCTTAAAGTGTTTAACCCCCCCCCCCCAAAAAAAATAGAGATCCTGGTCCCTTTAAAGTAGATTAAATAGCACAGTGCTTGTGTTGTATAATCTGCCCTTCTCTAAACTGTTAAAAAAAACCTGCCTGATCCTGCCACTTCCTGTAATCCCCTCTCTGGGCTGACTACGAAAATCAGGGCTGCTGAGCCCTGAACACCGTGGTCAGCGTACCTCCCTTTATCATCCGCTGCCCTGCTCTCAGCTCTCCCCCACACCCCCTCCTCCCTGCCTGTCAGTGCTGTGTTTTGTGTCTCTGTCCCCCCCCCATCCCTGCCGCTATTATTAGAAATAAAAATGTATATATGGTCACTCTTCCCTTTTTTTTTTTTTTTTTCTGGAAGGGGTTAATTATATGGCACTAGGGGTCATCCACATTGTGGATTCAGTAGTGTTCCTCCTTAACAGCGGTGCTTCTATACTGATAGGGGTACAATTGTCTTTTGGAAGTTGGAAGCTTTCTCTAGAACTCTGTTCTTGCTGTTGGGCCATGCTCTTTACCGTATCTTGGCTGTAATCTTGCCAAATCAAACAATGACTCACTGATCATAATCCCTTAAAAAAGTGATCTTACTACTGCTGGGGTTGATTAGAAAATGCATGGAGTAAATTACTGTCATTTTAAACTTCAGTCGTAAGGGTCTGCTAGAGGCATCCTAGCTTATCTCTTGCCCTGGTCTCTTGTCAGTCCACATGTGTAGAGAACTTTTGTGCAGGACTACGGAACCTGCATCTTAGAAACGTCTTTTCCATGTAGTCTTTGAGGACCAACATCTCTTCAGACCTACTCTTATTACAATTAGTAAGGGCTCTATTGGTGGCAAAAGTATCCAACTTCCTCAGAGGAAAAACCCTAAGGAACAGACTACAGTCTTCTCCCTCTTTATCTGTTAAGAAATTACTTTTCTATGTCTTCAGTCCCCCCATCCAATGTGAGACCTCACACCCCCCACGCATGGCTCCTAGTTAACCCACAAGGTCTGGGGCTCAGTCTGCCAAACCTTAGTCAGACTTTTCTCTCCATGAAGGTGTGCCTCTAGTTTCCACAGTAGGATGACCTTTATTAACTTTTGTGTAGCCATGTACAGCTCATGCTTAAGTGCAGGAAGGGGTATTCGAGGCCTACAAACTGGAGTTTGGCTCCTTGCCTCCTCCTCGGTTTCTCACCTCCAATCTTTTTGTGTTACAGCACAGATTATCAGATCTCCCGTGACCCCTCTTGGAACTTCTTAATGTCTTCATTCGTGCTCAGAAATTTGGCATGGAATCCTGTCATTGCCTTCTGTCACCAGGCAGACTTTCTGTCTTCGATGTACATTAAGATCTCATACCCTACCTACCTATGCAAACCCATCGCATTTTTCCTGTGCATCAGCTTTTTCAGTTTGCTTTGGGGCCTCTACACTACAGTTTGTGACTCTGCTCTCTGGCCTCTTGTTTGCACATTGTGTGTTCACCACGCATCACATTTGGACATGTGTTGATGCAGGTTGCAGTAATGTATGCTGCAGCGCTTATGGTGACAATGCAGTAATCTGAATGGGGCCATCTACCTACTCATTCACACTCCCTTGAGATCAGCAGCTGAAAGCTTTCCCCACTGGAAGCTGCTGCCACTGTGCCTTCCCTTCTTATAGAAAGTTCAACTATTATGTGTCCAAACAAGGGAGGGTCTATTCCAGAGGAATGGGCAGGGATTGGTCCATACAAACACAGAGGATGCTGAGTCCCATTGTGTTTCTATTACATATCTTGTTTCTCTGTGTCATTTGTAATTTATATAGAGACAATACAGTCTAATTCACACCTACATATGTCCATTAATAAAAATCATATGATTGTCAGTATATTACTATGTATTGTAACAATTGCAAGTGTTAGGCCCCTTTCACACGTGCGGACCATATGTCCGTATTTCATCTATCCGTTTTCGGATGAAATACGGACATGCAGGTACCCCTATGGGATAGCGGTGTCAGCGGATGAACATCCGCTGACACCCGATATCGTCCGTCTCCACTGTGGTCCAAATCTGCAGACGGAGGAAAACACAATTTTTCCATCCGTCTGCAGAGCGGATCGGATGAACACGGACAGACGGTCCGTGTTCATCCGATCCCCCATAGAGGAGAGCGGAGATCTGACAGGGCGGTCCCTGCACAGTGTGCAGGGACCGCCCTGTCATCCGCCGGCTCAGTGGGGATCAGCGGAGCGATCCCCGCTGAGCAGCGGATCTTTGCGGGGCGGATCATTACGGATCCGTCCTGTGTGAAAGAGCCCTTACACACAATTGTGTATTACCTGAATATTGATGTGCTATGGTGCCATCTTTATGAGTGTGTGTCCACGTTGGTGCTATTTGTTTTAAGGACCATATTACCATTTCTTTTAATCCCAGCTCAGGCCTGTTGCTATCAAGCCCGGCTGCTGTAAAAACTTTGTTTTGATCACACTCTTTGCACTGTCCATCTCTGTAGAATCTGAGTCTCTTGGGACTACAAAGGTTTCTGAGTAGAATGATGAGCAAGACTTTACCAATTAGATAGGGCACAGCAAAGCGTAGAACAGTGAGAAAAAAATATATAATTGAGCAGCACAGTAAAAATAAACGTGAAAATGTTCTGGAGATATAATGCTGCTCTTTCATAAATGTAAGTTTCAAAAACCTAGACAGTAGGAATAAATTCCCTTTTTTAATTTAGTGTGCTTATATGTTTGGGCCTCAAGCTATATTCTAGATTGCTTGTATGTGACTGTATGAATGAAGCATAGAGATTTGCACTTTCTAGTGTTGCAGTGATTTTGTAGTCCATCAACATGAGTGGACAGCAATGTACCACTAGAGGGCCTCAGCTGCTCTAGATTTCCTAAGTATCGGGACAAAAGAAGGCAACCTGCTGAAACTTTTCTAAATATAAATAGGTAATTTTATTGCATTAAGGAGAGCCCTCAGGGAAGTATATTCGAACATCAAATTTTTTAGGCTCATCCACACCAGCCTATACGCGTTTTAGCTAGTATCTGTTGTGTGCTTTGTTGTGCGTTGTTATAAAAAAAAAAAAAAAAAAACTTTGTTGAATTGTCCAAAAATGACACGTCATTGAAGTTTATGTACTGCAGAGCGATATAAATTGCTGCAGTGACATGTGGTGCTTTAAGTTGGACTGCGTAATAATTAGGGGTCGACCGGTGTCATTTTTTCAGCTGCCTTTCAGGCCAATATCCGGTAAGCTGCCTGCATGTGGAAGTTTACCCGCTCGGACACCGGTAGGGAGAGGCTGCCAGAATTAGTGTAAGTAGTGACACGATGCATCTGGGTGGCAGGTGCTGCATCATGTGGCAGGTGACGATGATGTATAGAATATCGCCATGTGGGGACGGGGGAGGAGGAGGGCTGACCAATATCTGTAACATCGACAAGTTTCTGACCGATACCAATTATTTTAAAAATGTGAATATTGGCTCCCAATAATTGGCCACTCGGTCGACCCACTACTAAAAATTCAGCATGTCTGCCTTTTTACACACCACTGCCCACCTCAGTCCAGCATTGTGGTGTGACCAAAACAGAGTAAAACTATTTTTATATGTGGCCTTTTGTTGAACCTTCTCTCCTTTTATGCAGAGCAACAGACCTCAAAGCACATAGTATGACTGAGCCCTAAATATTTACAGAAAGATAGTTGTCAGTAATATGTAGTGACTAGATTTGTAAATGAGAATTTGGCTAAGGATAACTATCACTCATGCTTAAATCCCATCTTGGTGAGCTAAGATCCCTGATTTGTGGAGATTGTATGAATGCGTTTTGTTATAGTCCTTGTCTGTTATAAATAATGTGATTATGTTTGGCAATTGAAATGTCCGTTTACATAGAAAAGCTGATGTTATAATGTCCTTTTACAGCTGCTGTAATCGCATATCTGAGATTTAATAAATTCAAAGCTCACCTGAACCCCCCCCCCCCCCCCCAACTCTTCTCACTGCGGATATTGTAAATTGTGATCATCAGAAGCTCATCACATGACCAAATGCCTTGGATTGCCTGATTCTCCCATTCAGCAGTGATCACATAGGTGTTTGCCAATGTCATGCACATACATAGAATCCTGAAGCAGTGTTAACTGCAAGGCAGCCCATCACATAACCAAAAGCCGGGTATTGCCTGATTCTTTCCTATAGCTGAGATCACTTTAGATGTTTACTCTAAAACAGGCAAGGACCCCTTTTCACCCTGTTTGTATTTAAGGAGGTTTGTTCTTTAAAAACTATTTAAAGCTGAACTCCTGTCATGCAGCTAAATACACAGTTCATAAAATAATGCAACCGTGTTACTTGCCAAGGAATTTTTAATTAAATGTAGACAGCTTTGTGATGCAGGCACCACTGCCAGATTGCATGGACAGGTCCTTCACCTCTGCTGCAGTAGCAGTACAGCTAGGTTAAAGTACAGTGCAGCTAGGTTAAAGTAGAGCCAAGAGCAAAACTTCTTCTTTTTTTTTTTTTTCTTCCATTTTGTCACTTATTGGGGAGATTTCCCTTCTCTCCCTGTCCCATAATTAAAATGGGAAGCGAGAGGAAATCCCTACCAAGTCCCAGATTGTCACCCTAGCTAGTGTCTCTATTGGAAGATTTCCCCTCTTATACTATTGTGGTGACAGCCCAAAATTTTGTGTTTTTTTTTTTTTCTTTTTTTTTTTTTCCTTACCTTTCTGTGATAATGGTCAACAGGACAAATAGAGAGGGTTTGCTGATTGCGCAGTGAACCGAAGAACACTGATGATGTCATCCCTCTTCACACTCCCATTTTTCTCCTGTCAGCACGTGTACTGCTGCGGAGTACGATGTCCACAAGAGCCTTGTCTCTCTAGGGACTCTCACTCCCGATTTAGCTTTTGGCAGCAGCGGGAGCCATTGGCTCCAATAGGAGCCATTGGCTCCCGCTGCTGTCATTCACAGCCAGTGAGCCAATCAGGAGACGGAGGCTGAAGGGAGGGGCCAGGAGCGCCAGCGTGGGACCCGATAAGAGGAGGATCCTGGCTTTTCTGTGCATAACCACTGCACACAGCAGGTAAGTATAACATGTTTGTTATGTAAAAAACAAACAAGGCTTTAACCACTTGCCAACCTGCTCCTATACATATACGTCAGCACTTTGAAGATGGGTATCTTGGTAACGGCAGCAACTGCTGCCACAACCAAGGTATCCATCTCTTCAGGAGCCAGACGTGTTTACGATAATGGTGGTCTCTGCTGCGGATTTGCAGCAAGATCACAGTTATCTGCTGTGGGAGAGGTGCCTTGTCGTGGCTGGGTATGGATAAGGGGGAAGATGGCCCCCAACCGTCTCCATACCATAGCCGGGTGGAAGCGACATCATAACGTCACTTTCGCCAATACGTCTTAAAGGCACATTTTTTCAAATGACAAAATAATTTTTTTTTTTTTATTGCATTTCAGTCCAAATATGAGATCTGAGGACTTTATGACCCCAGATCTCATATTTAAGAGGACCTGTCATACTTTTTTCTATTACAAGGGATGTTTACATCCCTTGTAATAGGAATAAAAGTGACACAAATTTTATTTTTTTTTTTTCTTCTTAAAAACAGTGAAAAAATAAATAAAATCAAGTAAAATAAATAGGAAAAAAAATATACATTATTAAAGTGCCCTGTCCCGACGAGCTTGCGCGCAGAAGCGCCCGCATATGAAAACGGTGGTCAAACCACACATGTGAGATATCGCCGCAATCGTTAGAGCAAGAGCAATAATTCTAGCCCTAGACCTCCTCTAACTCCAAACATGCAACCTGTGGAATTTTTTAAATGTCGCCTATGGAGATTTTTAAGGGTAAAAGTTCGATGCCATTCCATGAGTGGGCGCAATTTTGAAGCGCGACATGTCTGGTATCCATTTACTTGGCGTAACATTATCTTTCACAATATAAAAAAAATTGGGCTAACTTTACTGTTTGTCTTATTTTTTTTATTCAAAAAAGTGATTTTTTCCCAAAAAAGTGCGCTTGTAAGACCGCTGCGCAAATACGGTGTGAAAAAAATATTGCAATGACCGCCATTCTATTCTCTAGGGTGTTAGAACCCCAAACATTATATAATGTTTTTTTTCTAAGTAATTTTCTAGCAAAAAAAAAAATGTTTTATACTTGTAAACACCAAAATCTCAAAATGAGGTTAGTCTTTAAGTGGTCAATATCACTTTAAAGAACTTGTCACCAGCAGCTCCTGCAATCCCCCTGTAATCTTTTCCCCATTTAATAAATTCCCAGTCCTTGTTCTGCACTGTCTCTGTGTATGGAGGCAGCTATCTTGGTAGTTTTGGCAGTTTTTGCTTCCTTATGTCGGAGCCTCCAGCACGAAGAACAATGAGCAACACGGTAGTAACCTCACCAAATTTCTGAGATTAGCAGTCAGAGGCAGCAGTGTCGATATACAGCTATGAAGCTGTTGGGACACAATGGTGCTTGCACACCCTCACGTACCAGAAAAATACACTACTATTATTCTGGAGGAATTCAAAGCAAAAGTTACACTTTTCAGTAACAATTTAACACTTCTATATCCTCCCTATTACATAGCAAACCTGATTTTTTTTTTTTTTTTTTTTTTTTTTTAGTTCAAATCTACTTTTAAAGGATAAGTTCACCTTTGGGAACATGTTACATGTTCTACCTGTTTTTAGGGTGGAACGTGTAGCATGTTTCCACTGCTGCAGCTGCTCCCTGCTGCCTTCTTTCCCTGTGACAGCAGTACAGGGAGACGTTCCCCATACAAGCTGTCACTTTTTGACAACAGCGTGGCCGTGTAGGGTTCCGCTCACACGGTCATTAATTTACAGAGTTCTGTGTATTAAGGAACTACAAGTACTGACATCCTTTGCAGATGTCAGCTTGTAGTTCTCCAAGAACTACCACGGCACTGTGGAGTGCTGTGGTAGTTCATTCAGTCCTCCTGTCCGTGTCAAACTGCTTGAACATACGATGTACAGGGCAGACAGCTGACATTGGCAGTCTGCGGGAGACCTGTATGGCATCAGTGATCTCCTGATCACTGGTGCAATGCTTTCCAGACTCCTAAAAATTAAAAAGTAAATGCTATTTTTTTTACCTGCAAAAAAATGCATTTTTTTTTTTTTTTTTTTAAAGTGAACTTATCCTTTTATGCAATTTACTGTATGTAAAATAGAGTTCACAGTTCATGTACTGTGGTGAGTTCACTGATCTCCAGGCATTTTCTAATTCCCCTGCATCTCTTCCCTCGAGCAGCGACACAAGTGAAGGGTGCTAACAAAAAAACTTGTTGTGGGTCTTTCCAGGAATGGTTTAAATCCTACTCTGCTCCTGCTGACCTTGAACCAGTCAGTTCACCCTCACGTGGTTCAGATACTAGATTATAAACTAGTTTACACCTGGAAATTTTGTCTCTCTACAAATTGCTAAAATAGCAAATTTTTTTGCAACTAGGTGTTGCAGTCTAAATAAGACATTATTTATATTATTACGTAATGGCAGGAGTCTGCATATTCTCCCTGTGCCGTATGTGGGTTTCCTCGGGTACTCCAGTTTCCTCCCACACTACAAAGAAATGATGGTAGGTTAATTGGCTCATGTCTAAATTGGCCCTGGCATGTGTTTGTATGAATGTGAGTTAAGGACCCTTGATTGTAAGCTCTGAGGACAGGGACTGATGTGAATGTACAATACATGTAAAGCACTGTGTAAATTGAAGGCGCTATAGAAGTACCTGTAATAAATAATGGTGAAACCTACCAAAGTGAATTATTTGTTAATTGTGCTTTTTCCACTGGCTTTTATAAAACCACAAAATCTTTCCACCAGAAGTCCAGCATCGATCAGCTTCAGCAGATAATCTAATTCCTAGATTGGAGCCATCTGTTTTGCCCATGATGGGACATAAATTAAGACTCCCAACACAGAATGAGACTTTGTCCTCATAAGCATGTCCGGTGGTCCTTTCTTGGAACATAGGACATAGGTGCAGAATCATAGGGTTCCTGTAAGCTATAAGAAGCCATTCTATCGCTGCATAAAAAGGAAATGTTAGTTTGAGTAGATAAACCCCTTGTTATGAACCTGTTAGCTCATACAGAGAGATCCATATTTGCTGAGATTGTTTCTGCCCCCTAAATGCCCCTGTTAGCCTATGTGTCCATGCACACATAGGCATTTAGGGGCAGAGATTTGAATGCACCAAAATTGCGTTCAGGAGAGAAGCATTTGAGCAGAAAATAACGCCCAATGCCTGTAAATGCATCTAAACGTGCCTGAATGTATAATGTGTTCAGCGCTTGTGTTAATTTCAATGACCAGAAGAAATTACTATTCTGGTCAATAAAATGAATAAACGCCCAAACTTATGACATGCCTAAACGCATCTAAATATGCCTAAACGCATTTAAAAAACGCGGCTTTAGGCTGCTTGTACCCTGTCAAGAGAAAATTGTTAATAAGAGCTGTGTGTGCATAGGGCCTAAGAGCAGAAATTTGTACCTGCAATCAGGCCAAAACTTTTTGAATTCAAGATTGTGTAGTGAATGGTTAATTCTAAACTCGGATACACTTGTAGTGGTGCTCCCTCGCACAGTGCATAGGTTAAATGCTCATTTATCTTATTCCTCGCTCCCCTTCCCTTAACATGCTTACTAACATTGCAGAACTTCTGTACCTGCAGGGCTGGATCTAGCCTGTCTGAAGTGGTGGGTGCAGTAAAATAAATGCCAGGAAGTCAGCAGGGCAAAGGATAGGGTCAGCAGTTTGTAGGGCAGTGTAGAGAGGCCATTAGTTTGTAGGGCAGTGTACAGGGGTCACTTTTGGAAGGGTAGAGGACAGGAGTCACTTATTGCAGGGCACTCGGCAGGGCTCCTCCTCCCCACAAAAAGCATAGCTGAGACCAGTATAGTGTCAGATTAGGGCAGTATAGTGTCAGATTAGGGCAGTATAGTGTCAGATTACGGTGGTATTGTGGCAGGTTAGGTCAGTATAGTGGCAGGTTAGGGGAGTGTACTGGCAGGTTAGGGTGGTATTTTGGCAGTATAGTGGCAGGTTAGGGAAGTGCAATGGCAGGCTATGGTAGTATAGTGGCAGAATAGGGTAGTATAGTGGCAGGTTAGGGCCGACAGTGACAGTGTGATAGTAACAGTGTCCTCAATCACTTACCCTATTGCTGCAGATGAATTGTCAATTGCATGCGCAATTGCCAGCAATGGCAGCGTCCGAATCGGTGCAATGCACCGATTTCCAAAAGTAGTTCCTGTACTACTTTTGGTGATTTCAGGGTGCCATTTCTATTGACATCCTGTGTAGAAACCCAGACAGATATCCCTGAAATCTCCCTGAAGTCGGGACTGACATGTGGAAATAAAATCTGACGGTTTTTCCGTCGGAATTCCGCTCAAGCAGTGTTGCCTACACACGATCACACCAAATTCCGACGGTCAATAACACAGCGGCATAAAACACATTCGACAGCACTATAAAAGGGAAGTTTAATGCTTCCGAGCATGCGTCGAATTGTTTCCGAGCATGGGTCGGAATTTTGCGTGTCGGAATTGCATACACACGATCGGAAAATCCGATAGAAAGGTTTTAACAGGTTCTCAATTCAAAGTCAGTCGGAAATTCCGACAGAAAAAGACCGATGGGCATACACACGGTCGGAAAATCTGATGAAAAGCTCCCATCGGACTGTTTCCATCGGAAATTCCGACCGTGTGTACGCCGCATTAGACATTTGTTTCCATTGAAAATTTTTCTGGCACCTCCTGTTCTGTTTTAAAAAATGTGAGCTGTGCTCTGTGTGTCTAGTGACATAAAAAGTGTAAAAAAAAATGATGGTGACACAAAGGTAAACATATAAACAAATTGCACAGTGACACACAATAAGTGAATAACAATATATAACAGCAAGTCCCAATGGTAATACATGGAACTAAGGCGAATAAGTCCTTGAGGTGATTAATATATGGAAAGAGTACACAAGGTATTTGTAAATCTCCTCCTGTGAATGCCACTTAAAGCTAGCACCGCGGAACGTGCATTAATGGCAATGCAAAACGCTGATAAAATCACGTTTTTCAACCAGCGTTTTCTGCCAGCAATCTGGTATCCAGAAACAGCTTTTTTGAGCTCCAGTGTGCATGGAGCCTTAACCCACCGCCTTGGCTGCTTCTTTCAGTGTGCCTCTGTGAGTGAGGCAAAATGGCAACTGAGCCATGTGATTGGCTGTCATATTGATCATATGACTGCATCTTAATTTATGTATCTGACGTACAGTATATATAATATTAAACCTACAAGCAGGAAGTTGTTAAGAAAATTCCAATACTTGTAAATCATCTTTACAAGTGAAAGTAAAAAAGACAATGATATTAGAAAATGGGTTGATGACTTCTGATAAGCAATTTTTATTGGCCTATGTTGTAAGGTACGTTTTGTGAGTTTGCTGTTTTGTGCATATCTCCAGTCTTCATCTAGGTGTTCTGAGCTGTGGCTTATGATTTAGAGGGCTTTTAAAAATGTACTGTACATACCTAGTATAATAGTTATAGATGTTTACTGACTAGAAGAGAAGCTGCTTGGTTCTAAAAATTACAGGTGGGCTCTGGGGTTGTTTAAGGCAACTCATTGGCACATTCGATGTATTTACTATGCAGTTAAAAGCATTTAAGACCCTTTTGCCATTCATTCTTGACTTGTATAAAGGAATAAAAGCTAAGCACAATTATAGTAAAAATAAAGAATGCAACTGTTGCTGGAATACTCCCCTTCAATCTGGAGCTCTCTGTCCCCACAGTGGTTCTATTCCACCACTAGGTGTCCTCAGTCTTTTGCAGTTGAGCTTCCTTTTACCACTTCAGCCCTGTAAGGATTTGCCCCCTTATTGACCAGGCCATTCTTTGCGATACGGCACTGCGTCGCTTTAACAATTGCGTGGTCATGCAATGTTGTACCCAAACAAAATTGACGTTCCTTCTTTTTCTTACAAATGGAGCTTTCTTTTGGTGGTATTTGATCACCTCTGTGTTTTTTTTATTTTTTATTTATTTTTTGTTTTTTTATTCTTTGCGCTATAAACAAAGAGTCACACTTTTGAAAAAAAATATTTTTTTTTTTTTACTTTATAAAAATGTATTCATCAGTTTAGGCTGATATATATTCTTCTATATATTTTTAGTAAAGAAAATCACAATAGGCGTATGTTGATTGGTTTGCGCAAAACTTATTGCATCTACAAACTATGGGATAGATTTAGGGACTTTATTTATTTATTTTTTACTAGTAATGGCAGCGATCTGCGATTTTTTAGTGGGACTGCGACAAATCTGACCCCAAATTACACTTTTTGGTGACATTATACATTGATCAGTGCTATAAAAATGCAGCGATCAATGTAAAAATGACCCAGGCAGGGAAGGGGTTAACACTAGGGGCAATCAAGGGGTTAACCGTGTTCCCTGGGTGTGTTTTAACTATAGGGGGGATGGGCTGGCAGGGACATGACAGAGATCACTGTTCCCGATGACTGAGAACAGTTGATCTGTCATGTCATATGTCAGAATCGGGATCCGCCTTGCTTACAAAGGCAGATTCCCATTCTGCCTCTGTACTAGGCGATTGCTGGTCGCCGGTGGACATCGAGTCTGCCCGTCCCACAGGCACGCTCCCGCCGCCCGCTATAGCTTCTACGCAAGCCGCCGTACAGTTACGGCGATTTGCTCAGGAGAGCTGACCTGACCAGGGGTTTTCAGCCTGCCGCCCACAACAGATATGAATGCGGCCCAAGACAAAATTGTATACTTGCGTAAAAATGTTGGTGGTTTTTGGGAATGTTTTTGTTAATGCGTTTACACTTGGCAAACACATTTGGCCGAAGAAAAATTTGATAGTGTCTCTTTACAGGACTTTTATAAGTTGTATCTTCTCAAAGAAAAATTGCCCACTCTTCACAATCGCACCTTATTCATGTCGTCCATTTTCGGCATCCCCTATATTTGTTAGCAACTATTTTCAAGGATGACGCACACAAAGGGCAAAATTAGAACCAAAAAATGTGATGAGCACCTTGAGAATTGCTACTACATCCATCAAACCAGATATTGATGTGTTGATATATCAAAAACCGTGTCAAATATCTATCATACTACTTTTATGTTGCCCACTTTTGCTTTTGTAATAAAAACAATATTAAAATGTAAGTTTTTTTTTTTTTTTTTTTTTTTTTTTTCACTCATATAGGTATATTATCTATATCAATGCTTGTTAACATGTAATCTGCTTGACTTTTTCTGCTCATCAGTTATCCTTATTGTTGGTGTATTTCATGTGTGCCCCAAGACAAATTTCTTCTTATAATGTGGCATAGGAAAGTCAAGATTGGACATCCCTGCTCTAAACCCAGGCTGTTGTGGACCCACCTCCTGGGGCATTGTCATCCAGCAGATTTACTACACTGAACAGCACATAAACATCATTATGTAAGTGCCGTTCATTGCAGTAGTAAGAAGTGCTCTTCTCCGCTGCAGAAGAAGAACACAAAAGGGCTGTGATTCTCTCCCCCCCCCCCCCCCCCCCCCAGACCCACCTACTACTAAGCTCTCCTTACTCTATCACGGCTGCCACACAATACCCTATTTAATGATGTGTCAGATGGTGTTGGAACTTACACAGGGTTTATGATGTCACCCCCCCCCGCTCTGTCACATGACAGTGGCAATTGGCCACTCAGGCCCAAGCACTGCATCTGGAAGTAGCCCAAAGAATATATCAAGGACTTTATGTATCAGTACTAAGCACTGACTTTGCCTTCAACATACACACTGTCCTATTCACAGCTGCAATATTAAACTTTGAATCTTATTTTATTCGCTCTGGGGGAAAAAAGGTTTCTAGGTCGGCATTCCCTTTGTTGTGTGCATTAACACAGACAGTACAACAGGTGTTGTGTTGCATTCACATTCCTTGTCAATGATGATTCTTTTTTTGCCAGTGGGCCCACCAAAAATGAAAGATCAACGTGCGTCGTTGCTTTGGCGCAACAAAGAACAAATGTCAACATCTAGACAAGTCTGAATAGTCCTGACGCTTTTATACATAAAGCTTTCTATTCTTGAGCTGGCAATGAAATGTCTTGAAATTCCTAATTAATGTGGGTTTATAGGCAAAGCGATTACTTTTCCAATGTTTTTTTTAAGATTTGCATGTCAGTGATTATAGTTACATTATGGTGACTTGTTCCAGATTTTCAGGTCCTTCATAGACTTAGATATAATAACTCATAACGCCCTTTTGCTAGCAGAGAACTGTCCGGTTTGGCAGACTGTATGAGCGTTACTGGTGGAACCAGAAGAAGTTGTTTTGCTTTCATATCTTCCAGCTGATTGAACAGTCTTCAGTCCTGGGAGCAATTGAGTTTTAATATACAGATATGGAACTGGTTTGCTTGGTCAGTTTTATATACAACCCAGGTATCATTTTTACTTTACTAGTAAATTGTTTTTGTACTGTAGCATTTTCATTTGAGAATAGGCGCGCATTGGAATCTGGATTTTTTTTTTCAGCCATGATAAAAATGTTGATTAGCCAGTTTTTTTTCACTCTTTCAAATGCAGTGAACTTTGAGGTATTCTTTGTCCTTTAATTCCTTTTTTCGAAAAAACCCTCCCCCCTGTTCTGAAGAATATTAGTGTAAATCTTCCATAACCTCACCCTATTGTGATCTTTGAATCTAGAGGTTGATTTTGTAATATGCAGTTGGGTGGGTGTGTAGACCAAGAACACCTACTTCTTGGGGAGAAAGTACAGTAAATGTTATTTTTTTTAATCTAAAAGTACCATTGATGACATATACACATAACTGCATGTATTAATCTCAATGTCAACACACATGTTGAAATATTCGTCAGATTGTTACTTTTCTGTGTAGCTTATTCTACCTTGGTCACCTGCCATTAGAGGCCAATTGAAGCTTAAAGTAAACCTACTGGTGAAACGGATAACAAACTGGCATAACTTGACTATAGCGGGCATGCCATGTTGCTTGATCATACTGTAGATTTGTGAAAAATTGTGTTTGCTGTACTATTGTGCGTTCTTCAGTACACCAGGTAATGCAGATTCTGTTTCCTATCACTTCTGGTTATTGGTTTTCACCACAGTTATTCTCATCCACTTTGCAAAAGCAATATGTTCTCATAACTTATAATCAAATGTAAGGTCTAACCGTACCCACCCCATCCTTCTATTGCTACCTATACTGCCTTTTCCTTATCTTGGTTAAGTGGATGCCCTGGCATGTTGGCATGGTTTGTCCTCCAGTTAAACCGTTGCACTTCTCCAAGGGTACACTGTTCCTGATTAAATGCTTCTACCACAATACGCCTGGAGCCACCTATCTACTCTCTCTACCCCATCACTTTGTAACTTTTACCCTCTCCTCCCTGGGGTTTTATTTATTCTCTTTATTTTTTTATCAGCACTGCTGTATCACATATTTAATTCTATATGCCTTTACATTAACTCTCTATTGCTTCCCCATTTGTCATGCAATGCCAATTTTTGGTGTATCACTGTTGCTTTGAAGTTTATTTGAATCTTATGATTGTATAATATTATTATGTACTTTTTCAGACCCAGGTATTATGTCAGGCAGTGTTATTTCACTTCTAACCATGACTTTGGAGAGGTTTACATCTATATAGCCATATACTCACTATCGTCTAATGGCAAGGTGACTTTGTTGCACATTATGGGAATGTTTTAAACAGTTGTTATGGGTTATATTTTCATTTTTTATGATAAATTGTTTTGAAATAACCAATACATATTTAAAAACCTTTTTTGTGTGGGGTTTTCTCAGCTTTTTTTTTTTTTTTGATATCTGGATATTCCTAGTTAGCATGCTAGGGCTGTGCTACCCTAATTTGTTAAATACGTAGGTTGTCATTGTTGTTTTCTATTTAAAAATGCTAGTTGCCTGATGGTCACGCTGCTCTAGTGGTATCTTTTAGAGTTACGGACCTAAAACAAGTATGCAGCTAGTGAAGTTAGAACTACTGTTGAAAGGGACATGTCATCTTGCCATTCAGGAAAACATGACAAGGTCTGTGCAACGCTCACTTTTAAACCACTTTATACTTGCCTCTACAGTGCTCCCCTGCCATTCTTTCTCTCACAGAGCAAACACCAAAAACCTGGCGTAGGATGGTGTTGGAGCTCAGATGAAGCAGTGATGTCACCCCTTCATCATGTGAAAGTGCTGGGGTCTAGCCTTTGGCCACTAGGCCTGAGCCCGCATAATGGTAGTACCTAGAAGCACCAGGTATTTTTGCAGTGGCGGCTACAGAAGAAGGGGCAGTGCTGGTATATAAAGTGGTTGAGGGGTGGCCTTTAAACACACAACGGGATTGATTTACAAAAACTGGAGAGTGCAAAATCTGGTGCAGCTGTGCATGTTAACCCTGTACCTGATTTTGCACTCACTAGTTTTAGAAAATCAACCCCAATGCCACTTTGTCTTGAATGGACCAGTTGACAGTGTCATTTGAAGGCAATGTATAAACACAAGTTACCACTTTGGGCAAAGTTTGTTTTTCAGGCAACGCTGTTGTCATGAATTGCCTTCCTCTCAATCCTCTTCAACCCTCACCTGCCCCAGGTTCTCCTAAAGCACAGTGTACATCGACTTATTCAAATCTTACCTGTTCTCCTTGTTCCTACATTATGGCTGCAGCCCTGGCAGTTGATTACTCAGGTATAGAGCGCTGCTTTGTGCGGAGGTAGGGGGGAGTTTCACTTGTTGCCATATACCCGGAAATTCACATTTCTGTTGTCTTTTTTGTTTATGGTATGTTATTCAGATAAATGGATCAGTGTGGTTGATTTACTAGAGGAGTAGAGGAAGTTCTATTAGCAAAGTGAATATTCACTTAGCAAATAAGGCAAAGCTTTTTTATTTAACTTGCAAGGGAAATTTAAAAAGTTGGATTTTATCTTGGCTTCAATTAATGCAGCTTCGCCAAGAGTAAAAATTTAGTAAATCAATCCAATTGTGGACCACTGGATCAAAAGCTGCTCATGAACGGGATGATCCTAAATGATTTCAGAAACCCATTACAATGATGCACCTATGCAGCTAGATGCTGTCTAATATTTAGTAACCATACTATATGATACATGTAAAAAGTATATTCATCATAAAATCTTGTCACTAATAAACAGAGAAGTTGCAGAAGCCATACATTTCTGATTCTGCCACCAATATCGTTTATGGCTGTGTTAAGCCTATAGCTATTCACTGAGCCTTGGCCTGATAAATGGGCCAGGGAGTATTATTTGCCCACAGTCATAAACTGACATCTCTCCTGTGACACAGATGCTGAAATCTCCTTGAGAACTCTGTGAAAATGTACTTGGAAAGCCCACTGCAAGCATGGGTGAGGCTCTCTTTCCATATAGTACAAGAGAGTGTTTGGCATTGTGCTCGGCTTTTACCTGGGAGTAATCTGTTGTGTAACAGAAACTCTAGCTTGCCCCTACTTGTCTTGGCTATGACCTAATCGAGAAAACAAATCCCTGCTAGATTTTGTGAGATTTCTATAAAACAATTTTTCCCAGCATTTCCAGGGATTGTTTTATGTATTGAACTCTCTTCTAAAAGAAGAAGAAGAAAAAAAAAAAAGAGTTCAGTATATAATTAGCATTGTAAAGGTTCACGTATAGTTCTACAGGCTTATTTCATCTCCAATCAATGAGGGATGTTTGCTTTCCTAGAAGGAAAGGACAAAAAAACCCTCCACATGGTTTTGTTCTTTACGTTGGACGCAGGGATCAAGCAGGTTTTTGTACATGTAGTATTTAAGGTGTGTGGTTTAAAACAGACAGAGTTCTGTGTCAAGACAAAGGCATTCCAATGTGCAATAGATGAGTCAAATACAGTTGGAGTATTTTTGGACCAGGATTCTTTATTATTGGTAATAATAATCTTTACAGAGCATAAAACATGAGTTATTTTCTTATAGGAAATTCTCATTCATGATGTGTTGGCAGGTGCATAAAACTGTAATATTGTGCACTGTTCTGTAAAAAAATGAATATTGGAGATGACAGGCAAGTTGTCTAGCATATAATCGTGCGCTTTTGTCTGATTTTTATTTTTTATTTTTTTTACCTTGCACCTTTTCAGAATCGAAAATTGGGTCTTAGAGGACCTAATTAGTAAAGGAAACGGCCTAGTTCCTAACCGAATCCCTAGTACTTTTAGACACAAGTTGCCTAGGCCTTTGTGATTTGGCAGGGCATCAATCTCTCCGGATACATCTGGGCAGCATGGACAACTTTTTGATTTAGAAATTGCTGGAGAACAAATACATTAATATTCATCTTCACAGTATACTTTTATTTTGCACAAACAATTGCTCCAGGGGCAATCATTTGTCCCTAGCTGCAGGTAACCACAGCATGTGCCCATGCATCCATATAGCGGCAGAAAGCTGAGGCTTCTGTCAGCTTGTCACTGTCTTGTACAGTCTGAGGAGCCTCAGCTGTCTAGAACCACCAGTGATTCCAGCCACAGAAATCCGCTGTGTGAATAGAAAATGTGTGAATCAGGCCTAAAACTAGTGGATTTCTGAATGAACATTCATACGAAAATTTGTACAAACAGTTGTACAAAAATTCTTAGTACGTTCGATGAATTGATGATGAATGTCATTTGAAAATAATTAAACAATTTGTTTGCTTTTATATTTGGATTAACTTTAAAATTAACTTTCCCAAACAAAAACTACATGCATTGTTAGAAACTCATTCAAACGAGAACATTTCCCCTTCGAATTTTCGCATTACTACAGTTGAAAACGAATAATGTCAGTTTAACCACTTCAGCCCCGGACCAATTTGCAGCCAAAGGACCAGGCCCCTTTTTGCGATTCGGCACTGCGTCGCTTTAACTGACAATTGTGCGGTCGTGCGACGTGGCTCCCAAACAAAATTGGCATACTTTTTTCCCACAAATGGAGCTTTCTTTTGGTGGTATTTGATCGCCCCTGCGGTTTTTATTTTTTGTGCTATAAACAAAAATAGAGCAACAATTTTGAAAAAAATTCAATATTTTTTACTTTTTGCTATAAATAATATCCCCCAAAAAAATCTACATATTTTTGGTAAAAAAAAACGCAATTGGCGATTTATTGATTGGTTTGCCAAAAGTTATAGCATTTACAAAATAGGGGATAGTTTTATAGCATTTTTATTATTATTTTTTTTTACTAGTAATGGCGGCGATCAGCGATTTTTTTTTTTTTTTTTTTTTTATTATTGTGACTGCGACATTATGGCGGACACATCGGACATTTTTGGGACCATTGTCATTTATACAGAAATCAGTGCTATTTAAATGCACTGATTCCTATGTAAATGGCAGTGAAGGAGTTAACCACTAGGGGGCGGGGAGGAGTTAGTGTGACGTGTTGTGTTTTTTTTTTTTACAGTAGGGGGCGTGGCTGACGTCTGACGTCACTGATCGGCTGTGTTTGTTTACACAGACCTCTCCCCATTCTTCAGCTCTGTGACCTGATCGCAGGACACCAGCGGCGATCGGGACCGCTGGTCCCGCGGCCGTGGTCGCGGAGCTCCCGACCGGGTCGCGACCGGCGCACGCGCGACCCCATGGCTAGGCAATTAAAGGGCACGTATATATACGTGCGTTTGCCTAGTCGTGCCATTCTGCCGACGTATATTTACATGCGGCGGTCGGGAAGTGGTTAACCATATGTATCGTATATGTAGTCCATATTAAAATGGAATCTAGCAAAGGTAAGTAGTGTATGAAATGGTCCAAATTCAATGTATGTCTTGATAAAAACATCACTGATATTGTGCAGAGATCATGCTACTTCATTAATGTAGTCACCATGTGAGCCATCATCATTGTAAGAAATGCACTCTTACCAGATTAAAATGACCCCAATACAGAGTCTCATTCGCCTTGCCCCAGATAATGTCCTATGGGGTGAAGCGCTCGTTGGGCGAAACCTACACATGCGACACTGCCACGCTTCTTTGGAGTTGGAAACTTTTGCTGTACAGCTTGAAATTGTGACTTAGTATGTGCTTAACCTTTTCTTATTATGTGAGTAGAATGTGTATCATGTGTCATGTGTTTACTAATCCTGGAGAGAAAGCCAGCCTGACTTATTGGAACCAATGGGTGTGAAATGAATGCTCCCGGTGGAAGTATTTATAACCAGCGAATCAGACTCTGTAGTCATTTCAGTCTGGTAAGAGTGCATTTCCTACATGGTGATGGCACACGTGGTGACTACATTAACCACTTGCCTCCCAAGCCAGTTCTGACACTTTTCTCTCCTACATGTAAAAATCATCATTTGTTTGCTAGAAAATTACTCGGGACCCCCAAACATTATATATATATATATATATATATATATATATATATATATATCTCTTTCTATGTTTTTTTTTATTTTATTTTTATTTATTTTATATATCTCTTTCTATCTTTTTTTTTATTTTATTATTATTTATTTTAATTTTTTTTTTTTTTTAGCAGAGACCCTAGATAATAAAATGGTGGTCATTGCAACTTTTTATGTCGCACAATATTTGCGCTGAAAATTTTCAAACGCAATTTTTTTTTTGGGGGGAAAAAAAAAAAAACATTTCATGAATTAAACAACAAAACACAATATTTACCCCAATTTTTTAATATAATGTGAAAGATGATGGTACGCTGAGTAAAGAGATAATTAACATGTCATGCTTTAAAATTTGTGCACACTTGTAGAATGGTGCCTTCAGTACTTTAAAATCTCCATAGGCTACGCTTTAAACATTTTTACAGGTTGCCAGTTTAGAGTTACAGTGGAGGTCTAGTGCTTGAAATATTGCTCTCTCTAACATTCGCAAGGATACCTCACATGTGTGGTTTGAATGTCGTTTACATATGCGGGCGCAACCTACGTATGCGTTCGCTTCTGCGTGCAGGAACTTGGGGGCGCTTCACTTTTTTCTTTTTGTTTTTACACCTTTCCCTTTTTAAATTTTTTACTTTTTGATCACTTTTATTCCTACTACAAGGAATGTAAACATCCCTAGTAATAGGAACAGGGCATGACTGGTCCTCTTTATGGAGAGATCTGGGGTCCATAAGTTGGAAAAAATGTTTTTTTGCTGGAAAGCCTGAGATAAAAAAAAAAAAAATAGAAAAAAAAGCTATCTAGATGATGCCTGCATCCAGATATCACCACTTGAAGTTCCCGACATCCTATGATGGCAACCTGGGGGAAGTGGTTAATGGAGTCGCATGATCTCTGCAAAATATCAGTGATTTTTTTCTCAAGACCCACATTGGATTTTGACTATTTCATACACTCTGTTTCCTAGATTCCATTTTGATATGGACTTTTTCTTTTTCCCCTGCCTGTGCTAGCGCAGCAACCTATATGATACATATGTTTATTTAGTTTTTCTTACTATTGATTGCCAGCAGTTGTTGTTTTATTATCTATCACTAGTAACACCAGTGCATTTTCTATTTTTGTTTGAATGTCAGTTTAACCCCACCAATGGTTAGAAAATCAAAGGAACATTCTTAAAATGAATCATTTCAAATGAAATTCTACTGGTGTATGGCCAACTTAACAACCCAGCTGCATTCTCAGGCTGTATTTGAGCTGCCAAGCCCTGCCTCCCATTTCCGTCTTCTCGCCTTACGTTATTTCCATTTTTCACCACTGGACATAGTTAATATATGCTAAATGGTTTGATTTTTTTTTTCTTCCCCTAATGGTGAATTTCTGTCTGCTTGATATAAATAGGCATTATACTGTATATGAGTCATGACTGAAAATAGGTTTTAACTGTCATTTTGAGGCAGGATATTAGGCAATTAGCTGAAGTGTGAGGACTGAAAGAAAAAAATAAGACTGAACAGGCTCTAGAGCAATTTGCTGTTGCCCTCCTGTGTGACTTATTTTCTTACACTTTAATGTATATCGTAACCAAATGTTAAATATTGTAGCTTACCAGTCCTTGGATGTGGTGGCAATATTGGTTTTCTTTTTTTCAGGCTAAGTATATTTTCAGCAAGTACAGAAAAAATACATGTTGATCCGGATAGAAATCCATTGTGCTTGTAAATGAAACCTTAAAGGGGTTGTAAATCCTCGTGGTTTTTCACCTTAATGCATTCTATGCTATAATGAATCGGATAACGTTACAAAATCACTTTAAGAAAATACCCATGGAGCAGAGAATCAATGATGGGTCAAAGCACGGGGGGTATAGTAAAAGTGGAAAGGAATAACTCATTCTATCTTTCTATATACAGAAATTATGGTCACCATATTAAGTGCAAACGCCTATCCCTGGTGTAGTAAGGCCAGGAGTATCCAGGCAGGGTCCCCAAAGTTTTTCAAACTTTTTAGGGGCTCCTTAATGAAGATAAATCTTATTTTTAACCTTAAGGTTCAATGTTAACCTTGCGTTCATTTGCTTGATCTGTTGCCTGTGTGTAAGAGGAGAGCTGTCTTTCTAGTGAATCAAAGTAAATTTGCGAGCCTTGAATATGACAGAGAATGGCAACCTGTACATTTTCATTGAGGAAATCCTCCTTTACAGTACTTAGAATAAACACGATTTTTTGGGATAGTTAAAGTGGATGTAAACCCTTTATATATATATATATATATATATATATATATATATATATATATATATATATATATATATATATATATATACCCAGTGGAGTAAACAGCCTTAGATGATACACAGAGATAAAAAAAAAATCTCCCTACATAAGTTTTACATGTATATCTTCTGTCTTCACCTTTATATACTGTTTAGAAAGTGCACAACCTGTTAGAATTTTCTCTTCCTGATTCCCCTGTTGGAGTGAATTATTTCTAGACACTGTGAGACAGCTGATTGGAGGAAAGGCACACACTCCCTCCCCACATATGCAGAGGTTGCCAGTGAATAGTTTAGCCGTGGGCTAATCTATTTATTTATAGCAACCTCCCACGACACACATTTCAGGCTCCCGTCTCTCGGAGAGCTTTTCAAAAGTTATCGAATGATAACAGATGACCAGAGCAGGACAAAGCTACAAGACATAGGGCTTAGAAGAGAGATTAAAAAAAAACACTGCAGATATATGTGCTCAGCTCAAATTTCATGAATCGGGTTTACATCCACTTTAACCGCTTCCCGACCGGCCACTGCATATATACGTCAGCAGAATGGCACGGGCAGGCAGAATCGCGTACATGTACGTGATCGTGCATGTGCCTGCCCGTGGGTCGCGCGCGCGCCGCTAGCGGCGCGCTCGCGACCCGGTCGGGAGCTCCGTGACCCCGGCCACGGGACCAGCGGACCCGATCGCCGCTGGTATCCCGCGATCGAGTTACGGAGCGGAAGAACGGGGAGAGGTCTATGTAAACAAACCTCTCCCCGCGCTTCCTACACTGACTGTCAGTGATCGGCGGTTCCCTGTCATCGGGAACGCCGATCAATGACGTCAGACGTACAGCCACGCCCCCCTACTGTAAAAAAAAACACAACACGTCACACTGACTCCTCCCCGCCCCCTAGTGGTTAACCCCCTAACTACAACTGTCATTTACATAGGAATCAGTGCTATTTAAATAGCAGTGATTGCTGTATAAATGACAAATGTCCCAAAAATGTGTCAAAAATGTCCGATGTGTCCGCCAAAATGTCGCAGTCACAATAAAAATCGCTGATCGCCGCCATTACTAATAAAAAAAAATATATTAATAAAAAAAATGCTATAAAACTATCCCCTATTTTGTAAACGCTATAAGTTTTGCGCAAACTAATCAATAATCGCTAATTGCGATTTTTTTACCAAAAATATGTAGAAGAATACGTATCGGCCTAAACTGAGGAAAAAAAATGTTTTTTTTATATATTTTTTGGGGATATTTATTATAGCAAAAAGTAAAAAATATTGCATTTTTTTCAAAATTGTCGCTCTATTTTTGTTTATAGCGCAAAAAATAAAAACCGCAGGGGCGATCAAATACCACCAAAAGAAAGCTCTATTTGTGGGAAAAAAAGGACGCCAATTTTGTTTTGGAGCCACGTCGCATGACCGCGCAATTGTTAGTTAAAGCGACGCAGTGCCGAATTGCAAAAAGGGGCCTGGTCCTTTGGCTGCCAATTGGTCCGGGGCTGAAGTGGTTAAGCAAGACTCTGAGTTCATACTTAGGATATCTATCTACGTTTCATTTTTAAGGATGTCTACATCCTTTTCCTGTTGAGCTCTGGCCTTGGTTGGGTAATTCTTGAGCCTGGCAGAAGCATAGTCACATGTAGAGAGAACATCTTTGACCTGGGTAGCTTGGCACAGTTGGTCAATAATTGGTCTAAATATCATTGTGTAGTCTTTGGGATTAGATAGCATGGTGAACATGTACATAGTGGTAGACCATAGTACGCGGTAAATGGAATTGGCAATTTATTACATAAAGTGGTTCTAAAGCTAAAACTTTTTTTTTTTTTTTAACCTAATGCATTCCCTTCCCCCAAATATTTATCTGAGTCCTGTATCAATCCAGCGCTGTATCCAGCTGCAGTTCTTCTCCCCTGTCTTTCTATTCTCAGGGATGGATTGGACAGTAGGTTGAGCCATTGGCTCCCGCTGCTGTCAGCCAAATCTGTGAGCAAAAAGCAGTGGGCCGTGCTGTGTGTGTGTGTGTGTGTGTCTAGGAACACACACAGCGTGGCTCAGGAGGAAGCCTTCATTTCTCCCCCCATAACAAGTAGCTGGCTATAGGGCAATACACAGAAGAGAAGGAGCCAAGATTGCTGGTGGGGGACCCCAGAAGATGATGTTCGGGGCCATTCTGTGTAATAACATTGCACAGAGCAGGCAACTATAACATGCTTATTATTTGAATTTAAAAACAAATTTGGGTTTAGAAATGCTTTGCTTGTCATTCTGTAAACTTCTCTTTTTTTATTCTCCTCCCTTTTTTTGTGTTATAGGGGGTTATTTACGAAAGGCAAATCAACTTTGCACTGCAAGTGCACTTGAAAGTGCGGTCGCTCTAAATCTAAGGGGTAGATCTGAAATGAGTGGAAGCTCTGCTGATTTTATCATCCAATCATGTGCAAGCTAAAATGCTGTTTTTATTTTTTTATTTTCCTTGTGTGTCCCCCTCGGATCTACAGTGACTTTACTTCCAAGTGCGCTTGCAGTGCAAAGTGGATTTTGCTTTAGTAAATAACCCCCATAGTATTTTACTGATGCTAGCAAGGCTAGCCATATATATCGTACAGTGTACAGTACGTGTGTGTGTGTGTGTGTGTGCTTTATACAGTATATTGGTCCATTTTCTGATCGTGTGCTGCTTCTTTTAGTTGATGTCTAACCATCATGTTCATGGTTCCATTTGCCACTAACCAATCCAAGCATAACAGTTTTTTTTTTCCAGATCACATGAAATGTCTGATATTGGTGAGCCAGGGCTTTGCCATTGTTTCCATCCAGTGAAATATCTGGTTTATGCTCTCCAGTATTGGTTCGTTATCTTTGCTGTCCATTGAATGTGCACTGGCCTTCTAGCAACATAGCTCAAACATTGATTTTCCTCTTGTCCACCTTTTTCATGGTCCAACTTCCAATGATATAGGGAGCTATGGGGAACACTGAAGCGTGGACTGATCTAAATTTTGTTGCCAAACTAACATCTTTGCTTTTCCATGTTCAGTTCATACTCATCATTGCTGTGTGATACATTACTTTAATAATGGACTGCAATCATCATTTTCATCAAGCTTCGATTCAAGGAAAATCAAATTCTCACCGCCAATTGCAATTTTAGCGTATCCATTCCTTGCAGTGTCCAATATCTCATTCTTTTTGATGTTGGAGGCCAAACGTCTTGCATTTTTCTTAATTTTTTTGATCAGATGTTTCAGGCCATCTTTCTGAGAGGAGAGTTGTGTCATCAGCATATCGGAGATGATTGATGTTCCCTCCTCCTGGCTTTACTAGCAACTAAACTTCAAGCTCCAGCTTCCTTATAGTTATTTCCGCATACAGGTTGAACAAGAAAGGGGGAAGAATTCAGCCTTACTACAGTCTCCCTCTTTAAAATGAACCAGTTATTGTCTTTATATGTGTTTGCGCCATGGCTTCTGTTTGTCTACAGTGACTGTATCAACTTGACAAGATGCTTTGGCACCCCTACGTCTTGTTGGGCTCTCTATAGTTTGTAGTGATTGACACATAGCTTTCTTGTAGTCCCTGAAATATTTATGGCCGTTCCATTAAAATTTATAAGGTTTTCTGGTCCAATTTGGTGTGCCATGACCATAACAAAAGCTGCCTTGAACATTCTTTCTACAATCCGGGCCAGATGCTGTATGATCTGAGAATTCTAGCATAAGGGATAGGGGCAGTTTGAAAAGTGGAGCAGTCTTTTGAGTCGCCCGTTTTTGGAAGAGGCATGCACACCAATTTTCAGTCCTGTGGGTTGTTTTCCCAGATTTACTGGCAAAGGGCAGTGATGGTTGAGAGTGGAAAAAGACCCAGCAATATCGCCGGGATAGTGTAGACACCTGGGGTCCTGTTGTTGTCGTCCTCTTCCGTTTCCCCACCTTCCTAGGGGTCTGGGCCCCAATGTTGCATGTGTACAGCCTATTCTCACCATCTGCTCTTAACACGTTGTTGGTCAGATTTCTATCCCTTAAAGTGTTACTAAACCCACAACAGTAAAATCAGTCTGTATATGCAGTAAAGGATGCTTGTTATACTCACAGTGGAACCGAAGGGTTTAATCCTCTGCATTGTGTAAAATGGCTGTTTGATCCTGTCTCCTTTGATCCTCCCCTTCTCCCAGAGTCCCCAAACTATCTTTGGATAGTACAGAGGCTAGGGGACAAGCTGCATATGCTGTTTGGTGTGTATTGCTAAAGAGTGTTTTTCTTCTTGGGAGAGTGCATGTGATCAGCACAGGGCCAATTAGCACTGTCCAGACAGAAAGTCGGGGGTCCTGCAGCCTCATAGGACAATCAGAGTAGAATGAAAACTCCTCCTACAATCTTTAATCAGACACTCATACAACTGCTCTAACTGCTGATGAGAAAAGGTATTTAGCAGTTTATATTTACTAAAACTATATTGCATTTCCATTCCTGTGTGCTGTGGGAGACCAGTTGCAGTGAATGCAGGGTCCTGGGTTTAGTAACACTTTATTTTTGTTGATGCCCTTTGAAAGCCGTTGCACACGGAAATAAAAAATGCTGTTTTTTTACTGATCTGAAATGAGATGCATGGAATGCAGGAATAAAGATCAGTATTGCAGCGCTGAGTACAGAGCAGTAAAACAAAAATGGAAAAATTTACTTTTGATTGCAGTAATTTACTTGCGTGTTTACTTGTTTAATATTTGTGATTATAAGTGAGTATATTACAATACTGGCAATGAAGAAGAATTGTACTTGTCTATACGCTTGCACACCTTTAATCAAATATACTCAACATTTACACAGTTTTAGGCCCCTTACACACAGGCGTCACAAGTTCCTGGGTAAACATCAGTATAATATGATGCCCGTGTGCAAGGGGCCTAAATGGTGTTTGAGTCCTTCATGCAGTCCTCTTCTAGCTGATTGCATTGCTGGACCCACTAAACTTTGTTGCCTTTCCTTGCTGCCCTTTGGTAATCCGCATTCAATCTCTCGGAATCCTCCCGTTTACCTGCTGCTTTTGCTATTTTGATGGTTTCACCTGTGAGCCACCTGCATATTTTCTCAGGCTTTTTGTATAGTATGCTGTATTTTCAACTGTTTCAATATGGGTTGATTGAATACCTGTTTTGACCGTGATTGAACCAGGAATCTCTTTCTAGCTGACTCTGTTGCCCTTTGTGATTTTACACTTAGGGAGTTGGCTGCAACCCTTTATAATGTAACTACTGTATAATGATGACCTAGTTTGCTTATTATGTTTGAAAAATTATTTTTTTATTGCTTTAAAAACCTGTTATTGTAGGTATGTCGTAATGCATTGTTTTCGTTGTTTTTTTCAAGGACCAATAATATATTGACTTTTGATTAAAAAAAAAAAAATTGGGTTAGCATTTGTAAATTGCAAAATTCTCTGTCTACTGCTTTTTATAAAAAAAAGCACGTCCGCTCTCTAGCATTATATTAAGGGGAATAAAGTATCTTCTATTCTCTTAACCTACAAAACTGAATAGAAAGTAATTGAAACTATAAAACCTGGCGTTTGTACAGTGCACTACTGCTGTTCAGTTTTATGTGATATATGTTAAACCCTGCAATAGAGCGTGAGAAGGTGCATTATCTTTGTGTAGATCTTTGTCTTTACATGTTTTTATAATTGCCACCCACTTATATGTCCTGTCAAGGCCGAGAAAAGGAGTAGCGCTGTTCACCTCACCCTGATAATGTCTGGGCAGATCTGGTCCATTCATCTTGTCATGTTAGCTTATGACGGTGTTGGCTTGGTGTTGCTTCGTTTGCAGAAGACCAATCACTCGCTGTAATCCACATGCTACCTGCATATGGGAGCTCCAGTAAACCTTTTCTTAATATGTTTTATCAATGTTGTCAACAGCAAACACTGAAAGACAATTTAAGGATTATACAGAGTGGGTATATCATTAGACGTGTAGTTAAAAACCACAGAGATCTAATGCATAATAATTATGAAGGTTTCCCCATATCTCAAGTAATCTTTTAGGTCACTGCAGTGATCATTTTAATAAAACCTTATGGTAGGTTCCAGCCGCAGATGCTAAA